>BSBM01000687.1:10995000-11477500 GCA_027924585.1 Larix kaempferi | reverse complement strand
CATCATCGCCATCTTCATCATCCTCACCATCATCATCATCATCATATGATCACGGTCATGATGATCATTGTCTTCGTCATCATAGTTGTCATCTTCATCATCCTCGTCATACTCGTCATCGCCATCTTCATCATCATCATCATCATGGTGTTGATGATGATGAAGATGATCATGATGATGAGGATGATGTGCTGCATATTCATCATCATCTTCATCATCAACATCATCATCATATCCATTAGTCATCATCATCATCATCATCACCATCTTCATTGTCATCATCATCATCATCATCCTCTTCGTTGTGATGATGATGAAGTAGAACATGATGATGATGAATATGGTGATGATGATGATGATGTTGATGATGATGATGATGACGATAATGAATAATGGATATGATGATGATGATGATGATGATGATGATGATGATGAAGATGATGGCGAATATGCTACACATCATCATCATCTTCATCATCATCCACAACATGAACCATGGCATGATCATCATCATCATCGTCATCATCATCATCATTGTGAGGACGAACATGATGATGATGATGATGATGATGATGATGATAATGACGATGATGATGACGAAGATGATGATGATGATGATGATGATGACTAATGGATATGATGATGATTGTATGTAGAATTTTCTCCCTACGAATAGGTAGAAATTCTCTTAGATTAAAGTAGACTTTAACTGACTCTAAACTAAGACAAAACTTAACAAATGCTACCTTGAATTCCTAGATCTAAACAAACATTTCAAGATGAAACTGCTGGAAAAAATAGAAGAGGTTTAGCTGACCTTCTATCCAATTGCATGTCTTAATGGTTGCTCCGATTTCCAAGTCCTCGTGAATGAACCTGTCAAAATGAAACCAAGATACAAGCATATACGATTCTCTAGCAACTTGAAATATGAGTTAGGATCTAAATCTACAATAGATACAAATCATATCATTGAAACAAAATCAACACATGTGATTTGGGAAACAAGACAAGTTATGTTCTATTACCAACTTGAAGTCACTTACAATGGTTGCTTGATATCCAAGCCAACTTCTAGATCCAAGTGCTTCCTCCTCTAGCTATCTCCACAAAGATTCAAGATCATAAGTTTGATGTCTCCAAGAGTCCTCTCCTTTTGCTCATGGAATGTCTCTCTCTTATAGTGTGTAGTAGGGTTAACCAACAAGAGAGAAGGGTGGATCTTGGGAGAGTTTAGTGGATCAGGCCTACTAATCACAGAAAGTGAGTTAGGATTGAATCAGGGACACCAATCGTCAAAAATATCTCGAAGATCAAGATCCCAAAAGCCATGGAAAAAAGGCTAAAAAAGGAGTACCGCGCCTCTCAAATAGAGCATAATGCGGTAGTACCGTGTGGCAGAGAAAGAGCATAGCGTGGTAGTGTGGACTACCACACACCTAAGCTGGAGCAAGGCGTGGTAGTGTAGGTATATGAAGTCTCAGTTGGGTTGATTCTTGACAGAATGGGTTTGTCTTCAAGGATCACTCATCATTTTTCTCTTCTGGGTGTTTTAAGCAGTAGGGGAAGTGTCGTCAACTCTTTTTGTGGTGAAGATGTGACACTGTGAAATATGGAGGTATAACAGATGCCCCCTAAAGTGTGAGGTCAGAAGGGACTAATGGCCGAAAGACTTTACAAATACTGTGTTGAGATAGCATCGAGGAGAGCAACAAGGAGCTGAAACAAAAACAAAATGTTAGATATACCACCGAGGCAGGCATCCCCATGCTCGAAAAAAATTGACTCAAAGCATGGCTGCCAACCAATACATTGCAGATCCATGAGTACTGAGATGATATAGACTATAGACAAATCATGGCGACTATGAACAAGCATAGATCCATGAGACAGTAATGACACAGCTACGACTAATACAAAAAGTGGATCTGTGTGACAATACAAAGGACATCTCCATCGCAACCTGGATGCAATCAAGATACAAAGGTGCACCCAGGGTCTTCTACCCAATCGCAAATGATACAAATCTAGCCATGTGATTACAAAGTGTTGAAGTCGAACATGGTAGAAACCATTTGATTACTGGTAAATGATGTGAACTGTTAACAAATGCGAGGGAAGTCACCAATGATGACGATGATCCCCAAGGTATATGTAGTACATCTCAACGAAATGCGAATGAATGACTTGATGTCGAGCATTCGAGAGATCGTTTGATCAGAGGTCAATGATGTAAACCTACTGTCAAACACGAGGAAACCTGCCATTGAGGCATGCAGGTACCAAGGTACTAATGGTTGATCCCTAAGTCTAATTCCCGGATAGTGATTTGGTGTCGAAGGGAATAGACTCGTCGAAGGTGGGCCATAATGATTCCCACATCATCGACGCGAAATCGAAATGAAAGATAGTATAGGATGATGAAACAATGGAGTATGTACTGACACAACGGAGGTCTGACACAATGAATGACTCTGAACAATGCAACCCTTCGAACATATAACGGCATGTAACAGGACTTGGCAGCGGGGATTATTGATAGAAGAGGATAGACACCGAACGAGTAGGCTCATGGCCAGAGAGATGACTTAGGATGATGACCATAACTCAGCGAAAATAGATACGCAACATAGACAAGGGACAGACGCATGCCATGTTCAAAGGTAACGACTGACAAGCTGTCAAACAAACTTGACTTGTTCCCCATATTCCCTCGACATGATAGACGAGTACCTCTTTGTTGTTTTTCGAGCTTGAAGAGGATAAAAGATGCTCGGTATAGCTCATCTCATAGATGAGTCCAATCACACATGTTTTACGAACCTAAGAAAGGAGGGGTTCGTCCCAAAGTGGGTCCTTCGATGTTAAATTTTAACTAGTCCAAGGAAGGAAAACTTGGTAGTTTTTCACATTTAGAGAGCCTGAAAAAACCTAAAGGAGGCTCCAAAGTGTACTTTTTCATAATTTTAGTCCCTCAATCCCGAAAAAGTGTAAAACAATTCTCGAGAGAACTCTCCCAACCAAAAATTGACCGAGGTATACCTTTCTCGTAAATAGTCTAGACAGGCTAAAAAAGGGGTAACCTATCATTGAATAGACGACCTTTCAAATACTTTTACAAGTGTGAAAGAGACAAGATCACTTGGAAATCTTTTCAATTTTAGGGAGTCTGAAAAGAGCTTAACTATGGACTCCAATGGTCTTTTTCGTAATTTTTAATTATTCTGGTCCGAAAAGAGAATAAAATACAACCAGGATAATACTTTCCTCATCATTTAACGAGCATGAATAAACCTGACCAAGCTCAATACCATTTACTTAAGTTTGACAAGCATGACATGGGTGCAAAAGCGCTTGGAATCTTTTTCAAGTTTTAATCCAGAGCACGAAAAAGACAAAGTAGGCTCAAAATGAAGGTTAAACAATAAATGAACGCCAATGTGAATATTTTTTAAAGGAGACCCTGTCAACAAATGCTCATGAACCCATATATTAGTAATGTGAAATGGGTTTTAATTTAACTAGATAAGGTAATGAGTAAAAAATAAGTGAAAAGGCTATATAAAGGATGGGTAAATATGGAAAGTTACCATTTCACTTGTGCATTTGCCAAAAGAGGAGATTTTACCCATTGAGGAGCAAAAACTTCAGGAGTTCATATTTGGAGATCCCGAGCACTGTTTCAATAGCTGTCTGCGCCAGGTAAGAGCTTGCAAGCCCCTCTTTCATTTCATGTATGAATAACTTGCTTTCAGTAGGAGAATGTTTTTTTCTGGGTGAGCCCTATTGGGCAATTTTCGCCTCCCACAGTACCGCACGGGCACTATATTGAGAAGTATGGTACTATGCAACAGTATCATGCTGTAAGATTAAACCTGGGCGTGGTACTGTGCAGTACCGCGCAGTAAAATTTCACCTAGGCGTGATAGTGGCGAATTTAAAGATGAAAAAATCATTTTTTCTCAAATTTTTAGCCGAGATCAAGTTGTTAAATGATTACTGAATGTTTCCTATGACATTTTGCAGGTGTTTGTAACTTGTTTGGAGCAAAATGGTCCATTGGAAAGAAAGAGAGCATGAAGTGGATGATTTGTTGGCCAAAAATGACCAAAGGACTGTGACTGCACTGCGGGAATGTGGTTTGTTGAAATTCTTCAAGACCAAAGGTATTCGTAAGCAGGCAAAAATTCTCACCCACATTATTCAAATGTGGGACCCCTACATTCAAGCTTTCCGAGTGGGAGAACACACCCTCGAGATTGAACTTGAGGATATTTATCTCCTCACAGGCCTCTCAAAAAGAGGAGCCCGGGTGAGTTTTACTGGGTTCACAGCCTCGGAGGCGAGCATGGATGCTTTAATTGCTTGTTATTGCCATCAAGGTTTGGGGAAGAAAAGCGACAAGGTGGTCATCAAAGACATTGTAGAACTTCTTGTAAAAACCATGTTGTTCACCATCACATGTGCAGCAGGGAGCACGGGTCCCCATCAGGCATCCTGTACATAGATGAATCTTGCAGTGGGTTGCATGGCAGGAACAGTATTCAACTGGTGTGAGGCAGTATTGACCAACCTCAAAGAGAAAGTGAACAAGTGTAGGATTGGAGAGAATTCTCAATTTGGGTATGGGAGCATCTTAGTCACCTTCTTCTTGGCGAGGGTGCCGTTGTTGCGCCCACAGATAGCCATGCCCCCTCGTCCACCCACCGAGCCATGGATGGCTAGATGGAGTGAATACGCAGGATGACTTGGGGGGCCACAGCGTTTGGCTTTCGGTGAGGATTTCTTCTTGTGGCTCGAGGAATAGATTGTGATGATCGATGACTACCCCTATGCAGGGGTGGATTTCCGCGAGGACATAGACTTGGCACTGCTAGAAGATGAGGATTGGGACAATTCAGGTATGACCTTCATGGATATATTTTTTTTTCTTTTTTTCTTTTTTTAATATATAATTTTTGTTGTTTTTTTAGAATGTGTAAAATACTTTACTATGTGTACGTGTGCATGTCGCAAATCGTGGACCACAGAGACCGGTAGGGTACTCGCCATTATGCTGAGGTGGTGTTGATCACCAAGCTGCTCCGGTCGAGGAAGAAGACGAGGATGAGGCGGGAGGGGTCCAGGAGATAGAGAGGAACCTATAGGGTTTAACCCATGATATCCTTGCTATGAGGGTGGACGACATCCCTTTGCATCTCCAGTGGCATACCGTAGGTGTGCCTAGGCGTATTGGCCGACTCCTTCGTAGGGTGGTTCGAGCTATAGTGTGTTATCACCAACAGCGTGAGGAATCTGATGAGGGACATGATAGATCCCCCAAATCTCCTTAGATGGTAGCTTTTATCTTTTTGTGGCATGTATACGATATGTAGGCTTTGAGAGGCAAATTTTTGTATGGGATTAGGTCCCAAATTTTGTATTTAAAACACAAACTTTATGTATTTGGAAAAACACTTTTATATACAGTGATATATATATGGACCTACTTTTATGACCTATTTATTTACAATGACTTGTATGTTTATTTTGTCATGTGTTTTTATGTATGGGCAAGATGCCAATCCAAAATGTAATTAGATAATGAATCAACTATACAATTGAATTCCCTTGGTACGTGTTGATATGAAACGAAATTAAAAGATCGTGTCAAGAGACGTACCCTCCAAAATAAATGAAGTAGGATAGGATCGCGGATTGTGTAAACACAATTCAGGTGAGAAACCACGAGTTGGGAATCTAAAAATACTGATAGGGAGTCAATTCCAAGTGAAGCAACCTCCGTCAAGAGTCTGATGACTGCATGGTACTCTGCGATATTGTTGGTTGCAGGACCCAAACAATTGGCTCCTGAAGATATCAACTCGCCAGTGGGAGAATAGATTACCCATGCTGCGGAAGCGAGGTTCCGGGTATGCCGGCTTGCACCGTTGGCAAATCCGAAGTAGGCAGACATCTGCGTACAAAATCACAAGTCAAAGTAAGAATGGATACCTGAGGTCTGTGTGCACACAAAAATGTAAGTGAAAACAAACTAGGTACATTATGAAAAAAAAGTATCTTGCACAGGATAACCCTATGCATAGAAACATTTGATGTATAGCCCATTGCGGGGCCATGCCAATGGTGTGCCATCACAATCGACAAGTTCATAGGCTCCTTTCTCCAAGACACGTTTTACAACAAAGGGGCCGTACCACATAGATTCTAGCTTTCCTTTTCCAAGTTTATAGTGAATTTGATCATATGTGAGTATGAGACCACCTTCATTGAAAACCCGAGGTTGAACGGATTTGTCATACTATGCTTTGATGCGTTTTTTATGAGCTTCGTTGGCTAAAGGAGCATCACGGCAGGTTTCATCTAGCTTGGCTAGGTATAGAAACCATTCCTCTTCAGAAGTGGTGTGGGGAAGTAGCTATATGGCTATCTTAAGTGATGGAATTTCCCATTCAATCGGTAAAATGGCTTCCAGGCCATACACCAGTTGGAATGGTGTAAACCCAGTAGCACTTTTTATTGAGGTTCGATATGCCCATAGTGCTGAAAATAGAGCTGAGTGCCAGTTGGATTTATAAGTACCCACAATACGCTGAATCATTTGTTTCAGAACTTTGTTAATGGCTTCAACTTGGCCATTGGCTTGTGAGTAGTATGGGGTTGAGTTTTCATGGCGAAAACCCAACTTGGCACTTAGTTCCTCAATCATATGGTTCCTGAAGTGGGAGCCATGATCGGTCACAATGGATTGTGGGACACCAAATCTAGCTATAATGTGATTGAATATGATTGTGCTGTTGTTTTTCCATCCTCAACATAAGTAGGCATCGCTTCAACCCATTTTGTGAAACAATCAACAACTACTATGACATAGCTATGCCCCCCAACTGAAGTGGGCTTACAGTGCATGAAATATATGCCCCATTTGGAGAAGGGGCCGACGACAATAACAGGATGAAGTGGAGTAGGGTGCAAGCATGTTTTACTATGAAAGAATTGACATGGTGGACATTTCTTGACCGTTTCAATGCAGTCTTTGAAAATCGAGGGCCAAAAATATCCTGCTTGCAGTATTTTATAGGCCATAGCCATCCCAGAGAGATGACCACCACATGCTCCAGCATGGTAGTCATTAAGAATGCATTCTGCCTCATCTAGAGTCAAACAACATCGAAGAACAGTGTCGACACCACGTCGATAAAGGGTATCATTGACTATGAGGTAGTATTTGGCGTGATGTCGGATGCGTCGACGTTCATAGCGAGTGAGGTCGAGGCTGAAGCGTTGAGTTTGGAGATATAATAAAATATCCTAGTACCATGGATCAGACATGCTAATGAGGAACAACGATTCATCATGAAGAGAATCGATGGGCTCGGATTGCTCGGTAGCACGGGGCAAGTTACAAATCAACTCAACAAAGACCAAAGACTTCTTGGACTTGGCTTTGAAAAATTCCAAGTCAAACTCTTGAAGGATGACGATCCAACGAGCATATTTGCCCCCAAGCACTTGACGCGTGAGGATATAATACATTGGATTGAAATCGGTTATAATAGTGGTCTAACGAAGTAGAATGTAATGACAGAACCTCTGGACAGCGAAAACTGTTGCCTGAGCCAGTTTTTCAACATGTGAATAACGAGTTTCAGAGTCGAGAAGACTCTTACTAAGATAGTATACCACATGTTCTATGCTGTTATGGTCTTCCTCGACTAGCACCATACCGATGGTGGAAGTCGAAGCTGTGAGATAAAGGATGTAATCCTGTGTGTAATCGGGGGGTTGGATCACAGGATCTTTAGTTAAGTCCGCCTTTAGATTATCAAAGGAACATTGGGCTTCATCGTCCCAGATAAAGGGAGTATTCTTCTTGAGAAGCCTCATATAGCCTTTTGTTATCTCGGAAAGATTACAGATGAAACGGTGTAGAAAGTTTGCATGCCCTTTGTTAACACCCAAAAAGTGTTCACTACCTCATCTACCACATTATATGGCTCATTTGTCCATTTTCCTACCATATTTCCCTTAAAATCCCCAAAAATCCCTCTAAAAAGCCTCCAAAAGGCCTAAAATGCCTCCAAAAGGCCACAAAACCATCAAAATAGCCTAAAAAAGGCTAAAAAACCCCTTTTTCCTCCAAAAATAGCAAAAATCCCCTAAAAAGGGAATAAAAAATATAAAATAATGAGGAAAAGGAGGAAAAAACCCTATACAGCTGCATAAAACCATGTGTTTCCCAAAACCATGGGTCAACACTCCACCACCAAAAAACTATAAATAGGTGATGGAGATCCCTTATTCCACATCCACAATCACAAGCACCCTTACTCTGCCAAAATCTCTCTCGAAACCCTAGTTCACCATTGAACTACTTTCACCTTGAGAGCCACTTTTGGCCCATTCCCACCATTGGAGAAGGAGAAGGAGCATATTGAAGCTTGGAGCATCCTCTTGGACACTACAAAGGGCTCCATCAAACCTTCACATTGAAGGTAATTTCAATACAAAAAGCCATTATTTAAATTTGTTGTTTATGTTTTATGCATGTTTTAGAAGTAATTTAATTTTTGTTTTAGCTTAATCATTTATACTTACTGAACTGCTACTAAGGAGTCCATTCTCCTTAGTAGGTGCTCATTTGCACAAGCTAGGGGTAAAACCCTAGCTACACCCTTGCAAACTTTGAAGTTCTGGAATGTTTGTGGGGGAAGGCAGGGCTAAGATAGCTTCTACCTTCGCAGGATCTAAGCATATCCCGCTTTTGGAGATTATGAATCCCCAAAAAATTTCGGCTTCCACGCAAAAGATGCACTTATGTGGATTCAAACGGATATTGTAGCGACGACACCTTTTGAAAATGGCACCTAAGTGATCAGGATGGTCATCCCGGGCCTGAGAATGAGCGGGAAGATCATCAAGATATGGTTCTACAATATGTTTGATATCGTGGAATGTGTATGACATCGCCCGTTGGAAATTTTCCCCGGCATTTTTAAGGCCAAAAGGTAACTTTCGATATGCAAAAATCCCCCAAGGACAGATAAAGGCTATTTTATGTTGGTCGGCTGGGAGGATATCGATCTGATTATAGCCAGAAAAGCCATCCATAAATGAAAAGATGACACTCCTGGCACAGTTATCGATGATCTAGTCGATGAATGGAGTTGGGTAGTTGTCCTTTGGACAAGCTTTGTTCAAGTCACGGTAATCGACACAAAATCTAATCGTTCCGTGTTTCTTGGCTACGAGAACGATGATAGATACCCATTCTGTCAATGGTACAGGATAGATAAAACCAGCATGCAAAAGTTTTTCAAATTTTGCTTTAATAGCAACTGCCTTACGAGGATGGACGGGTCGAAGTTTTTGCCGAACAGGTCGGGTGTCAAGGAAGGTTGGAATTTCATGGACCACAATTGAGGGATCTATTCCTGGCATTTCTTCATAACTCCAAGAAAAAACATCGTGGAAGGTTTTGAAGTGGGCAGTGTAGAACTCCATTTCGAGGGGAGTACATGTTTTGCCAATATGTATGTTTTCCACGATACCAGGCTTTACTAAAATATCTATGGGAGTGGTTGCCATAAGGTTATCCAAGTTTCCTTCGGAAAATACTTCGTCGAGGGAAGTGGGAAACTTGGTTTGAACCATTCCAAGTGAAGGACTGGGTTTTGTATCGGGCTCAAGCATTTGAATGGTGGGGAATGAAGATCGATGATGAAAATCTCCCCATGGTGGCTCATCACTGCACATAACCTCCATAATTGATTCGTCAGTGGGAAAAATCAAAGTGAGAGGATCGATAAGTGGTGGGGATGAATGAGTCTCAGACGAGAGCTTGCCACGGTGTGATGGGTAGGAGAGTCGACCCAATCGGTGGCTGATTGGATTGCTTCGTACGTTGCGAGGTTTCTATTTAAAGGCATGGAATTGCCATATTTTTCAATTGCAGCGGGACTCGGAATCACCCATGAATCATTGGAAGGGGTGACATTTGATGAAATCATGTTGACTGGTTGAACATGGGGCCCCAACTCTGGAAAAAATCCAATAAGGGAAGAATCCTTCATAAGACCAACGCTAATGTCTTGGAACCGGTACCGAGGCTGATCCAATAACGAGACGGTGTTGGTGGAGTTCAGATGAGAGTCTAGGATACAGTAATCAAGTTTATCAATGGTGACAATTTTCCCTTCATGAGGAAATTGCACAATCCGGAAGACGGTAGATGCTATGGCGGTCATGGCGTAAAACCAATTCCAACCAAGTAGAAGATTGTAATCTAATGGTGCATCCACGACTTCAATGTGTACGGATACTGTTTTGCCCCCCAGTTCAACACCAATTGAGGGAATGAGTCCATAAGGTTGAAAATCGTGTCCATCAAATGCCCTGAGAGTATTGGGAGACATTGTGACTTCGGTTGAGCCTAAGGCTCTCCAACAATTCAAAGACATGATCGACGTTGAGGCACCTTCATCTAAAACAATGCGATGGATGATATTTACATGGATTTTTGTATGGACCTAGAAGGCTAACTGATGAGAAAGCCGAGGTTTGGCATGCTCCAAGTTAAACATAATAGTGTTTGAAGCATCTGGGTCCATTGCCCCCAGTACTGAAAGTAAGGTTCTACGCTGCGTGGGGTAGTGTTGAAGAACCTCGAGAGTCGACATGGCACAAGGTGCTTGAGCTAAATCCTAAACAATGTTGTAATTTTGGGCAGCTCACGCATTGGGATTAAATGCCACCTTTCATATGGTGCCCTTAGGTGGGCGTAGCACTGTGTCCATAAGCGATCTCTCGATATGGAGATGGCCGATAAGGGGAGGGGTAGGAGTTGGATCTTCAACAGGGGATTTGCGTTTGGCTATCTCCGACTATTTGTTTGAACTTGGAGGGTTCTCATATGCCTTTGAATGAGTGGTTATATGAATCTCCTCATGACTCATCATCAGGATTTCGCGATTTGTGGACGTCTCTCTGCGAGTTGGGTTGCTCGAGTTGCCCCCCTGTGGGGTTTCTTGGGCAACCATCTACTGTTGCTGCTGAGGGAAAGGTTCAGTTAACACTGTCGGGTGAGAGGATCCTTTAACGAACTTGTTGACTTCATCTTTGTAGGGACAGTCATGCGTGTAGTGATCGTCTTGACAAATTAGGTAGGGAAACTTATCCTTTCGACGTGGTTTCGGGTCATTGTGGGTGGTTTGTGGCTTGGGATTCTCCTGCTGGTTCTTCTTGGATTTACCATGATTGTTCTTCTTCTTTCATCCGGATGGTTGTGACGTAGATTGAATTGCGTTCACTTCGGAGGAGATAGCAGGAGAAGTGGTATCTTTTGAAGCAGCCTGAGGTAGAGCGGGGGAAGCAGAAGCTTGTTACCCCATTGAGTTGGTAGTAGGATGGGCCTTGACTGAACTGACAATACCATCAATGGGGGGTTTAGTGGTAGGTTTTGTTGGATCAGTGTTAATGCGGGCGGCATGGGGAAGAAGTTCGTGTAAAGTGTCGGATTGGGTGTATACCAAATCCATGTACTGAGCTGCCGAGATGGCTTGTTCTTCTATGATCGGCCCGCGCATAGCGATATCCCTAGCTATGGGAGGCAAGAATGACTTTGTGAACCAATCAGCGAGTAGCTAATCCAGAATGGGTTCCTTGATTAGCCTACGGCATCGACGCCACTCATGGATGTGATCCAAAATGTGCGTAGAAGTGGTTTGACACAGTGAGGTTAACAGTTCTGTTCCAGTCTCATACCGGATGGGGAGCTGGAAATGGGTTAGAAACTACATAGCTAAGGTGTTGAAATCATGGAAAGAGTGTTGTGGCAACTCGATGTACCATTTTTCTGCCGTGCTGGTAAGCGTACGCTGGAGGAGCCATAGTCAAATGGAATCGTCCATTAAGGAGTTGGATGAACACCAAAGATGGAAGGCCATTACATGGTTCTTGGGGTCTTCCCTGGGCTTAGCATCGAACTTAGGAATGTCCGATGGAAGTTTGGATGGAATGGGTGGCCAATGAGGTTCATGCCATATGGGATCATTAATGAGCCTCGACAAATCAGGTAAGTCTAGCGTGGCCAAAAAGGGAAGTTGACGATTAGTTTGCGGGTATGAGTAATAAACATATGGTGCAGAGAAACCTGGGGGGCCCTGCATAGCATACTGTTGCATGTTATACCCATATGTGTTTCCCACAGGGTACTGCTGGAAGTTCTGTGGGTAGTAGGCCATCTGGTTAATAGGTTGAGTGTTGGTAATAGGTTGGTGGATGTTTTTCTAAGTGGGGATGGTAGGTATGGTACCCTGGGGTTGCTGTAACCCAGGAATGGTTGCTGCTCCTGGTTGGGAAAAAGTTCCCTGGAGTTATTGTGTTCTAGGAATGTTACCACTATATTGAGTAAGTGGAGGGTTTCCCATAACAGGGATGGGGGGTGGCTGCGACAGTGGTGTCCATGGAAGGTTCGTTCCTCCTTGAGGAACATGTGGAAATTGAAGGGATGGGTTCCATGGAGTTGTAGCAGCCGAAGGATAAGGGAAGCTAGAGTTCAAGTTGGGGGGAATCTGAGATTGCCCCCCATCTGGGTTGCAGTTTCCAAATAATGGGTACCCCCCACTCTGTGGGACTTGAGGTTCCCAAGAAGGAAGCATACCTGACGAGGGATGTTGAAGATGGGGTCCAGTTGGAAAACCGGTATAAGGTTGTCCGCTGCCAGGTGTGTTGTACATACCATACTAAGCAGATGCTGCTGGTTGGGAGGGTTGTTGGATGGAGCCGATGGGTTTCCCTCCAGCAGATGGGTTGGATGGCCCTATAGGGGGAGGTTGTTGATTAGGAATGGAGTTCCCAATAAAGGATTGTCTTCCAGTAGGTTGGGTTGATAACCCAGTAGGAGGAGTTTGGTTGTTGGAGTTGGGAGTCACGACAGTCGGTTGTCCACCTCTTGAGATAGTGTAGATAGTGGCCAAAGGTGAACCTCTGGTCAAAATGGAAGATCCAACAGTATGACTTGGTGTTCTTCTGACACTAGCCAAGTACGATAGTGTCGATTGGCCAATGGCGCCAAAAGTGCCGATTTGTGGAGGGGATCTTCCATATCTGACAGGCGAGGACGAAGAAAAAACTGGGTTATCCCTCATAGAATGTGCGCCAAACATGGGTGATGGAAGAAAATGTGGGGAATTTAACTGAGGGTTATCGGGGGTATCGTCCATAACATGTTCAATGATAGGAGGACCATCGAAGACTGGGTCCGGGATCATGTTCTGAAAAAGGTTTTTGGGGTCCAGCGGGAACATAGGTTTAGTAACATCTGAAGGTCCGGAGCCGTCTACATAGGAGTGATGAAACTCTGTGCTAGACGGGATGTTGGGATCCCGATAGTCAGAAGGACGGGTAACAAGGGGATATCTGGAAGCTGTCGAGAGCATTTGCTTTGTGTCGCGTTTAAACTGTGCCGATGCTAACAGGGAATTTGCTAGACTAACCATACTAGACTGAATGGAGGCCATGATCTCATGTCCCGGAGGGAGGTTGGGGAGAGATATGGTATGAGGTACGTTGCTGGAAGAACTGGTTTCTTGTGGATGAACACTGGATGGCGCGGTGATAACAAGCGGAAGCTTCGCCTGGGAAGTGATAAAGCCATAGTCAGGTTCAGAAGGTGTATCAGGAAGTTGAGTGTCTTCAATAATTTCGACGTACCCGCCCGAGACTGAAATCAAGCCAGATATATCCTGGTCGGATCCTTCAGTGGTGCCAATAGATCCATCTGTGTCATCGTGGAAAGTTTCTGGTGGAAGGGAGGTGTTGACATTAGGTAGGAGGATGGCTTCTGGTCTAGTATTTTGGGCTGTACTAGATTCAGCTACTGTAATGTTGTCCATTGTGGAAGATATATCTGGAATAACAATGGGTGAAGTGACAGTGGGAATATCATATATACTAGTGGTTGCAGAAACTGCAAGAGATTCTAAGACTGTGCTGTGATTAACTGTTACAGACGGAACTAGAGATGTAGTGCGTATCGGCGGTGAAATTTTCCCTCGACCAGCACCGCGGCCAGGAGGAGCGGGAATACGTGATGCAAATGGACCAGAGGTCCGTGGTGGTGGTGGTGGTGGAGGGATTTTTCCCTATACTCGTCATGATCTCCATGGTGGTTCTGACATGATGGCAGGAATATGAAATCCTAAGGCAGGCTCGTAACAACGAACTCAAAAACTCTAATGCAGCCGAGTGTGCAAAAGAGGATCTAGAAAAAGCAAGGCTCGCAGGCCAAAAAAGCAAGCTCTAAAATCTAGATGGAGACCGGTGTCTCAGTAAGTGAGCTGATAAAAATAATGGCCAAAATGCCAACAAGCAATCACTAAAAAGAAAAATGACCCGCTATAAAGATGAGATAACAAGCAAACTCCTAACTAAGCTAGAGACCTCAACAAGTTGTATCCTTTGCAAGGTGATGAAATCCAAGTCGAACAATACAACATGAGAGACCAATATGAGAAGGATATCCCTCTACCGAAAGGGATCCTAGGTAAAAGAGCCCTAGTAGAAAAGTCACTAAGCTACCTCGTTCATGACACGTTGGAAAAGGTTTTCGGCGCTTCTGCCTTTTTACCCTTGCATTACTATGAATTACAAGGAAGACAATGATTGATGTTTCCTTAGGGATAAGTGGAGTGCAGCATTCCACAGAGTCCGTCCGGTTCTCAATCTCACGGCGGTTTAACCCCTGAAAGTTAAAAACAGTTAGGAGGCCCCTCCATAAACTGGCTGTGACCGTGTCAATAAATACTAGAGGATTTTAGTTCCCTAGAGGACAACAACTATCTCTCATATGAAAATGACAAGGGGGAATTATTTTGATGCCTATCCCCGATGTCCTACCTAACTACCAAATTCTTTTGATTTCCTCAAGTGAGGTTAATGTTGGTCTAGTTAGGGAGATTAATTTTAGTGGTTGTATTACTCAATCGGGTAAATGGACGTAAAACTTGGTGGTGTTGTGATGACCCAAACCATGCAAGTGAGAATGAATCGAAATAAGCCTTGTATTCGATTAAAACTAGCTATGGAAGAGAGAGAGTTCTTCGATCATAAATGCATGAAAATTTCATAAGCAATTAAAAAACACTTCAAAAAAAAAAAAAAAAAAATTCTTTTTGTAAGTAAAGCCAAACTGAAATAAACATTTCTTTCCAATTCACTGATCTTGCAACTAGGATGCTTCAAAAAATGAGAATTTTTGTGGCAAATTTAAATGGTTCACTTCCTAATGCACAATAATATTGCTAGACCATTTCAAACCAAACAACACAAATGTTCTCCAATGATAATTTTCAATATAGATTTTAATGATAATAAAGGAAACAATGTGATTATGAAAGATACATGATCCAATAAAAGAGAACAACAGTAATGGTTTGGTTGTGGTGAGAAGATCAAGCCAATGCAATCAAACTGAAGGGGTGAACCAATGTGCAAATAATGCCACTAACTCATAAAATAATCAAGCTCACAAGAGAAATAAACACACCACAAAGACTGTGTAATGAACAGGATAGTAATAGGCAACATAAAACACCAACTAAGGCAGAGAAAATAAAAAATGACTCAGGAAACCAAGCAAGGAAGAAAAAATTGAAAATATGCAGACACTACCGCATGGCAGGGACAGACTATAACACGATACTGGTATACTACCGCTCTGGTAAGAGTTTTGGGTACGCGGTACTACCGCACTGTAGAGAGTGGTAGGGGTCTAGTACTGTTGCAAAGATGAAAAATGCAACTTTTGAAAAGAAAATCGAATTTTTCAGGGTTGCTGCAGACCCAGAGGACTCACTAATCACAGAGGGAGGAAAAATGTAGAGAGGAGGGAAGAATAAAGGTCAAGGAGACCAAAATTCAATACTAGTTTGAAGATAAAGAAGAATCACAATAAAAAAATGACTGAAAGTGAGATCAATCAATCAAATGGGGTTCAAACCAGCGGAGTCGCCATTCTTGTATGTAGAATGTTCTCCCTATGGATAGGTAGAAATTCTCTTAGATTAAAGTAGACTTTAACTGACTCTAAACTAAGACAAAACTTAACAAATGCTACCTTTAATTCCTAGATCTAAACAGACATTTCAAGATTAAACTGTTGGAAGAAACATAAGAGGTTTAACTGACCTTCTATCCAATTGCTTGTCTTAATGGTTGCTCCGATTTCCAAGTCCTCGCGAATGATCTTGTCAAAATGAAACCAAGATACAAGCATATACGATTCTCTAGCAACTTGAAATATGAGTTAGGATCTAAATCTACAATAGATACAAATCATATCATTGAAACAAAATCAACACATGTGATTTGGGAAACAAGACAAGTTATGTTCTATTACCAACTTGAAGTCACTTACAATGGTTGATTGATATCCAAGCCAACTTCCGGCTCCAAGTGCTTCCTTCTCTAGCTATCTCCACAAATATTCAAGATCATAAGTTTGATGTCTCCAAGAGTCCTCTCCTTCTGCTCATGGAATGTCTCTCTCTTATAGTGTGTAGTAGGGTTAACCAACAAGAGAGAAGGGTGGATCTTGGGAGAGTTTAGTGGATCAGGCCTACTAATCACAGAAAGTGAGTTAGGATTGAATCAGGGACACCAATCCTCAAAAATATCTCAAAGATCAAGATCCCACAAGCCATGGAAAAAAGGCTAAAAAGGAGTACCGCGCCTCTCAAATAGAGCATAACGCGGTAGTACCGCATGGTAGAGAAAGAGCATAGCGCGGTAGTTTGGAATACCGCGCACCTAAGCTGGAGAAAGGCGCGGTAGTGTAGGTATATGAAGTCTCAGCTGGGTTGATTCTTGACAGAATGGGTTTGTCTTCAAGGATCACTCATCATAATACGGCGACTTCCCGGATTATGATCACAATTGAAGTGGACATCACAATGCAAAACCTTTAAAAGATTTTAAAATTATGAAATTTGGTCGCCACATCTGATTAACAGCCTATAACAACGCAATATCAGAAGACACTCTAGCATAGACCATGACTTCCACATGGAGCATGTCATGCACCTCGACTGCTCTAGCCGACCGAGGTGCATGCAGTCCAGATCGTGGCAATGGAAATTGATTCCGGTATCGGGCAATAACATGCATCTAAAGACGTTTCAGCTTGTATGCACTTAGCCTATAGTGGTCTCGATATGACCAATAAACATTAAAATGGAACAACTAAGTTATGGAGAACATAGCAAGAAACAAACGAAAACTAGTATTTGCCTCGATAAGAGGTCAAATAAGATTATCAAATTGTTTATTGGCCGGAAGGGAATATCACATATATAATTTTGTTTAAAACTTTTTGAAAACTATGCAGAGACTAATACAATCTTCCAAAGCCATTTCTATAGTCCTTACTGCTTGACATTTGACAGGTTGGACAGGAACTAATAAAGAAATAAATACCAACTTACCAAGTTTCGGGACAAGTTTATCGTATGAATACTAGTAAATGGTACAAAATACTAGAATTTCTAGACAGTTGAAAATCGTTCAACTAAATGGCATTATTGCCTATATGCATTTTTTCACATAAATTATCATCCTGGAAATTTGTCTCCAAAATTATCTTGGAAATATAAGTACCCTTTGCTTGCCACACATTTGTAGAGTTGTATATTGCATGATTCTTTGAACCATTCATTCAGCACGGTTTCTTCCTCTAACTCTGCTTCCGCAGTCTCATCATTGAGTAATTCATAATGTTCTATAGGAACAAGGAAACATATAAATGACAAGTAATCACAAGTTCTCTAACAAGGAATTAATAAAATCAAAGATCCAAAATAAGCACAAAGTCGAGAATATATAACCGGTTGGCATGAACAGTTCATGGACTCGAACCCTATCTCTCAACACTAGTGGAGATGCTGGGCTTCACTTTATCATATTTTCCACCTAATAAAACTGCCATTCACAAGACACATTCCTACACTATCGATACATTTCATGGTAATTATCTTGTCATATGTAAACAAATCATTCATTTTACCTATGTGGTTAATTATGTCAATAAATTTGTTTAACTCTTTTCCTTTGCTGCAGATCTGCGTCTTTCATTATATGTGTGTGTGTATCTCAAATCATAAACCTTTTACTATTGATGTGTTCACCTTTGTGCTTTAGGTTACTCACATCTTTTCTCTTGTGAATATTGTGCATTCTAGATTGACATTGTACACAGTATATTTATGCGAGCATAGTCTTCTACATTTGACAATTTGTCAGAATATCACTTTGAATTTTATTGTGTTTAAGTTAGTATTGGTCCTTGGATTTCGAAGTAGTTCAGCTTTTCAAATTGCACAAGGACAGTGTTGTAGATTCTTAGAAGCGAACGTCTATTTTTTTACATTTACACATACTCTATTTCACAGCTATAAGCAAACATTGGTTTATGTGATTGATGAACTAGGTTAGAGTAGGTTAAACTCAATTTGTCACTACAATTAGAATTGAACCAGATATTAAAGTAGATAGTTTGGCCAATGATTTGTTAATCTTGGTTTGTTCTAAGTTTTGTTGCATCAGAATTTCATTATGTTTTTAGTCACTAAAAAGAAAATACAAAATTAATCTATTGTTTGTGAACTTATGAATTTCTCTTAGACTTGTGTTTGTTATCATGAACTTTTTATTTCCTAGCAGATAAATAGTAGTCTTATAGCTTTCATATGTTATTATTTTAGAAATACTATGTTAGACTTGTGTTTTGTTATCATGACCTTTTATTTCATAGCAGATAAATAGTAGTCTTATAGCTTTCATATGTTATTATTTTAGAAACACTATGTTTTCTATAGATCACAGTTTTAGAAATAGAATTGGTCTGCTCATTGATTGTTGTAGAATTAATTTAATTATTATTTGTTGTAGATTTAGTTCAGTCACTATCTTTTGCAGAGCAATAGATCATAGATTTTATCTATTTAGTGTGTTATTTTGTTATATCGAATTTACTTTGAGTTTGTTTTGGGTGTGTGCAAGAAGATGAGGGTCACTTTAGATGCAATCCTACTTTTTCAAAACTCGTTTCTGATACATAAAAACATAACGTGTTTCTGATACTTAGCACTTGGTATGGTAAAACCCGAGCCTGACATGTCACTAGACATGTAGGATAGGTAACCACAATGCATACGCGTTATAGAACTACAAAACCCGTACACGTTATGCAAATCTAAAATCAATTTAAAAACACAGTCCCGACCACCCACGACGCTCTTCATGCATCAGAAACACAAATTCAAGGTTGGATGAGGACGGTTTGTGTGCCTTGGAGTATCAGTGGAGCTCGATTTAGTTGGAGGGGAGGAAAATTCACTGGTGGATTGTCATCTAATCAAGTAATTCATTCACCCATACCATTTTTTTGTCATTTCTTAACCTAAATTACCATTTTTTTATTGTTTAAAACAACCTAGTATTGTAACATTTATAAAATTGGGAATAACCCAATCTCTAATTAAATTCACATCTCCCTCAACCGAGATGAGTGAATAATTAAAATGAATCCCTTTTCAAAAACTCAAAAATTCATAATCCAACCAAAAATTGAAAAAAAATTGAATTCCTCCCTTTCTACAATGTATCCATCCACATGAAACCCAAATTTCCAACCCTCAAAGGCCATTTCCCATGATACTAATTAAATAATTTTCCTTGGAAATGGCCATAACAAGATGAAATGCATGCACAAGCATGAATAGAAAAAATGCATAAAAAATTAGTAACTTGGTTTCTCAAAATTTCATCACAATCATTTGTCCATGAACATAATTAAAATTTCATCACAAGTGTATGTTGCTATACATTGCCTCTTAGGTAAGCACCCTTGACTAAATGCCAAAAAACATTAACAAAGTGCCTCTCGGGCCTGCCCTATCCACACCCTCGATAAATCTACTCAACGCTCAGGGACCATCGATTCAACTCAAAGACTTCATATAGAAAATCACTATGTTTTTTATTTAATTTTCTGAACTTGCCATACAATGTAGAGATCGATTTTGCAAAGAGAAATTGTCTCTGTTTTGAGAAGTTGACATTGTTGCTATTGTCATTCTAGTCACAATCTCTAGTTGATTATTCAACAGCTTAATCATTGATAGTCATCTCAAGTACATATGTAATCATATTGGCAAGACAAACACATACATATCCATTTCATTCTATGCCACTTTGTCCTCCCCTCCAACCACAAGGCGTAATATGTTGAAATCAATAAATTTAATGTTAGCTTATGAAGTTGATGGAAATATTGTTTTCTACAAGGGATGTAAAGGCCAAAACATGTCAAATAACACTCCTAAATTCTAAGAAGTTGAAACCCAAGTTTGCATGGAAAAGTCACCAATGAGGGTTAAGAAGTGCCTTAACTTCTAGAAAGAAGTTGAACGAAACTTACTTTTTAATTGTTAAATGTTTAATTTTAAGTTTTAAATGTATGTAAGTGAATGCCATTAAATTGCTTAGTTGAGTTTGATTTAATATATTTTCAATTTTGAAGAGACGTCATTATATACCATGTATATGTTTCTAATGATTTTCGTATTGATGTTTTTATTGCAGTTGAAGCTATGGACACAAATGCCGAGATACTGATTGAGCTTGCCTGATTGAGGGGCATTAGTGCATCTTTTAGTGGTGGTGATAGGATTTGCCGCTCGCTTGCATCAACCTTGGATGCAATTGGTGACACCATTTCAGAGTCTAGCAATGTACTATATGATATTACATCATATAGAGAAAGAAAAGGACAAGAATATGCTGATGGGATAGACTACAATGCAATAAAAAGTTGAAAATATCCAAAGAGATCATATTTGCATTGTTTAGGGACCCTCGGACGGAGGAAATTTCAAATGAAAACAAGCCTCATATCTCCATTGAGTGGTGCACGTTTAAACCATTTGTTGATAACTGGATGGACGGATGGTACATGGTTTTTGATATGACACCACATAACAACAGGGAAATTCCCTTGTATTTCCTTCGAAAGATGTATGCAGAGTTCATGTTACATAAACATGTAAACTATTTTGACATCTTGCATTTTCAGGGGATTGGTGGGGGGATGCCCCAAAACTGACCCAATGCGAGGCTTCGAGACCAGGATCGTCCTATCCTTGCACCTCGCAGGCAGTTTCCTGGGCCAAATGTCCCACCTACAAATCGTGTTATTCCACAGACATGTGATGCATTTTTGAGTTTGGAACGGATGGTTGTTCACCATGGCACTATGGTTCAACATATGGGTGAGGAAGGGACATATGTCCCTAGTGTGGTACATACACTAGGTCGTCACCATGTAGGACCATCGTCTAGTGCAAGACCATCCACTGGTGCAAGACCATCGGGACATCCCCAGCCTAGTATTGAGCCTCACGAGTGCACATTGTGTGGTCGTCCCTGCCATGGTCTTGCCTTAGATGTTTCCTTCAATGGGTTTTTGACTGAGGTATGTAGATGGTTAATTGTAATAAATTCTTTATTTATTTCCATCTTTGTACACATATATATACTTTGAGCTAATATATTAATTTTGTGAAATTGCAGTTGATGCTTTATGCTAGCAGTGATGCCTTAGAGTCAGATGTTCCAGACTCTACAAGGGGTCATGATGATACCCATTTGGCAGGCCCATCTTATATACCATCCATTGCTGTATCTCACAATGAGGTAACCATTTTAAAATTTCAGTCTTTTAATACTTGTTATTTTGTTAATTTCCAAATACTTTACATTTTAGTTCACTAATGCTATCTTTTGTCTAATATTTACAATTATTAAACTTGCAGATGGTAGATCTTTCATGTGGGAAAGCTAATGTGGAGGTAGCACCCATGGTCGTACCATTCGAGGAAACATCTGGGATTCATGTAAACAATTAAAAATGTCATTTTTTAAATACATGTTTGTTTGTTGAATCATGCATGTCTAACTACATGAATACTTGCTGACTATAGGCACCATCCGATACATCTGGACCATTGCCTGGATTTGCATCTCCCGCTAGGCCATTCGTGAACAAGGGTCATGTGTATGTGAGGCGGCCTACTCCTAGCAAGACTCCAGCTGCCCATGACCATGGGCTTACTCATACCATGGTAATGTATATCCTTCGATGATATTTGTTGTTTAACTTGAAATCTAATGCATAAATTGTTTTTGTTAATGTTTGAATTGCATGTTTACTGCATCAAGAACCCGAGTTGTCTACTTAAAACCTTGCATCGATGGTTGATATAGCAGTTAGTGTTGCATCTGCAATGGAAACTGATCACACACAGGCATGTGACTATTTCAACATGATCTTTACATAGTTTATTGTTGTTGTCTATTGTTTATTCATGCATGTCTAACTATTTCAACATTTTGTGATTTTAGCCACCACCACCAGGAGCAATTCCTACCCCCCTTGGTTCGACCATCCTGGATGTTCAACCAATGGCTCCATCTGCTACACAAGCAATGCAATCCCCTTTGTCAGTTGAGGTGAGATATCCTTCAGTGACCAAGTGTTTCATGCACTTTCCATGCGCAAGTTGATAATTGTTGAGTTAATTGTTGAGCTAATGTATTAGTACATAGTTAGTTGAATTTAACAATTGATATTTATTTTGCAGGATCCATAGATGCACACTGATCCTATAGATGTTCCTAGAGGATCAACGTCAGGAAAGAACAAGAGGAAGCTTGATTTTTGATGTGTCTTATGGGATATATGTACATTTGGATACATGTACATGTGGCTTGGATAGTTTTGGATAGTTTTGGACACATGTGCTTTTGGATACTTTTGGATATATATGTGCTTTTCAATACATTCACTTTTGGAGACATGTACATTGACTTCATTGTGCATGTACTTTTGGAGACATGTACTTTTGTGATTTTGGATGATCATTACAAGTTAAGTCGAAGTTCTTGCTCCTGTAATTTAATCAAACTAAGTGCAATACAATATTTTTTAAGGTTTCAACGAACTCACTCATGCACACTAATTGGATAGGTCTAATTAAAATTTGTGAGTTTGGATGATTAAATTACAAGTTAAGTCAATGTTCAAGTATAGTTTAATAAAACTAAGTGCAATACATGCTACACATTTCATCAACGCCCAATATTTGATTGTAAAATTAGATTCAACACTAAATATGAGTAACTACATACAAGTGCTCAAAGAAACATTGGTGAAAGGAACAAACGTTACCTCGGGATTCAAGAAATAAAGTGCCTTTTATTGTTGGTTGGGAAGGATATGCTTGGATATCCTTATGGCTTGGAGGTCATCTTCATGTAGATAAGTACTCTTGTTGTCATGTGTCATTAAGGTTTTTTCATGTGGTAAAACCCTTCAGGGTTAGGGTTTGTTCATGGTTTCATTGTACTTGATTTCTAAACATATAATTATTCTAAGAAAGGTTGCTAGTTTTCTTCCCCATGAGGGTTTCCCGGGATAAAATATTGTGTCTCTTGTGCATTGTTATTCTTAACTAGATCCTACATGTTAAATTCTTTATGTAAATGTTTACATGGTTAAATTTATGCATTGAACTAATGGTTATAATTGGTATAAAGCATTTATCTAGACAAAGTATAAAAAATTTAACATGGTATAAGAGGTGAGCTGTCAAGAAGGAAATTATACAAGCCTTAAAAAACATAAACCCTAGGAGGACTGAAAGTCACCAATTGTCCCGAACGGAAAGTCACCAAGTGTCCCTGAACAACATTTTCATGCGACTTGCAGCTCGACATAGCTCGAAAACCGGACGTCGGACCGACAAACCATCGACTCCATTGGTCTCCTGGTGTGCGATTACCTCTAGGGGGGCCTCTCCCTCGTATTCTCATGACCTAGTGGCTTCATTGTGAATTCATTTCGTAAACTAGGGTTTTGCTCAGTTTCATTGCATGCAATCTCGCATTGGTGGGTCAACTCTGCAAAACCCTCCCGCAAGCCTGTGTTGGCATTGTTCCCACATCGGCATTGCCCATACACACTTGCAAGAGCCAACATCACACAATCTTGCTGCTCCGTTTTCTTTTTGGCTCCTAGACCGAAAGTCACCAAGTGTCCCTGAACGACATTTTCATGCGACTTGCAACTCGACATAACTCGAAAATCGGAGGTCAGATCGACAAACCGTCGACTCCATTGGTCTCCTGGCATGCGATTACCTCTAGGGGGGCCTCTCCCTCATCTTCTCATGGCCCAGTGGCTTCATTGTGAATTCATTTCGTAAACGAGGGTTTTTCTCAGTTTCATTGCATGCAATCTTGCATTGGTGGATCAACTCTGCAAAACCCTCCCCTGAGCCAGTATTGGCAGTGTTCCCACGTCGGCATTTCCCATACACACTTGCAGGAGCCAATGACAAGCAATCTTGTTGCTCCGTTTTCTTTTTGGCTCCCAGACGGAAAGTCACCAAGTGTCCTTGAACGACATTTTTATGCGACTTGCAACTCGACATAACTCGGAAATCGGAGGTCGGATCGACGAACCATCGACTCCGTTGGTCTCCTAGCGTGTGATTACCTATAGGGGGCCCTCTCCCTTGTCTTCCCTCTCCCTTGTCTTCTCATGGCCCAGTGGCTTCATTGTGAATTCATTTCGTAAACTAGGGTTTTGCTTAGTTTCATTGCATGCAATCTCACATTCATGGGTCAACTCTTCAAAACCCTCCTGTGAGCCAGTGTTGGCAATGTTCCCATGTCAGCATTTCCCATACACACTTGTAGGATCCAATGGCACGCAATCTTGCTGCTCCGTTTGCTTTTTGGCTCCCAAACCGAAAGTCACCAAGTGTCCCTGAATGGAATTTTCATGTGACTTGCAACTTGACATAACTTGAAAATCGGAGGTCGGATCGATGAACCGTCGACTCCATTGGTCTCCTGGCGTGCAATCACCTCTAGGGGGATCTCTCTCTCGTCTTCTCATGGCCTTATGGCTTCATTGTGAATTCATTTTGTAAACTAGGGTTTTTCTCAGTTTCATTGCATGCAATCTTGCATTGGTGGGTCAACTCTACAAAACCCTCCCCCGAGCTAGTGTTGGCAGTGTTCCCAGGTCGGCATTGCCCATACACACTTGCAGGAGCCTATGGCATGCAATCTTGCTGCTCCGTTTTCTTTTTGGCTCCTGGACCAAGAGTCACCAAGTGTCCCTGAACGACATTTTTGTGCAACTTGCAACTCGACATAACTCAAAAACTGGAGGTTGGATCGACGAACCGTTGATTCCGTTGGTCTCCTAGTATGCGATTACCTCTAGGGGGCCCTCTCCCTCATCTTCTCATGGCCCAGTGGATTCAATGTGTATTCATTTCGTCAACTAGGGTTTTTGCATTTTTTTCAAATATTGGATCCACTGCAGCAGAAGAAATGCATTCTCCTTTGTCAAAGCATGGGAAATAGCAGAAAGATTGTCATTCAGAGGAAATAGCTCTGGAATATCTACTACATCAAGGTGTCTTCAAAAGAATGAAACTAAATCATTAACTAAATACATCAAATCTCCTGCACAAGATGGTAGTGTAAGGTAACCTTCAAAAAGGGTTGAAAAGCCCATGGTAGTCCAGGGATTCCTCGTGGATGCAGGCTAGAGAAACTTTAGAGAGTCTCATACCCTAATGATTTTCCCACCTTCATCTACTATGGGAATATTGTTTCAAAGATTGGTAAGCTCTTCGGGTTATGGCAACATTTGATGCACTAGCCAAATCTATGTTGTTGGAAGAACTTACATATTTCAACAAAGGAGCATTTTGTAGGTGACTTGAAATTCCCTTCCAATTTTCAACAATAAAACAAAGAAGTTCAATGTACATATTTTCAGGCAAGCTTGTCAACCAATTAGACAACCGAATATAGGGAGATAACCATGCCCAAAAAACTCAAGCTATCATAAAACTATTGTTTATCAAGATAAGGATGGACTATGTGTACATTACAAGAATATAGATGAATGAAGTCACTTTGATGAACTTGTCCTCTTGCTTTGAGGATGCCAATATGATCTCAATTTACAAGAATCTTCCACGTAGCAATAATTTATACTATATATAAATTGAATATTATTACTTGTTTTAAAATTTGTTTCCCTCCTTTATCCCCGTTTTGTAGATCTGTGCTGGCCATTGTTTGGAGGGAGTTATCCCGCCCAATTCCGTGGCCATTTTCTATTAGATTGTGTGAAAAAATACAACATTTATTGTCCTCAACGTAGCTCATTTTACCTCTTCCTAGTTCAAAGGTTTTTCTCTACTCTAGCGTTTCTGGCTGGAATTTTAATCATTCACGTCACGTCCAATTGAAGTCTAATGGGTCCAATTGAATTTTAATGGAGTCTGGGTTCCCATGCTCCCGTCAAATAAGTCCTATCATTGAATGAAATGAAGCTAGCTAAGGTTTTGAATTTAAATCATTCATGTCATGTCTAATTGAATTTAAGTGGAGTCGGTGAAGCTATCTAATGCAATAGTTGTTGGTTAATCTACGAAACTAGGGTTTTGCTCAATGAGGGATTGTGCAATTTTTGCACACGGGGTTCAGCTTTGAAAAATCCTCCACCAGGCACTTATGTCTAGCGTTCTTAGCTGGAGCCTCCCTAGAATCACTTGCAAGACTCCCTGGAACCAGGTTTTGCTGCACAGTTAGAATTCTATACCCCCGGCAGGTATCTAGCAGGTGTCCTTGAAGGCCTTTTGGATGCGAGACGAAATGAGCCATAGAATGACGACCGTGGCTCCGATCGATGAACCGTCGACTCCATTGGATTCAGGACATCCGGATAGTGCTAGGGGTGCCCCTCTCCTCCAATCCTGTGGCCCAGGTGTTACCTTGCAGGTCCATCTTGGAAACTAGGGTTTTGCTCAGTGAGGGAGTGTGCAATTTTTGCACATGTGGGTCAACTTTGCAAAATCCTCCACCGGGCACTTACGGCTAGCATTCCTAGTCAGAGCCTCCCTAGACACATTTGCAGGACTCCCCAGAACCAGGTTTTTCTACACGGTTGTAATTCTATGCCCTCGTTTGGTATCCAATAGGTGTCCTTGAAGGCCATTTGGATGCGAGACGGAACGAGCCATAGAATAACGACTGTGGCTCCAATCGACGAACCGTCAACTCCATCTGATTCAGGACGTCCAGATAGTGCTAGGGGTGCCCCTCTCCTCCAATCCTGTGACCCAAGTGTCACCTTACAGGTCCATCTTGGAAACTAGGGTTTTGCTCAGTGAGGGACTGAGAAATTTTTGCACATGGGCTCAACCTTGAAAAATCCTCCATTGGGCACTTACGGCTAGCGTTCCTAGCTAGAACCTCCCTAGACACACTTGTAGGACTCCCCGGAACTAGGTTTTGCTACATGGTTGGAATTCTATGCCCTCGACAGGTATCCAGCAGGTGTCCGTGAAGGCCTTTTGGATGCGAGATGGAACGAGCCATAGAATGACGACCATGGCTCTGATCGATGAACCGTTGACTCCGTCAAATTCAAGACATCCAGATAGTGCTAGGGGTTCCCCTCTCCTCCAGTCCTGTGACCCAGGTGTCACCTTGCAGGTCCATCTTGGAAACTAGGGTTTTGCTCAGTGAGGGAGTGTGAAATTTTTGCACACGGGGGTCAACTTTGCAAAATCCTCCACCGGGCACTTACGGCTAGCGTTCCTAGCTGGAACCTCCCTAGAAACACTTGTAGGACTCCCCGAAACCAAGTTTTGCTGCACGGTTGGAATTCTATGCCCCCGGTAGGTATCCAACAGGTGTCCCTGAAGGCCTTTTGGATGTGAGACGTAACAAGCCATATAATGATGATCGTGGCTCCGATCGACGAACCGTCGACTCCGTTGGAGTTAGGACGTCCGGATAGTGCTAGGGTTGTTTTGACACATGCTCCGGCTCCATCATGCTCTCCTTTACGATGCTTAGTCTCAAAATAGTTCCGCATATGTGGCACTTTGTAGTTTTTATGAAATGAACACAACCATTGAAATATGCCTGCATTTTTGAACTGACCAGCACATCCATCAGACCAAATCCAGTGTCGATCCATCTGTATGTTCCTTCCCTTCAAGTGATCATAGAACATGATGAACCAATGGCGTACATAGTGGAATTTGTGCAACCTATCATCACTTATGTAGAAGTGATATTCCTTCAAAATTTATCTTCGCTCTTCAGTGCTATTTGGGCCATGCCTATATGTGATATGGACCATCGAGGAAACCTGCTCAAAGTGATAATACTAACTTTGGATCTCATTTTGAGGTTGCAGAGTGTATTTCTCAGCAAAATCAACAACTGAAAGTATAGTACCATAGGGAAATGTATCTCTTCATATTCTAAATTGTTCATCTTGCTATCGTGCCAAGTGAACATGATGAACATAATCATGTGTCTTTTCAATAAATTCCTTGATGAAGTCACTAACTGGTACCTGGTGACATAAAATGATCTCAATGTGAGTTTTTTTTGTAAGCAAGGATTGAAATGTAACTGTTCAAACATAATTTTATAGATATAAATGCATGCTTGAGATGTCACCAATTGTATTTTTTTTCTTTCTTTCCCTCGGACTATTTCAGAGCTGATATATTTGAAACTTTTCATGTCTACAACCATTTTCCCAAATTCACTGTCTCCACTCTCGTGCATACATTGGCTCAATAATGTCATTCCAGCATAGTTGGGGCATGTTCCATCTAGACAAGATTTTTCATAGTATGTTTTCCCCTCAGGCCTATTGCACATGATACTATGAATGAATTCTCTTGATGAAGTCGGTGGTATTGTCAGGGAGCAATCTTGCACATGGTTAGTCTGCAACACATGATGAATGTACAAAAATGTTTCATACTAATATTCGTATTCTACATGGTATCTACAACAAAAAGTGTTACAAAGAGTATTTATTCTAACATACCATGGCTTACATTTCTCAAAAGATCTTTTCCCCAAGTTCAATTGTCTATGATCATTCCTAAATTTCTCATATAGTTCTATCTGTGTTATATCAAGAAGATGCTTAGTATGTGGTTCACGATCGTTTGAACCCCTTCTCAGTTTTAGTAAATCCTTTCATTTTGAAGAAGGCCTTGTGTGATCATGCCAAAGACTCTACACTAGTCCCTTTACTACATCAACTATCTTCATGTGACGACGTGGCAACCGACCAATAAAGGCCCAAAAATCTGTCTGATCGGTCTTGTCAAGATGTTCTCTTCTAATAGAATACCTACGGAGGGTTTTTACATTCAAATTAACTAGTTCATATGTAGGCCTGAGAATATGAAGGACCCTAGTGTTCTTATTTGCAATTACTTGTGACAACACATGATGAGCCGCATTGTGGTCCTTTGAACGTGTGTTCTTACCAATTTTACCAAATGCATCTACTAAGATTTTAACTATATGAGAACTTGGTTCAGAATTATTTATCATCTTTATCCCTAAATTTTTCCTAACAACATTCATGCTCCTAGATTTTAACAATGATAAAAATAATCTACATTTATCTCCATCACATTTAGAAACAAAATATTTATCAAGTATCTGTGGAGTTTGATAACCAATACTACGTTTAGATAGCGGACCTTCAATGGAATTGATGAGACTTTCATCAACTTGTATACGCTTCGAAGTTCTTCGACATGTGCTTGCTAATGGAGGTAAGGGGGTTGGAATTCTACCATGTAGTGCATCACCAAGATGCTCTGGCGTTTTAGTAGTAGCTTGGTGTCCTTCATTCTCATACTGGTAGTTAGATGGTGGAATTCCAACATCCTCATCGATGGTTTGTGGAAGTACAACATCCTCTTGTGGAAGTCCAACATCCTCATCGATGGTCTGGATAACATTTTCTTCTTCAACAGTAGGCAACATGTCCAACACCTCTCTGACTTCATCACTTGTATAACCACATCCGGATAACAAATTTTGTGTTTCTTCATGAGCTTCTTGATTACTTCCATGGGGTGCTTGTTCAAAAACTATTGTGTAAATTGAAGGTCCCTCTTGTCGTGGATTAATAGGATGAACTGTGGTATCCTCTACAATTGGATTTGCATTAGTTTCCAAAGAAAGCCCCCGATTCATCATGTGTATTCTTTTCTTTTCTTTCTCTTCGTCAATGACTTATTGAGGTCTCTTCTTCCTTGCTGATTTTCTTCCTTGGTTACGTGGATTCTCCATCACCACAATGATCAATTCAATATAGTTTGTTTTTTTTGCTCCTCAATTACAAGCTTTCAAACCTTTAGTGCTTTCTAGAACTATAAATCCTTCAAGGTGCTTCAATCTTTCTTCTCAAATGTTCATCTTTCCCATCAAAACAATTATGAATGAAAAAATTTACCTTTGGTGCTCTTCAATAATACGCAAATGAAATTTAATTCATAAATTGTTTGGGCTCTTTGATTCTCTTGTACAATTGTGTATATCCACCATCACCATGAAATGGTCTTCAAGCTTGATATCTTATCTTGTGTGCTCCTCAAATATATGAAAAATGAATCTTTCAAAGACCTTATCTTTGGTGTTATTCAATTGGAGATTCTTCAAGCTTGATGATTCTCTTCTTCAAATATGGCCATATAACCCAACACCACACTGAGAAACCATGAAAGATGTCCTCAATGCTGCACCTGCATCACAAAAATAATGATGGAGATGGTGTAGAGTGTGAGTATTTCCAATGGCGGGCTCATGCTATTCGAAACAATCGCAGGATTTGTTGTTTTTGCTTAGACAGAGTTAAGTTGGTCTCGGACAGGGACAGTCAACTATTTATAGAGTTACAAAATGAACACGCGTTATGTAAAGATAAAACGCACGCTCAATATGAAGAATCAAAACGCGTATGCAATATGGTTAAGCATAATAAATAGGTTAGGTGCATGGCTAGGGCAACAAATAAAATCAAAAGAAATCACATGTTTTGTATGGTTACATACAAAATAAATGTTTTTAGTGTGGGACAAATGTTTTGTATGGTTTACTACCCCCCTAGCTCTCTCCCAATAATCCCTAGATACCCCTTATCTCTTTCTAAATATTTGTCCCTCATTTTCTCTACATCCCTCCCTACATGTTTCTTTCATGTTTCTTTCTCTCCCTTACTCCAGCCATGTCCCTACCACCCACTCTCCATCTCTCCAACTTCTCTTTATCTTCGTCACTATCCCTCCCTAATGACAATGGCGATGATCATGGTGTAAATGAAGATGATAGAGATGATGATGTTGATGAAGATGATGGTGATGAAGATGAAGATGTTGAATATGATGATGAGGGTGATGAGGGTGATGAGGATGATGAGGATGGTGATGAAGAAGATGACGATGATGGAGATGTTGATGGCGAAGGGGGAGTTGTCAATGATGATGAAGAGGAGGATATAAGATGATGATGATGATGATGATGATGGTGGAGATGTTGATGGTGATGAAGTTGTTGATGATGGTGATGGTGATGAAGAAGATGATGATGATGATGAAGATGATGATGATGGTGATGATGATGAAGATGTTGTTGATGATGATGATGGTGACGAAGACAATGATGATGATGATGATGATGACGATAATTTTGATGATGATGGTGATGCAGATGATAATAATGGTGATGAAGAAGATGACGATGATGGAGATGTTGATGGGGAAGGGGGAGTTGTCAATGATGATGAAGAGGAGGATATAAGATGATGATGATGATGATGGTGGAGATGTTGATGGTGATGAAGTTGTTGTTGATGATCATGCTGATGAAGAAGATGATGATGATGATGGATATGTTGATATGATGATGATGAAGATGATGATGATCGTGATGATGATGAAGATGTTGATGATGATGATGATGGTGATAAAGACGATGATGATGATGATGATGACGATAATTTTGATGATGATGGTGATGATGATGATGATGATGGTGATGATGATGGAGATGTTGATGATGATGATGAAGATGATGACGATGATGAAGAAGATGATGATGATGGAGATGTTGATGAGGAACCTAGAGATGACAATGATGATGAAAATGTTGATGGTGATGGTGATGGTGATGATGATGATGATGGTGATGGTGATGTTCAGATGATGATGATAACGATGAGGAAGATGATGATGATGATGGAGATGTTGATCTGATGAGGAAGATGATGATGATGATGGTGATGATGATGAAGATGTTGACGATGATGATGATGGTGATGATGATGAAGATGGTGATGATGATGAAGATGTTGATCTGATAATGATGATGAAGATGATGATGATGTTGATGATGACGAAGATGATGGTGATGATGGAGATGGAGATGTTGATCTGATGATGATGAAGATGATGATGATGGTGATGATGATGAAGATGTTGATGATGGAGATGACAATGATGATGGATTTGTTGATGATGATGGTTAGGGTGATGAAGATGTTGATGATGATGGTGATGGTGATGAAGATGATGATGATGATGATGAAGATGATGATGATGGAGATGTTGATCTGATGATGATGAAGATGATGATGATGGTGATGATGATGAATATTTTGATGATGATGATGATGGTGATGAAGACGATGATGATGAATAAGATGATGATGATGGAGATGTTGATGAGGAACCTAGAGATGGCAATGATGATGAAGATGTTGATGATGATGATGATGGTGATGACGATGAAGATGTTGATGATGATGGTGATGGTAATGATGATGAATATGTTGATGATGATGGTGATGGTGATGTTCAGATGATGACGATGATGATGAAGATGTTGATGATGATGGTGATGGTGATGTTCAAATGATGATAATGATGGTGACATGATGGAGATGTTGATCTGATGAGGAAGATGATGATGATAATGGTGATGATGATGAAGATGTTGATGAAGATGTTGTTGATGATGATGATGGTGATGAAGATGATGATGATGATGATGATGATGATGATGATGAAGATGATGATGATGGAGATGTTGATGAGGAAGGGGGAGATGACAATGATGATGAAGATGTTTATGGTGATGATGAAGATGTTGATGATGACGGTGATGGTGATGAAGATGATGATGAAGATGATGAGGATGAAGAAGATGATGATGATGGAGATGTTGATGATGAACCTAGAGATGACAATGATGATGAATATGTTGAAGATGATGATGATGATGGTGATGATGATGAAGCCATTGATGATTATGGTGATGGTAATGAAGATGATGACAAGGAGGATAACCACCTTATGTATATATTCATAATTATCCAAGTCCCTATAGAACTCTCTCCCTTTTTTTTCCCTTAATCACTAACCCTATGTGCCTATATCCTTCCCCCCTTCCCTCTCTATCTCACCTTGTATCTCTCCCTCCATATCTCTTTCTCTATATCTATCCCTGGATATGTCCCTCACTCCCTTTACCTCCCTCCCTCTATGTCACTTTATCTCCCTTACACCATCTTCGTCCCTGCCACCCCCATTGATTCCTCCTTCCCTATCACACACACACACACACATAGCATCCCACTTTCTTTGTCACTCACACCTCCCTCTAGTATCTCTATCCCAAAACATCAATCTCTCTCTCTCTCTCTCTCTCTCTCTCTCTCTCTCTCTCTTCTCAAACAAACACACACACATACACACATTATGTCCCTTTCCATTCTCAAACCCATTCCCCCTCCATTGATATCTATCTCCACCTTTCTCCCTCCATCCCTCACCCTACCTTCTCTCCCTCCCTCTCTCATCGACTCTCTCTCTCTCTCACCTTCTATCCCTCCCTCATTTTATCTTTCCCTCAACCTATCCCAATATCTCCATCACTCCCTCTCTCTCTCACACTTTATGTCCCTTCCCCCTCCTCTCTCTCTCTCTCTCTCTCTCCACCACTCCCTGCATGTCTCCCACCAATACTTTTTGTCCCTCCCTTCCTATCTCTTTATTTCTTTCTATCTCTATCTATCTCTCACTCCCTCTAAATCCATTCCTCCCCATTGTCCCTCTCCCTCCCTCGCTCTATGTCTCTCCCCCCCTTGTATTCTTTATTTGTCTCTCGCATCTCTCTTGCCTCCATCCATTCCCCCTTGCCACTCAAGTCTCACTTTCAACTTCTAACCCTATACCTCTTCAGAACCTCTTCTACTTTTAATACTGCTCTCAAGCTCCACCTCCCTTCACCCCCTGTAGCCCATCATGTTCTCATTTCCTTCATCTCTGCCCACTCAAGCTTCCAACATCCTTCTAAGCCCTTCTAAGCCCTTGACCCTTTCCCACCCCTATTAAATATTAACCATAGATTCCCTTGACCCTTCCCCACCCCTTCTCAAATATTAACCAAAAATTCCCTTGAGTCTTCCACACCCCTCTCTCTCAAGTATTAAACATATATTTTATGATTTACATAACGCGAGCGCATTTTTGCACTACATAATGCGTACGCGTTAGGCAGTTATATAATGCTTATGCGTTATATAGTTATATAACACGTGCACATTCTTGAATTCTAAAAGCGCGGCAATATTTTTAAATTTAAACAAAATGCGCTCGTGTTTTGTAGAGCCTAAACCAAGCCGACTCACTTGCTTGCATGCCAACAATAATCCTATGTGTATGCTTTGGATTTTGCTTCGGTAATTCCAAACCCGTGCTATGTTAAAGATAAACCAAAGCTAATTGGGTATTTCTTCCAGTTTTTGGAGAAGCCTGTGCTTAGCCACTCATTACAGTATGCTACACATTCATTTTTTATGAAATCTTAGACACGAATAGCATTTTTTCTGTAGATTCCAAATATGTAACTTTTACTTTGAAATATTAATTTTTCCTATTTTCTTTCAATTTCTTTTGTGTCCTACCTCCTTAACTCGTAAAACACACTGTTAGAGTTTCTTCCATAACTTTTTCAAATCTCGATCATTTCAAAAAAAAATTGTATGGTGCACAAGAGGACACTAACCTCCACGTTCTATGAAAATCCCATTTCAATATTTTTGCATTAAGACCTTCAAAGGCTGCACCCACAAAAGAGGTACTATTTTCAAGGTTTGATCACTTAGACAATTATAAAAAAATTATAAAATTACTAATTTAATTTTCGAAAAATAATGGCACACAAGTGCTATGTGTTATCTACATGCATGCCGATTTTTGTAGCTTGATTCCATCATTTAGGCCCTCAAAGGCTGCACCCACAAAAACATATACCTTATCATTTGCCTGAAAAATAGAAAGTGCCTGTTAGTAAAAATGAAACTTGACATAGCTATGCAAATTTTCAATACATAAAAGTTATATATTCGGAAACGTGATTCAATTTCCTACATTTCATCTTTTTTACTCAGTGCAAGCTATTTTGCGTAAGAATCTCAAAAAATCCAAGTAAGTTGAGGGATGCCTGATTTTTCAGTTTTCTATTGCATCTAACGCGCCAAAAGTGACCCTCATTAGCTTGCACTGACCCTTTCCTATCATAATCTTATAAAAAAGATTTCTTATTTCTTGTATTAGTTCCACATTAATTCTTGTACTTGGTTTTGAATCATAATTTTAGGCATTTAGTTATTGAATTTTATTTATAAATCATCATATTAGACTCATTATTAGAATTTTGCATTTAGATAGGCTCCAATCCTACACATATTGTACTTGTGCCTCAAAGTTTACGAAATCTCTGGTTTGAAAAATTGATGTCAGATTACTAATAAGTATATAATAGGTCTAAGAGGATTTGATCTTTACCAGCATAAATATTAAAGGATTTTCTATTATATATCCACATCCACCTAAGGATACATGTTTCCTCGAATGTTAAGAGTGAAGTAGAAAACATTAGTCTGCACATAAACCAAAAAGGTTTACCTGGTACATGACATCATAATTCTATACTTCTACTTTCACCCACGAAGAAATGATGTACACCATGTAAACAAGGAAATTTAAGTGTCGGTATAAAGCTTTTGATTCCAAGCATAATCAATAATTTGGAAAATTTCAAGGGAAAAGGTCGCCGCACAGTAAATAAGAAATAACTGCTAAGATGACAAATATTATCTTTTTCTTTTGCTATGGGACTGCATTGTTCCTAGCAAATACTTTCTCTAATTTTTCTTCCACTTTTTACTTTACTTCACAATTTAATTGTGCACTACGCAATTCACCTTTTACCGTGCGGAGATTAACTGCGCGTTTCAACTTTCTATTTCACAGTTGAACTTTGCGCAAATGTGCAAATCTTAACTTCACAGAATACTTTACTTTGCTTGAATTGCGCACTTCATACAAATTACTTTTGCACACTCCTTTAACTTTTACAAAGATTAACTGCGCGGTTAACTTTGTATACTTATCTAAGTGAAAATATGAGAACCGAAACATCTAAATGAAACTTATTGTGCAGTTACTCCTTGTTAAAATAGAACTTTTACCACATTGAAATACTTAGAAATATTGATTTCTTTTATTGCACGTAAATGTAAACAATCATTCACATAGGTCAATATGAAATAGATGCACAGCATGCATAAACAAACTTTCTTGAGAATGAATTCACCAAACTATAGATTTATATATTACCACTATGAAACAGAGTAACTTTGTTGCAATACAGAGAGATGAGATTTACTTCAAACTTTCACTTCTTACACATATCTTGGGCTCTTCAAACACTTCACTGGTTTTTCTTCTTCTCTTATATCTATTATTTCATCTCTCACCTAATCTTGTCTGAGTGATTTACATTTATAGAGTTTCATATCAACTGACTCAAGATCACTTCACTTGGAAGCTACAGGATTTCATTAAAGACTGTAATAAATTCCACCTAAGAAGTTATGATCCAGTGAACTACAAATGCGGCTACTTAAATACTAACATGACGTGCGCCGGATTGGTTGAAAACTTACTGACATACTAACATCTCAGACTCTGCGTGCTGACACAAATTGATTGACAGGGTGACTGACAGAGCCGGCGTAGATAGATATGCTATTAGCTCATTAATTATGATACTTCCAACACTCCCCCTTAATTATGAACGAATGGGGATCATTAAACAAAAGTAAAATATTACAAAATATTTCAGAGTTGAAACATGCTCTGTTCATGATATAGTTCACTGCGTAGAACTTGTCACTCCCAAACAACTTCACAGAAATTGGAATGGGTCTCTTACCAATGGTTTTGTAAATATGTCTGCTACTTGGTCTTCAAACCAACAAAATTCTAAACAAATTTCCTTGTTGTTTATCAGTTCTCTGATGAAGTGATACCTTGTGTCGATGTGCTTGGTTCTCTTGTGGAACACATGATTCTTTGACAGTGCGATAGCTGAATTGTTGTCACAGTAAATGACTGTGGGATCTTGTTGGTTCTGTGATAGATCACTTAACATTTTGTGCATCCAAACTGCTTGACATGCAGCGCTTGTAGCTGCAACATACTCTGCTTCTACTAAAGAGAGAGTTATTATGGGTTGTTTCTTTGAATCCCATGATACAACACCTGTACCTACATGAAATGTGTTCCCAGACGTGCTTTCTCTATCATACATGCTGCCTCCATTATCGCTATCAGTGTATCCAATGAGTTTGAATTTTTTTGAGGTTGGATACAAAATACCAAAGTCTTTTATTCCACTTACATACCTCAGAATTCTTTTACCTGCTTGCTAATGCAATTCTTTTGGTGACTCCATGAATCTTGAGATTAAACTGACACCATACATGATGTTTGTCCTTGTTGCTATAAGATACATAAGGTTGCCAATGAGCCTTTTAAACAGAGTAGGATCTACATTGGATCCATCATCATCCTTGCTCAATTTCAAACCTGTTATCACTGGTGTTGGAGTTGTCTTGCAATTTAACATCTTAAATCTGTTCAAGACATCACTTGCATATTTCAACTAAGATATAAATATACCATTTTCAGACTGCTGGACTTCAATGCCCAGAAAATACTTCATAAGCCCCAAATTAGTCATTTCTAATTCACTTTCCATGATTGTTCTGAATTCTTCTATGCCAAAATCACCAGTAAATATTAAATCATCTACATATAGATAGACAATTAGCTTATTACCTTGCTGATTGATTTTTGTGTACAGTCTTGGCTCACATTCACTTCTATGAAATCCATTCTAAATGAGGTATGAGTCAATGCGATTGTAACAAGATCTAGGAGCTTGCTTCAACCCATAGAGTGTCTTTTTTAGTTGGTATACTCGGTGTCCTTGTCCTGGAACTTCGTAGCCTTGTGGCTACTCAACATATACTTCTTCCTCCAAATAACCATTTAAAAATGCAGACTTAACATCCATCTGATAGACAGGCCATGTCTTATGTGCTATGATGGCCAAAAATATTTTGATTGTGTCCATTCGTGCTACAGGTGAAAAGGTTTCATTGAAGTCTATGCCAGGTTGTTTAGTGAACCCCCTTGCTACCAATCTTGCCTTGTGCTTCAGCACATTTCCATCAGCATCTTGCTTGGTCTTATAAATCCATTTCACGCTTATCAAATCCTTGTCCTTAGGAACATAAACTAGTTCCCATGTTTGATTCTTCTCAATGCATTCTATTTCTTCATCCATGGCTTATTCCCAAAGTTTATTTTCAACAGCTTCTTCAAATGTTAGAGGATAATTAACTTGAGAAAATAATGCAAAACATGAGAATGAATTAGGTGCACTAGCCTCATATATTTGGAGCAGACTTCTTGTCCTTGATGGAGTTGCTGGTGTCGAACTGCGTGATTTGCGTGAACTGCTTGATGGAGTTTGCTACGCACTTGGTGTGCTTGACGGAGTAGCTTGAGCTGCGCCTTGTGGTGGAGCATGTTGTGCAATCGTTGGAGTAGATGGAGCTGCGTAGTTCTGATTTACCTGCAGTGTCTCAACCACATCTTCTGCATTGTCATCATGTTCAACATGTGACACAATTTTCACATTCTTCTCTATGGTTCCATCCCATGCTTCATTTTCCACTAACTGAACATCGTGACTGATAATGACTTTCCTTGCAACATGATCATACAACTTGTATGCTTTTGTGTCTTCAAAATATCCAATAAAGATGCATTTCTATCCTTTATTTTCTAATTTCCTTCTCAGCTCATCTGGAACATGTGTGTATGCTACACAACCAAAAACTTTTAAATGTGAAACACTATCTTTCATACATGTCCATGCTTTCTACGGAACCGTGTTATTCACACTCTTCATCGGACATCAATTCATGATGTATACAGCAGTTGCCACTGTTTCAACCCAATATTCATTTGACAGATGCACGAATACCAACATGCTGCGCGCCATCTCCATAATGGTTCTGTTCTTCCTTTCTGCGATACCATTTTGCTGTGGTGTATACCGCACAGTGAATTGCTTCTCTATGCCATGATTTTTGCAAAAAATTTAGAAATAATTCGAAACATACTCACAAACTCTATCCGTTCTCAATATCTTGATGTTGTAACCACTCTACTTCTCCACGAGTGCCTTGAATTGTTGAAAACAACTAAACGCATTAGATTTATGTTTTGGAAAATAGAACCAAGTTTTTCTTATGAAATCATCAATAAATGTTAGAAGATAAGTGCATCCTCCCATGGACGGTGTCTGCATCAGTCCACAAATATAGGAGTGCACAATTTCAAGTGGTGGGCGAGCATTGTATGAATTCTGACTGGAAAAGTCTCTCTGTGTTGTTTGCCAAAAATACGGCCTTCACAAATTCTCTCTGGCTTTTCAATCAATGGAAATCCTTTCACCATGTCCTTTATGTGCAGTAGCTTCATCCCACCAAAATTCAAATGTCCAAATCTGAAATGCCATAACCAGGATTCATCCTTCATTTCTATTTGAAACGCAACTTGCATTGCGCTATCTTTTTCTTCCTTTGCACAATGAATTTCTGCTTCTTTGCTTTCTGCTTTGAACGCAGATCTAGAATTTTCATTCTGTCTTTCATGAACAACTTCAGTTGTTTTTCCTCTTATGATGGGTCTTATCCTCAAATGAAACAAGCGATTGCTGATCATTTGCACCTCTAATATCAACTAATTGCTTGGATATATGTCTTTGATCAGACAACGCTTTCCTATCGTATGGATTCTGTAACCTTTTTCCATCAATTGTCCAGTGCTCATCAAATTATGCTTCAAACCTTGAACATAATACACATCAGACATATATTTCTGCTCCCCCTGTTTGTTTAGAATATCAATAGTACCCTTACCCATAACAGTAATTTGAATGTTGTTTCCAAGTGTTACATTAGTTTGAACTGATTTATCTAGACTAGAAAATAGATTTAAATTACCAGTCATATGATTTCTATAGCCTGAGTCTAAATACCATATGTCATTTGGACTTTCTTGGAGAGCATTGCATTCCAACGGAGATGTGCATGCTAAGAACAATGAGTTGTTAGGAGTGTTGTTGCTGCTTGACTGATCTTCACCTTGCTTTCCTTGGTCATAGTGCTTCTTCTTGTATTCATATGCGAAGTGTCCATACTTATTACAGTAATGACATTGAATTTTTGATTTATCATACCTTTGTCCACTTGGCTGATTGGAGGTCTGATTCTGACCTCTACTAGTGACATACACAGGGCTGTTGCTGCGACCTCCTCTAAAAGAACTTCGTCCTCTACCTCTAGAGTTTGATCTTCCTCTACCTCTTCCATGACTTATGGATGACTGTGCTGCGAATGCACCTTCCAGCGATGTATCTGAACCGCTGATTCTATGTTCATGATTGAGTAATGAGGCTTGCAACTCATCAATAGTAAATGTGGACAGATCTTTGTTTTCCTCCAGAGTTACAACCAAAGATTCAAATTTCTTTGGAAGAACTCTAAGAACTTTTTCAACAACTATTTGATCAGTTAGAGTTTCTCCATGAGACTTTATTTGATTAACCAGACCAATAACATGAGTATAGAATTAGTCTGATGACTCTATATTTTTCATTGACAGAGATTCAAAATCTCTTCTAAGAATTTGAATTTTGGCAGTCTTTACCTTGTTGAAACCTTGATATGCAGTTTCCAGTGTGTCCCATGTTTCCTTTGCTGATTGCGCTGTTGTTACTCTTGGGAGTATTGAGTCATGTGTTGCTTGATGTATGTGGAATAACGCCTTTCCATATTTCTTTCTCTGTTCCTTTAGAACATCCTTCTCAACTTGTGTGAGATTGTTGTATGCTGCTAGATTTGTTGTTTTTGCATAACCATGCTAGACTATTTCCCACACATCTTGACCTCTAAACAAAGCTTTCATAGTTAGAGACCAATATTCATAATTCTTACCAGAAAATATTGGGGTTTGCAAATTACCCAAAGTGGAAGCCATTCTTAATCACTTTTCCCTTATGTAAATACAAATTCTACTTTCCATAAACTAGGCTGTGATACCAGATCAAGGGAAAAGGTCACCATGCAGTAAATAAGAAATAACTGCGCAGATGATAAATATTATCTTTTTCTTTTTCTATGGGACTGTGTTGTTCCTAGCAAATAGTTTCTCTAATTTTTCTTCCACTTTTTACTTTACTTCACAATTTAACTACGCACTGCGCAATTCACCTTTTACCACGTGGAGATTAATTGCGCATTTCAACTTTCTACTGTGCATTTGAACTTTGCGCAAATGTGCAAATATTAACTTCGCAGAATACTTTACTTTGCTTGAACTGCGCACTTCATACAAATTACTTTTGCACACTCCTTTTACTTTTACAAAGATTAACTGCGCGGTTAACTTTGTATACTTATCTAAGTATGCATAGCCCAAACTTAAATAATCTTGATCTTAAAACATTTCTCCTTAAAACATGAGAATCGAAACATTTAAATGAAACTTACTGAGCAGTTACTCCTTGTTAAAATAGAACTTTCATCACAGTGAAATACTTAGAAATCTTGGTTTCTTTTACTGCGCGTAAATGTAAACAATCATTCACATAGGTCAATATGAAATAGATGCACAGCATGCATAAACAAACATTCTTGAGAATGAATTCACCAAACTATAGATTTATATATTACCGCTGTGAAACAGAGTAACTTTGCCGCAATATAGAGAGATGAGATTTACTTCAAATTTTCACTTCTTACACAGAGCTTGGGCTCTTGAAACACTTTATGGGTTTTTCTTCTTCTCTTCTTCATCTATATTCTTTCATCTCTCACCTAATATTCTGTGAGTGATTTACATTTATAGAGTTTCATATCAATCGACTCAAGATTGCTTCACTTGGAAGCTACAGGATTTCATTAAAGACTGTAATAAATTCTACCTAAGAAGTTATGATCCATCAAACTACAAACACGGCTACTTAAATACTAACATGACGTATGCTGGATTGGTTGACAACTTACTGACATCTCAGACTCTACGCACTGACACAAACTGACTGATAGGGTGATTGACAAAGCGGATGTAGATAGATACGTTATCAGCTCATTAATTATGATATTTCCAACAAAATTAAATCAACCCTATAACCCCATTGAAGTAATTTTCCTTGATGAAATAAGAAGCATGGATCTTGTTGAGGCCAAGACCTTTATGTACACATGGTGCATCCTTCTGCATGACTCTCACTATTAAAGAAAGCATAGTAATAGCCCTGGAAAAATGACCTCCTACACTTCTAGTACTAGAACCAAATTAATATTAGAGGGATTAACCTGGGATGTAACTTTCCATCATGAACTAAGATTGAGGCTGAGGGACCTCTCAGGGCCAAGGACTTGGTAAACCAAATTTTGTTAGGGTAAGAAGGAGTAACCAAGTTAAATATGAGGAAAATACAAAACCACACACTTAACTAAAAACACCGTTTGTTTGACAACCATAACCCTAAATCCAATTCAATACTTTGTTACGGAATTACACTTGGAAATACATGAATATAACAACTGACATGAGAATTTAATGCCCATTCTGATGTGGTGACGGCAATTGAAATACAAGGTTGTCGTGTTAACATTGTTTCCAATCTATAGCACATTCACTTCTACCTACAATGCATATAAAAACACATAAACCAAGGTTGCAGTACACCTATCTATATGTCATAAATGTGATGTCAACACGCTTCCACCCGTTGGGATACAGAGCCCAACGGTGGATGTCAGTTGGATGGATATTTCCAATAAATCATTTGTTTCAAAATTCAATTTAATATACAAACTCTAATATAATGTCAAAATCAATCATTGAGAAAAATTGAAGTGGCATACAATCAAACTAATGGACCGAATCGATTGCTATATGTCCCTGTAATATGTAGGGACAGAACAATTTTTTTATCACATGGCATAGAATGGATATAGTTCCACCATGTTTTAAAGGAGAGTCCTCATAATTACATTTAAGCTCATTCCTAGTGTTTTGAGCCCACTTTTTACCGTCAAGTGCGAAGGCTATCTACACTGTTAGAGATCAATCTACTGCTACAGACACAATGGTAGTGCCCCTATGTCTTGACCAACTCTCACAATGGTATCGTCATGACACAAATTAAACTTTGAGCAAAGTGTATTTTCCCATAATAGATGATTCTACTACTACAAAAACAGTGATAGTGGCTCTCCGTCTTGACCAAATCTCACAATGGTATCATCACAATAGATCTTAAACTCTAGGAAAAGTGCATTTGCACTTTCATAGATTAGTTTGATGCTACAAACATAGAGGTAGTGGTCCTGCATTGTAATGTACCTAATTTTGAATCTTGATAAAGGATATGTAAATGATGTAATATCATTGATTATTGTAAGGAACATGGTGTGGAGCTCAATTCCAAGGCCCTACCATGGATTCCTCAAATGTATGTGGTTAATGAAAAAAGCGTTGGTCAAGCACAATAGCAATGTAAATATGATGTATATGTGAATAATAATAATAATAAAGAAATACACAACTGACTATGCAAGGAAACAAGAGCAAGGGGCATGATTATCCTAAGGTTAGGAAGGGGCATGTTGAATTCATAAAGAGTGTAGATGAACCCCAAGTGTCTAAGGAAGGACTAATGATCCATCAATTATCAAGATTGACTCATGTGCCCCAATCATTTAATACTTCCAAGAGAAAGGTAGTTGAGGCAATTATTATCTTGGGGAAAGGAAGGCATGGGTCTAAATTCCTTATGACAAAGTAGTGTCAACCATGTTACAATCACCCTGTAGAAATGTAGATGGGGGATTTCTTATTGGGTAAGTGATCAATTACATTGAAGTCATCCTTAATTTACATGTCAATTGGAAGTTGACACAGTAAGTTAGATTGTCATTCTAAAAGATAGTCTACTAATCAGTTAATCAGTTACATGGTCAAGTAACTTGATCCTCATGGGTGTATCTATCTTTACCTATGTTGTGTGTAGAAACAAAATCATCCATCAACTAATCTATCATTCTCATATATGGAGAAAGAGTCAACCCTTACCTAAGAGGAAGTGAATTCTACATGGTGATAGACTGGAGAGTGGTTTTGAGTTTAGGTTTGTGGTCATAGATGAGATCTGAGGAGGAACCTAAGAGCAGAACTGCTATGCATTCTCTTGTTGTTGTGAGCATTGGAGTGGTATCGAGCTTCTCAGCTACTGACATGTGTTTCTGCACCCTGAATTATGTTGTATGTCGTGTTGTTAGATTGTCCCAAATTGGAATGAGTCAGGATAATAGAGTGGTGTGTCATGAACCCTTCATCATGCAAATGAAAGTCATGTTTCCTTGTTGTTGAGTCAACCCATGTATAGTTTCTTGTGAGTGCTATTATAGTCCAATTGGTTCATTGGACAAGGTCTAGAGTAATTTCCCTTCAACAATTTGGCTATGCATAACCAAGATTTGTGATCCCTTAGAAGACAGAACCTATAGGAAGATGATTCAAGGTTTAGGTGGTCTCTCTATGCACACACTGGAATAACACCTAGAAGAAGGTGACACCAGAGGGACCATTGAGCAGTGAAGGGGTACGTTCTTGGTGTTGTGTGGGGTGGGTAATGTGGACCCCAAGCTAGAAAATTCTATGTGACATGTTTGTGATTCTCGAGGTAAAATAGATCTAACTATTTGTCCCTTGTTGATTTTTTCCTAATATCCTGAGATGTGGGTAGAGTGGTATTGAGTACCAAGTGGATTGGGATCGAAGAGTGGTTGTGTGACCTCTTCGCAAATCTAAAATGAGAAGATGGATGATGTAATTAGTGGTTTTGAATATGAATTTCTTACTTATAATTAATTGTGATTCTTGATATTGAGTGTTGAATATGTGATATTGCAATTCCTGAAATGCTTGCATATAGATGAATGTTTTGTATATGAGGTCTCGTTATGCATGGAGTTCTAACTCAGCAAGAAGTCAATGAATTTTCATTGCAATCTAAGTTTCCACAGGGTGGTTATCATGTGCGGTGGTAGACATAGTGGTTATAGGAAGTAGGGAAATGGATCGCACGACAGTATAGGTTCATGCATGCAACGTAGTCTATACAGTAAAGTATTATGCGTGGAGTAAGCTACTTAATGTAATAGGATTATGTGGTGCAGGATACTATGCAACAAATTAACTCAGCATTAGGCATGATAATGTCTTGGTATCAAATGTTAGAAGGAAATAAAATGATCCCCCATGTTCCCAATACGCCATAGAGGTTGCTAGGGATTTGATAGAATGGTATCAGAGTAGTGGTTTCAACCCTAGGCATCTAAGCGCAAAAGGAAACCAGCCTGACAATATTAAAATTAATGTTAAGTTTATTAATGTGTTCACTAATAAGCATTCCTTGTGCACACCGCTAGTAGTAGAAACATAAGTAAGACAATTGCAACAAGGAATCCAACAAGTTATTTGGTGGAATGATTACCATGGATTATGCACAATATCCCCATGATCATGAAGAATATGAGATGATAGAGGATGTGCATGGTGGTAATGAAAAAACATATTCCAATAGGAGAATGGCACAAATCACACCTTTGGATATGGTTGAAACTATGAGGAGTTTTAATGAAAGGATAACGCACAGGAATTGCGACATCAATTCAATGCCTTCATACTGCAGAGCCTAACATACCTTTAACAGAAAGATAATATGGGATCAAATCATAACAATGGAAGTAAGGAAGGAAAGAGTGCAAGTAGTCACTCTAGAGGAATATCGTGATGCCAATGAAGAAGTTACGGATGAGAAGAATAACCATGTATCCATCAGACACCTCAAGTAGTAGATTGAGTAGTTCAAAAATCTCATCAAATAGTTCAGTTCATTTGGCCTAAATATCTAAAAGAAAAAATCCTCATAAAGAGAGTTCCTATGGAGAATTCAAAAAGGTAAAGCTTCCCACATTTGATGGAGAAAGTAAGTTAGGAAAAGGGGTTGAAGCATTGCTTTTTGGAATGAAGAAATTTTTCAGGATTCATGAGTTTTCCAGGAATGAAAAGACTAGGATTTCAATTTTTAATTTGAATGGCAGAGCTTCAACATGGTGGGAAAACCTCCGATAAGTTAAGTGCCTCAATGAAAGGAATATTGACTGGAAGAAGATTGAAAAGTATCTCAAATAGACATATATTTCTAAAAGTTACTATGATAGTAAGAGAAAAGAGTTCCATGAGTTAAGACAAGATAAATGACAATGGAGGAATATGTGAATAAATTTCTAGAGCTACTCTGGTATGTGGATTATATTAGGAATGAGAAGCAAAAGATTCAAAGATTCTTAAGTGGATTTCCCCAGAATTACAGAGAGAGAATTGAATTCATGGAACCCAAGACCTTGGATGATGCTATCCAAAAAGCTATGCATTGCTATGAGAAAAAAAAGGTAGGATTTAGGAGGATCGAGTAGGAATAGGGAAACCCAAGGGCAGGTTGATCCAAGGAAGAAAGAGTTTAGGCATGTACCCTATAGGAATCAGTAGAGGAATGTTCGACATGAGAATCCAGTGCAAGGAAAATTCCTACACACTATGCCAGCTGCAGGAAGGCCCCAAGAACCAATACAATGTTGGGGATGTGAAGAGAATCATAAGTTGTATGATTTCCCTCACAAGAAGGAAAGCCTCGAAGGATACATAGGATTGAAGGAGTTGTTATTGTGGAGGACATAGCCAAATCAACTCATATAATCTACGCAAATTTGGATGATCATTAGGTAGACCATCAAGTAGTTGTGGTTGAAGTTGGAGGTAATATTGTCATGTAGTATGTTTCTATTTTAATAGAACCATGATCCAGTCATAGTTATATTCATCCTAAGACTGTTGAAGTTTGCATGCTTAAGAAAAATAAGCATGGAAAGTCGTGTCTAGTTCAATTATCCATAGGGGAAAAGAGGAAAGTAATTGAAATTGTAGAAGGATGCCCATTAGTTTTGCTTGGCTTGTCCAATGAAAATAACCTAAACATCCCGTCGTTGGGATTGTATGTTGTTCTTATTGGCATGGATTGGATGGAAAAACATTGTTCCATGCTTGAATGCTATAATAGGTTTCTTGAATTTCTTGATGATGAAGGGAAGCCTCAACTAGTAAAAGGTGTATTGAAGGATTTTTTAATAAGGAAATTTACAGTGTTGCAATTGGGAAGATACTTCAAGAATAACTACCATGTGTATGCATTTCATGTATCAGGATCCACAAAGGATAGAGGTATGGCACTAGAATATTTTCCATCACTGCAGGAATATATGAACGCATTCCCAAAAGAAGTGTCAAGAGTAATTCTTCTGAAGAGAGATATTGACTTACAACAAATATAGTTCCAAGCGTAGCCCCAGTCTCTAAATCCCCGTACAAAATGAGTACCAATGAGTTGGTAGAGTTGAAAATGCAACTCCAAGAATTAATGGATAAGAGCTATATTTGATCGAGCATGTCCCCGCATGGTTTTCCAGTGTTGTTTGTTAAGAATAAGGATTGAACCTTGTGTCTGTGTATTTACTACAAACAACTCAATAAGGTCACAGTCAAGAAAAAGTATCCATTGCCCAGAATAAATGACCTATTTGATCAAATAAAGGGAGACACAATATTTTCTAAGATTGAATTAAGTTCAAGATCAAGGAAGAACATATTCATAAGGGATCTTTCAAAATGTGGTATGGACACTATGATTTCATAGTTGTACCATTCGACCTCACCAATGCACTAGCTACTTTCATGTGCCTCATGAATAGTGTGTTCATCGAGTACTTAGATAAATTTGTCTTGTTATTCTTAGATGACATCCTCCTCTATTCCAAGAATGAGGAATAGCATGCATAAAATCTCAAAATGGTACTACAAGTGCTCCGGGAGAATAATTTGTATGCCAATATCAACAAATGTGAGTTTTATCAAAAGAGGATTTACCATTTGGGTCATGTTGTTTTAGCAGCAGGAATTTCAATAGACCCTGAGAAGATTGAGATGAGAGTAAATTGGTCTACCCATGGGAATGTGACAGGTGTTCGATCTCTCATAGTTTTAGCAGGATATGACAGGATATTCATCAAGGGTTTCTTGAAATTGGTGCATCCTATAAGATCTCTACAGAGAAAGAATCTAAAGTTCACATTGTTTGAAAAATGCGAGGAAATTTTTCAGCACCTAAAGGAACTAGTCACCAATTACCCTTTTCTAAAGATTGTAGACCCATGTAAAGGTGTTTTGGTATGCATAGATTCTTGCATTGAAGGAATATGAAGAGTACTCATGCAGGAAGGGAGTGTGATATTCTATGATTCCATAAATTTAAAGGATCATGAGAAAAATTACTTGACGCATGATTTGGAGCTAGAATCCATAGTGCACACATTGAAGATGTGGAGACACTACTTCCTTGGAAGAAAGTTTCAGTTGCGCATTTATCATATGACCTTGAAGTATTTGTTTGACCAACCAAATATGAATTTTCGATAGGCTAGGTGGTTAGAATTTCCAAGTGAATTTGATCTTGATATCAAAGGTAAGGACACCAAATTTTCCAAAGTTGCACTCAACATAAAGCTTCATGTCGTATCTATAAGCTTGTATTACGTTGACCTCAGAAAGAAAGTAAGAAATGCCTCGACTAAATATGAGAAGTACACAGAATTCAACATGGGACTTAGGAAAACAGAAAATGACAAGAAGTATGATGGATATAAGTTGGAATAAGATGGAATTATTCTATTCTACGGATGGTTGTACATTCTAGACAACATAGAATTGAAGAAGCTAGTAATGGTTGAGATTCATCTAACACCTTACTTAGGTCACCATGTTTATCAAAATACTGTGATAGTAGCAAGAAAACAGTATTTTTGGCCATTGATGAAGAAGTACATCACATAGTATATAGCTAAATTTAAGAAGTGCCAATAAGTGAAGGTCGAATACCAACACCCACTAGGATTAATGTAGCCAATTCCTATTCATGAGTGGAAGTGGGAAGAAATATCTATGGATTTTATCATAGGATTACCATTGACAGTGAAGCAACATGACTCGATCATCATGGTGGTGGAAAAGTTGACAAAAGTAGTGCATTTCATTTTAGTCAAGTCAACACATAAGACTGCTGACATTGCGCAGATTTTCATGAAGGAAATTTTCAAGCTGCATGGATTTCCCAAAGCAATAATCTCAAATAGAGATGTGAAATTCACCTCAAATATTTGGAAAGGATTGTTCAAGTAGCTGGGAAATCAGCTCAATTTCAGTACAACATACCATCCTCAAACACATTGTCAAATAGAGAGAGTAAATTAAGTGCTAGAAGATATGTTAAGGATCACTAGTACAGAATGAGAGATAAGTGACTAGGCGACTAAAAATGTTAGTCACTACTATTTTTTCAAGGGATAAACGACTAAAATTGAGCAATTTTAAATAAACCAACAAAAAATGACTAAGATAAACAACTAATTTAGTCGCAGGATAAAATATATGTTAGAAAAACAGGATTGCAGAGCAATAACAATAAACATAAATGCAAATATAATCACACACACATTATAAGAGAGACACAGATATATCGTGGTTCACCCCAACTTGGGATACGTCCACACTGAATTTTCCAATCCTTATTATTATTACTGTCCAACAAGGTGAAGGGATACAACCTATAGCATAGATGCTGCATTTCCTCTTCAATGTCTCATAGTCTCTTTCCTGATCTTAGAGATATTTACAATGCATAAAACCTAATACATAATCCATAGACGTATTACAATGAATTTCATTTATAAGGGAAATACAATGGGAAAATACCACGTGATACCCAAAACCATGGGCCTGAAAACAGCTGGCGAAAACAACCCCAAAAGTTTTTCTCGAGGAAAATACCACAGGATAGCCCTCTTGGACCCCCTGAGCGTCGAGCCGGGATCATAACCAAACCTGGGGTACAGACACGACTAAATCATCATCTATGAGACTAGAATATCTGGCTCCACAACCAACAATCTCCCACTTGGAGACTGATCACAACATCTCCACTGCTGTTGTACTTGCTGGACTTGGACTTGGCAACTTTCCCCTCTTCACCTTCATGCTAGAAGGCCAACTGAAACCAAGCAGGAACTCAGTTTCTCTTTGGTCACTACCTTTGTGAACATGTCTACAGGATTCTGACTAGTATGTATCTTTTCTAGCTTCAACAGTTCATCTTCTATAACATAGCATATGAAATGGTACTTGAGATGTATATGTTTAGTCTTGGAATGGAATGCTGAGTTCGTTGCAAGATGAATGGCACTCTAGCTATCACTATACAACCTACTATCCTTTTGCTTCTTACCCACTTCCTCCATAAACCTCTGCAACCAAATCATCTCTTTACTAGCCTCTGTAATAGCAACATACTCTGCTTCTATTCTTGAAAGTGCAACAACCTTCTGCAGTCTCGAAATCCATCTTACTGCTGTTCCACCTACAGTAAACACATACCTTGTGGTGCTCCTTCTGCTATCCTTATCACCTGCCATATATTCATCAACATATCCCTATAGAACAGTGTCTAAACCTCCAAAACATAATTCCTGAGTGGTGGTACCTCTCAAATACCTGAGAATCCACTGTACTTCCTTCCAATGTTCTTTACCTGGATTGTTCATATATCTTCTCACAACTCCCATTGCTTGTGCAATATCTGGTCTTGTGCACACCATGGCATACATCAAGCTGCCAACTGCTGATTGATAGGGAATTTTGGACATGTAATCTGTCTCTTCCTATGTCTTGGGACACATTTCCTTACTTAGACTGAAATGGCTGGCCAAATGTGTACTTACTAGTTTTGCATTCTGCATTCTGAACCTCTCCAACACCTTTTGTATGTACTCGCTCTGAGACAATGTCAATTTGCAATTTTTCCTATCTCTTATTATTCTCATACCAAGGATTTTCTTTGCAGCACCCAAATATTTCATCACAAATGAATTCGCTAGCTTCCTTTTGAGTACATTTATATCCTGCATGTTAGACCCTGCAACAAGCATGTCATCCACATACAGTAATAAGATAATGTATATTTCATTGTCTAGCTTCTTGAAATAAACACAGTGGTCAGAATGACATCTACTATAACCTTGTTCAATCATAAACCTGTCAAATTTTAAATAACATTGCCTTGGATCTTGCTTCAAACCATACAAGCTCTTTTTCAACCTGCACACCAAATTCTCCTTACCTTTGACCTCATAGCCTTGTGACTACTGCATATATATCTCTTCCTCCAAATCCCCATGGAGAAAGGCTGTTTTTACATCTAACTGTTCAATATGCAAATCTTCTACCACCACTAGACTTAAGATAGTCCTAATTGAAGTCATCTTAACAATAGGAGAAAATATTTCATCAAAATCTATACCTTTCTTCTGTACAAACCCCTTTACAACAAGTCTGGCCTTGTACCGCTTCTTGCCTCCTTCTTCTTCCTTCAACTTGTAAATCCATTTGTTCTGCAATGCTCTTTTACCAGCAGGAAAGTGAACCAGATCCCAAGTCTGGTTTCCTACCAATGAGTCGATCTCCTCATTCATGCCTTGCTCCCACTTCTTTCTAGTTTCCACCTGCATTGCTTCTTCATAACATTCTGGTTCACCAGCATCAGTCATCAACAAATAATACATTGAAAGCGAGTATTGTTCAGGGAGTCTACTTAACCTGGTACATCTTCTTGTAGTTGCAGGAGTTTCAGGTACTTTCTGCTGTTCTTGATTTTCTGGCACCTTTGGAACTTCATTTTCTTGAATTTCATCAAGTAAAGTGTACTCTATGGTTTCCTTTTCCCGTTTCTTTCCCTGCAATTGATCTTTATACATGACCTTTTCATTGAATATCACATCTCTACTCCTGATGATTTTGTTATTTTCATAATACCATAAGTGATAACCAAATTCATCAACCCCATATCCAATAAAGGTACATTTCTTGGATTTAGCTTTAAGCTTTGTTCTATTTTCTTTATCAATATGGACAAATGCTTCACAAGCAAACGTTCTAAAAAATTAGTAGTTTACCTTTTTATCTGTCCATGCCTCCTCTGGAATACCACCATCCAAAGCACTTGAAGGTCCTCTGTTTATTAAATAAACAACAGTATTTACAACATCCGCCCAAAACTATAAGGGCAACCCTGCATGCAGTCTCATACACCTTGCATGCTCCATGATCGTTCTATTCATCCTTTCTGACACACCATTTTCTTGTGGTGTGCCTGGGACTGTCTTCTCTCCACGAATCCCATGGTATGAATAGTAACTATTAAACTCGTTGCCGCAGTACTCACCTCCATTATCAGATCTGAGACACTTCAACCTTTTCCCTGTCTCATTCTCAACCAAATCTCTCCACTTCTTAAAAGTAGCAAACACATCAGATTTTTGTCTAATGCAATAAACCCAAGTTTTCCTAGTTGCATCATCAATAAATGTAACATAATAATGAGATCCACCAAGAGATTGTACCTGAGCCGGTCCCCATACATCTATATGCACTAGCTCTAACTTTTCATTCTTCTTCTATTTCCCAACCCTAAGAAATCTGACTCTCTTCTGTTTTCCATAAACACAGTTTTCACAAAATTCCAAACTTACCTGCTTCAAATCTGGCAGCAACTTCCTTGAGTGGAGAATCTGCATCCCCTTCTCACTCATGTGGCCAAGCCTATGATTCCACAATGCTGTATCTATTCCTGTGGAAGCTAAAGAGATAGAATGGTCAGTATTATGAGGACATAAACACAACGTACCTATCCTGTCTCCTTTTGCTATCACCATTGATCCTTTAGTGATCTTCCACCACTTTTCTCCAAATGTAGATAGATAGCTGCCATCTCCCAACTTCCCTATTGAGATCAAATTTCTTTTCATAGCAGGAATATGCCTAACATCTTTCAACAGCCAGTCAGTTCCATTCTTAACTTTTATCCATACCTTACCCATTCCAACAATTTTACATGGCTCATCATCACCCAATAAAACATGTCCAAAATCGCCAAGAACATACTCATGAAAGTATTTCCTATGGGGTGTAGCATGACATGAAGCTCCTGAATATACTACCCAATAATCACTAGTATTATCTAATGCAAGAATCAAAGCATCTTGTAACACATCACCTGCTACATTTGCTTCCTAGGTAGTTTCCTTTTGTGCATCTCCTTTCTTTTTTAGAGATCTGCAGTCTTTCTTCAAATGTCCTTTCTTTCCACAGTTCCAACACTCTATTTTTCCCAATATGGACTTGGATCTACCCATTTTAGACTTTCCATGATTACCTTGTCTCTTTGCTCTCTCCTTTTGTCTTCCCTTGCTCTCCATGGTCAACACATTACCTGATGTCTCATCTGTGCTTTTTCTTCGCATTTCCTCGCTAAGAATAACACCAATAACATCGTCAAATTTCAAGGTGTTTGAACTAGAGACAAAGTTACTTACAACCATGACCAAGCTATTCCAGCTTTCTGGCAATGAACACAAGATTAGAAGAGCCATAACCTCATCATCAAAGTTCACACTTACAGAACTTAGCTGATTTGTAACTGTATTAAACTCATTTAAATGATCAGTAACAGATCCACCTTCAGACATCTTCATATTAAATAAACGCTTCATTAGAAATACCTTGTTGGAGGTCGAGGGTTTTTCATACAGCTTGCCCAGTGCACTCATCAAACCCTCCGTTGTCATTTCTTTTGAGATATTGAAAGCCACCAATGAAGCCAGGCTCAGCCATATTGTTCCCAGAGCCTTTCTGTCAAGAACCTCCCATTATTCGTCCTTCATGGCCACCAGCTGCTTTGTTCTTCCTCTCAACGGTAGGAATAGATCCTTTTGGTATAGATAGTCCTCCATTTGCATCTTCCATAACTGGAAGTTTTGGACGTTAAACATCTCGACCTTAAACTTTCCTTCTTCCTCCATTGCTCCCACTTGAACCAGAAACCCTAGCTTCCTGTGGGTTTATCTGCCAAATAGACCTTTGGCTCTGATACCAATTGTTAGAAAAATAGGATCGTAAAGCAATAACAATAAACATAAATGCAAATATAATCACACACACATTACAAGAGAGACACAGATATATCGTGGTTCACCCCAACTTGGGCTACGTCCACACTGAATTTTCCAGTCCTTATTATTATTACCATCCAGCAAGGTGAAGGGATACAACCTGCAGCATAGCCGTTGCACTTCCTCTTCACTGTCTCACAGTCTCTCTCCTGATATTAGAGATCTTTACAATGCATAAAACCTAATACATCATCAATAGCCATATTGCAATGACTTTCTTTTATAAGGGTAATACAATGGGAAAATACCACGAGATACCCAAAACCATGGGCCCGAAAACAGCTGGCGAAAACAACCCCAAAAATTTTTCTCGGGGAAGATACCACGGGATACCCCCCATGGACCCCCTGAGCATCGATCCGGGATCATAACCAAACCTGGGGTATGGACACGACTGAATCATCATCTATGAGACTAAAATATTTGGCTCCACAACCAACAATATATGACTAGATAACAATTGACTAAAATAAAAATGACTAACATAAATGACTAATTTAGTCATGGGAATATAAATACGACTAGCTAGTATAATATATATCATTTTTTAGTTTTATTTTTACCATAAAAATATGAAACCACCTCTCAAGTTGTTGTCCCATGTCCTCTCTCTTCATTGTGAAAATATTCTTCTTAATTAGGTATTTATATTTACTATGTATTTTATTTCCTAACACTTTCCTAGTATTTATATAAAAATAGGAAGCATCCGCATGTGTATTGAAATCCTTGAAGATATGCATGATAGAGACATCAGTAAAGGCCTTGAGAAGAATATTAACATGAGCCATCCCATATGAGAGCTCCATCACCTTTAAATAGCACAAACCTTTCTCTGAATCAACTATAAGTTTAGAGCCACCAACAATATGGAGTAAAGAAATATGTTGAGAATTGGAAAAAAAGAGGACATGCCAGAGCACCAATATCTCTCCTCTCGTATTGGTCCCCGATCAACCGCAATTTAACAATAAATTAAATTTCTCTACATAAATCACTTTCCACAAAATCATTCGAACTCCAATGAAACCCTTTGACCTCGCAATTGCACCACTACATGCAACCAATACACACGTTATCAAACATATAACAAAGTAACATACCCTTTCTCATCACATTCATGAGCACTAATATTATTCTCTTCTCCACCATTTATGATAGCAATTTCACCATGAATCGACAAAAAATACACAAGTTAAAGGGAACGTCGACGATATTCCTTTTTACCCTCCACTGCTCGAAATTTGAATTGAAGATTCCATAACCCAATATATTGTGATACTTTGAGTAATAATCATAGCCTTTGTGAAGTTGAAGAAGTTTGTTTCAACATGTATTTAATGTTTTTAGAATCATAGGACATAATACATATGATGTCGCTTCATCTTGGACTCATGGACATGGGCGCGCCCCATTTTCTCTTTAAAAATCTATTGCACAATCGTTTATGCAATATGAATGGAATATCAAAGTTAACAACATATTCATTGAAATCCATGTCATATACTATTTTGAGTACAATTACAACAATTTATTAAAGCCACCATGCACGCAATAGACTATCACAATATCTATCTTAACCCATATCAAATCTTCCATAACAATAAATATTAACACCTACAACTTGAATTCCTTTTTTTTCTTTTTATGTTCATCACCATGCTACACAAACAAACAACCTAACCACCTCAAAAAATGAAGTATATAAAAAAAACAACCAAACCACTTCAAAAATTAAGTGTTCCAAAACATGAATCTGCCATGAATTTCAGTTTCGTTAACACAACTAAATACCATTCATTTGTGCTTATTCAAAATTAAAAAAAAAACCACCTAAAAAACAATTTTAAATAAATGCACAATACATTTTAATTTATCATGTGTTAATAAGATCAATATACATCTCTCTATCCTCTTCCCTGGTTTTGGATTATCCTACCTTAGCTTGGTATTGTAGGGCATGAAGCAGCATGCATTACAAAAACCTATTTTTTTGAAAACCTCACATTTCCATGCCCACGTTCCAAGAAGGATATGTCGAGTTCAATCCCCGACTAGGAGTGTTGAAGGATCGAACCCATGAAATAATGGCAGGCATTTGAATTCCAGGTTCCAATCATTTTATTCACATATTCACATCTTTGCAAGTTTTGTATTTTTTCTCGATTCAAACACAATATATGTTGCTGAAAAGGAAAACCTCATGAAAACCATACTTTAAATGTTGAAAAACCCATTAAATACAATAATAATAACATAGAGGGATGTCATCCTTCAGAGCTAGAGGAAATCTGGGGGGAATGATATGCCTTGGTTGCTTCTATTCATATTTTTCATTTTGTAGCAGAGCCCCCAGTATTTCATCTAATGGTCATGGGAAGGGGCCTATGCCCATGCCCCGACATCATCTGCATTTGTTGAATGTAGTTCATCACTGTTTTTCCCACGAGCCTTCCTAAAATCTCTGCGATTTAATATCTTATGCTTTCTAACTTTATCAGTATTGAATAACCATGAACGTTTGTACTAGAAGCTCTACATCTCTTTAATCCCAAGGCTCAGTAGTAGAGAACTCGGCTAACCTTTAAGAAAAAGAAACGGAAGACCTCCAAACGAAGGAAAACCCTAGAAATTCTGGGGAATGCGGGGAAAACCCTTGGAAATACAAATGCCCGGGTTGTGTCTTGTCATCATGTGGACTTCCCTGCATGAAGGCTCACAAAGAGTGGACTCAATGAATCGGGAAGCGAAACTAATATTTGTTTGTAACACTTTCCCAGTTTGATGAAAATTGTCTAGTATCAGGTCTCATCCTTTCACCCAATCCTCAATTATTGTTACATCGGTATGTCAATTCATACATATAGGTCTAACTGTTGTCTAAATAGGATGCATTTTTTTTCTTTAAAAAATAAATAAATCAGATTAAAACCTGTTGGAGGAACCTTTGAGGATGATCGAAGCTTTCAAGCGGAGTCGAGCTCCTTTGGGTGACAACATGCATTTCTCGAGCAGAACCATTAAAGCTCTTAAAACCCATGCCAAGAATCGCAAGACAAACATTTTATTTCTTCCAGATGGAATGTCCAAGAATCAAACCAAGGCATCTTTCCCACTCCACCCCCTACCAAACAATAATATCTTTCCCACTACATCCTTTCATATACAATACTAATGTTGTCTACGATGAAGTGGAAACATATGTATCTACTTCATTCAAGCTAAATAAAAACCAAGGGAATTTTTTAATTGTAATGGCCATGTTCTTCATTAATATCTTGTATGATACATTGAGTTGACTTTTAAGCCTCCAACTTGTTAAAGTATAGGATCTCTAGGATTAGGAATGACACATAAACCCTAGATTAATATGTTCCTCGTTGAACTTCAGTAAGGCTTCCTTACCAACTTTGAAGTAAGTTAAGACCTATAAAGTCTCATGTGGATTTACAGAACTCATTAGGGGATCTATTAATGCTGCGGGACTTATTGTCAACCATCTCCATTAAGGTCAAAATTATCTTGTCAAGAGCATTCTTGATCATGTGTCTCTCATGATCTTGCAATATTTTATGTGGGACCATGTCTAAACACATTTGCATGGATACCTTCCTCTTATAATGAGGAACTGGGTTTCAAAGAAATCCCTATATTGAGTTCTATACTCCTTTTCAATCTCTTGTGACATTTTGATGCAACATCTTGTGCATTTTATTGTCACTATATTTAGACATGCTTTTTTAATAGCCAAAGTTTTAAAAACTTCCTTGGTTTTCCTATGCCCAAACTTTGGGGAAAGCAAATGGGCATAGAGTTGAGCTCCTCTGGCACATCTCATTTCATTGATCTTAAGAAAGTGATTGAGTTTGGTAGTTTGAGTTCACAATTCATAACAAGGTGAAGAATATAGGTTTTAATTTAGTTCATATAACTTGTCTTTAATTGCCTTATGATGCATTTTCCTCACAACTACAATATGTTGTCCATATCCCCTAAAGAAAGAAAGAACCTAATTGATGGCATCACCTCATTGGATAATCCAACCTTTAGTTACTTTGGGCCTATGGGGAAGACTCCATATTTGTTTGAATCATATTGATGTAATTACAGCTATAATTATAATATAGCATATATAATATTAATATAATTAATATTAATATAATACAATTATTTTATTCTAATATAAACATTTAGAAACAAAATATAATATAGTTATTCAACTTTATATTTCCATTTGTAAATACTAATATAGTTATATATAAAAACCAAATCACACACACACACACACACCAAACAAACAAAATCAATTAATTTCTTTTTAGAAGGAATTAATCATACTATACAACTAATTACTTTGAACTCTAGGATAAGGGTTTTGGTGCCACAAATTTTAGCCTTGTGTGGAGAATGTTTTTTTCATAGTTTTGGCACTATGAACAGGGTTTTTATCCCACCTTCCAACTAGTTCATATGAAACATATACATCCATTCCATTGATCAAACTAGGGCATTCATTAAGGCGGCTAGGGTATTGAGCTCTACAACAACAAGAAGGTTTTGATAGCCATTTGAGGAAACCTTCAGGCAAATAGGGTTCCTACCCTAGCTCCATAACCACCCACCTTCCTCATTTTGTTTCTTCTATGAGTTTTGCGGGCTCCTAAGGTGAGCATTCTTCTTCAATGTTAAGGTTTGGACGCGGCAACAGGCCTTTCTTGGAAGCAATGGCAGAAACCCTTTCTTGACAGCTCCGGTAGATCATACATGGAAGCGGTGGTGTTATGGATATACATCGGTGTTTTGGTGTGGAGAAGGTGGCAGATCTTCTTTGTAAGTGGAGGAAGTGGTTTTTTTACACGTTGGTAGCTCTTCAAGGAAGAGAAGGTGGTGGACCTTAGGATTCGATGCCGAGGTTTCCTGCTGCGGACCTATGCTTGACTGGTATATATTCATTTCCTTGTGTTTACCAATATATGTTTCCTACTAACTTGGCAATATAATTTAATTTTCACTGCAGCAATTTTTGTCTCCTATAAAAGTTGGGCCTTCCATTCCATGTTCATTTCTTGTTTTAACTACAACTAAACGATGCACAAACTTGTATATCTCCTTTCCCACTAACGTAAGGGGTTTATGTAGTTTTTCCTTTACAGTTAGAGATTATAGTGGCCAAGTTGCTTCAATATATGGTGGAAGAACCCAACGATTTGCAAAGCCAATTTTTACAGCTTATTTAAGTACAGGAGCAAAGGGAATTACTGTGTAAAAATGCCCATCAATATCAAGACACAAAGAAACCTTTTACGGGAAATCCAGAGACAGGGCATTTAGTGAAGCGATCCTAGTATTGCTATGGGACAAGAGGTGTGCATAGCAAAAATAACATGGGAAGTGTAATTACCCATGGGTGGGCCCTCACATCATTCATTCAACTTAGAACAAAAATTATTTTGGGTTGTCTGAGATGGGTAGAAAAATGTTGGATCTGCTTGCTAATGGGTAGCACTTAAAAAATTTAATGGAATAAGATCAAGTCATAAAGTGACCATTGTACATACTATAGTAGGTTCATTTAAATTCTGTAATTTTTCCCTAAGTTTTCTTTGTATACATGTTTCTTTTTCTTTTGAAGTTTTGGGGAACCTAGGATCTCGCGAGTAATAATAAAGGAAAAAATATACAGATCATATTTACTAATCTTATACTGTAGTGGTGCACTTAACAGAGTAGATTCTATTTTGAAAATTTTGCATGTATGTACTTATCACGTCCCCTCCCATCATTCGAAACCATAGAGGGAACATGACTATAACACGGGGATGTCTAACTCTCCCCACAACCATACAAAGAAATGTACAATTAAAATTAAATGCATAATTAATTTATACATCGGAATTAAAACATATTTGTACACACACAAATGGTAATGCATCAACATATCTATCACAAGAAGAGGATGATTCAACATGTAGAGAATCAATCCCATTCCAATGCTATGCACATATTTCATATCAACCATATTAAGATATCATTCCAATCCATTAACATGAATAATTATCATTCAGAAATAACACATTGTAGAACACAGAATGCATACAATTTAAACCATAGAAAACACTTATCTTTGAGATGAAGCTATCCAAACAACTGGCTATGTGAGAGAAACATTCTACCCAACCATAGATCTTTGTCCAGCCTATATTCTTTCAGCTGAGATATCACCCCCAAGTTGGGTTGTGTATCCACTAAGGAGGAACTAAACATGCTCACTCACAGCCATGGTTTAACTCAAACAGTCATGCTAAGCCAACACACAGTTGGGTTTATCACGCATGAAATAAGAAAAGGAGGAGGATTCTAAGCTAGTGAGCTCAACCACAGAGCTACAAGCATCTCAAATGAACTCAACAGTCATGGAACCCACAATACCTACCTCATCCAACACAAGCAAGGTCCCCTTCTCTGTTGCACAGTCCCTTAGGTGTCCCTTCCCTCCAGTGTTATTCAGGGGGGGCATAGAAAGGTCCAGCTACTAATTCCTTGACATTCCATCCTTTACTGGGTTTATCAAGCAAACCCAATCTCTCTTCAATCATTCACACTTGGGTTTCTCACAATTCTGTCATCAAATAACTCAATCCCGTCACTGGATTTATGGGCTATAAAAACTGGGTTTTCCAATGGATTTCCAGGTATCTAATACCTCAATTTCACCCCAAGGTTCATATTTATGGATCCCCCATTGGATTTCACTGTCAATGCCAAATTTTGGGTGTTTATGGCACTTCAAAATGTAGGTTCTTGCAAAGTTGCGATTTCTGGTTTTCTCACTGCTGGGCATGTGTAATGGATGAAAAATGATGTTGGGTTGTTCCCCAATGGAATGGGAATGAGGAAAAATGAATTCCCATCAGGTAGGGTGACTTGTGGTACATGAAAAACAGATCCCATACCTTCCATACAAATTTATGGGTTTCCCGTGCTCCATTGAAGCCATGGACTGATTTCTCAACAACTTTCTTACAATTGAATTAAATGTCAGCAAGGAAAGTCAAATGGGTTCTCAAAATGACATTGGGAAGCCTATGGTTCAATCCCACAACCCCCTCACCACTCCCTAGTGGAATACACATGGCCCCTTCTCATTAGTTGCTTCCATAGCCAGTTTTGGTATTTTATTGAAATATTAATATTTACATCAAATTACAATATTTCATGGCTTAATAGCACATGGGCAGTAAAATATCAAATACTTGCCTTTCTAAATAAAATCTGAGCATACACTAGCGGGGCCTTGGCCTTGAGCTCCATGCTAGGAAACATACATTGCATGAACACAATATTTACATAAAAAACCAATATATACCAAGGGTCAAAATGGGGGTATTACAGTACCATATATGCTTATGGTAGAACTCTTAAGCATATTATTGCTTAGAATATTTTAAAGAGCTTGATAACCTCCTTTTCCATATCGTTAAATCACTGCATGGATTTTTGACATTTGGAAGAGTTGGATGATGATGACCTTGTAATCCTCGCATTAGTGAATTTCTCTATAAAGGTGTTGAGATAGGCTATTGCGCCATATTATAAAAACTATTAGATCTGCAAAATATTGGCATGTGTCTTAACATATCTAGTTGGAGGCTTCTAGCAAAGGTGAATGAACTTTGGAGGGTTTGCAGATGCTGTAGCCACTCCTAAATATGATCCCATTTTCAACTCTTCACATTGCTCCACATCTAATATCTTTGTAGTGATTACATCATTGTGAGAAAAAGCAATGTTGGATGCTTCATTTGCAAGCGCACATGTACAATAGAAACAATCATTATAGACAACTAACATCTACATAATTCTAATGAGATATAACTTCTCCATATTCACCAACGGCCATCAAATCTATAACTTTGTAGTTGGTTTACCGTTTAATACATCCTCCTGCAACATAATATAAATAATGAAATTTATTTTTCTTAAAGTTAATATTGGATGTCTCTCATGATAGTTTGTTCGACGCATCACGTTATTGCATGATAAATAGGCCAGTGTCTCTCTTATTTAATGAGGGTCGGTATGGGGGCATTTGTGTATGATGCTTAAGATTTTAAAGCTCATATAGGTTATGTATAGGTGTTGGGATTTTACTCTCGATATTAAATATATAGGGATGTCAGGCGAGGTAGAGATAGAACAATATAAACTCGATCAATTGCTTCTTTGGCGGATGTCTATTAAACCTTATAAGTTATTTTTGGTTAATACCCCTGAGCTCTTTACCCCGGTCTATTAGAGTAGTAATACAAAAGTACTGGTTATCAACACAACAAGGGGAGAACCATGATATGTGACATGTAAAGTATAATCTTTAAAGACTAATATTTTCCTCTAGAACTCCGTGATCCAAACAAAATTAGGATAAACTTAGGAGCATCCAACAAAGGGAAGGGAAGTGGTACCGGGATTGGAAAAAAGAAATATTACATACTGATGACAAGACATATGCTTAAAAAATTATATTACGCAGCACACAAGCAATATCCACTGCTTTAAAGACATACGTTGGATACAACACTTTTAGTTGCAGACATCTTTTCGAACAACATTGATGTGGGTGTCCTATTTACTAGGTAGGTACCATACAGTGTCAACAGCTTCTACCAAAATTATTGAGCTATCCCTACACCACTGAGCATGCTTCTCTCCAATACTTCATACACTTTATATATTATTTATGCACAAGTTGAACACTCTTTTTAGTAGAAATAACATGTCCAACCTCTATGTAACATTTTTACGCAACAGACATGGCTTGCCCTTTTTTTCTATAAGGTGGGATGACTCCTATTTTTTTTTTTCTATTCGAGGAGGTTTTTAAGGATGTTTCTCCTAAATTAAGGGTCAGAGTCTGGTAGGGCAAGAAAGAGAGAAAGGGACTTTGAGAACAACAATATTACTCTTCAAGCTGATTAGCAGGAGAAAAAATCTTACTAGTTAATATAAAATATATTATTTAATATAAAATATATTAGTTAATATAAAATATATTAGTTAATATAAAATATACTAGTTTACATAGGAGATTAAGATACCACCAGTTTATTTCGATTAGATCATCATATATCACCAGAATAAGCACTAATATTATATATAGCTTATACATGTTGAATATCCTCATACATTACATATATTATAATAATGGTAATAGAAGGGATATATTACACACAACTTTGATCTTACCTTATAGATAAAAAAGGAAAAAGCACATTATTATAAATAAAAATTAAGTAAGATTGGACTGCTTTGTTTCCTCTCCTATAAGTATCTAACTCCTTTTTCTGCCTGATTGTCTTTCTAACTATATTTCTGATTGTTGTAGTTCAATGGAAATGAGCATTCACTATACTTTGTTACTTGACCTTACTTGACCACTCATCACCTTTACTATTTACTGCTACGACTCTCCCTACTTTATTTACTTTATGTTAGACTGTAGTTGAGGTTAAGACATTGAGGAACAACAGACTTAGATGAAGACGTCACAACAGTACAGTTGAAGAGCAACTATGTCAGGGTCCCAAGTCAAAAAAAAAATTATCTTTATTTTTTTATTTGGCTCTTTCTGATCAGTTGGGTGACATAAACCGTTGAAAACACGGGATCTTAGTTCACATGGTTATGATTGGAATAACTTGATTATCTTTTATGACCGATGCACTCAAAGGTATCTTAAGCATATTTCGTAGGTTAAAAAATCCTATAGGGACAAACTAATCATTTCAATTGGGTGTAGCTCGAGTGGTTAGGAGGAAAGTTTTCACCATTTGAATGAATAATAAACTATTGTCTTAGAGATGAAAACTTTATATAAAACAGAATATATTCAAACGAAATTATAAATCTAAAATAGCATAAAACATTCTCTTGAATCAATAATATATAGAAAATGCAACTTTCTTCATTGAGTTTTGGACCTAAAAAGGAAATAACCTATGGAAATGTATTCAGAAATTAGTCAACTGCAATACACATGCCATTTAGATGACCCAAAACATCAATTTGTCTGACTTTTACCATTTATTTTGAAATTTCTTACATGAAAATGTTACCCATATGTAAGGCCATAAGGTTGAAAAGTAAATATGAAAAAAAAACATGAACTTACTAGGATTAATTACGTTTGCAGGTGCATTTACAAGTTTCCTAGTTAGGATAACACCAGTACAAACTTGCTAGATATACTTAAACTTATGTTCAAACTCAGGACCACTTCCGAGGCCAACAAAATCCAAGCACTTCACGAAAGGATTCTTTGCCTCTGACTTGAAACGAGTGTCCTTGTAAATACCCAGAAGTACCCCTGGAATGGCATTAGATGCAAATTTTAGACTCCTAAGACAGTTCAATTCACTTCCAAATAAAATTTTAGGTTTTGAACTGAGAAACACCAATACATTCTGGAAAAATATGGATATTAATTATTGCAAAAAATTTAAGTGTATGGCACTGTACTAGTAATAAACCAACTAATGAAATCATTAACCTTTATTATCATTCTTAGAAGACCCAAACAGGCTTTATGGGACATCATGAAAAACACAGTACATAAGATTTATACAGTTCCATATACAAAATATATATTACAAATTAGATTGTACATCAAGAAATTTAGTAAACTGTTTTCCAATGCTAGAAAGAACTTTTCCTATATTCTAATAAGTAATAACTCTTCTAGAAAGCTTCCTGCATGTTTGGTTGTTGGGAAACATGAGATGCCCTAATAAGGACACATGTCATTTTTGCAGGTGTCCAACACATAGACACAAAAGACATACTTGACCCATATGTCAGACACAGGCCAATAGTTTTTACATTATCTACAAACTCTTTCTACACGCTGCTTGTGGATTAGAGAGAACATGGTTAGAACATGGGAGGCCCAGAAATGAGATATGAGGTTGTTTAATGCCCTTTCCGTCCACAAGTTTCCTAGAATTGGAGACTAGTTCCTTCTTTCACCCACAGAACTGCTTATTTTCATTTTTTATGTTGTTTTTACCCACAAACATGCTCAAAACTCCCACTTTATTGTTGTATGAGGGTGAAATAATGTCTAGGAATGGCCAAAAGTAGAACAGGGTATTTAGGGCTGTTGTTCATGTCATGCTATAGGATGACCTAGAATGTCCCCACTGTCCAGATTTAAAATAATCCTCATCATTGATGTTTTAATGCTCAAAAGTGCCCAAAATTAGTAGTTGGGGTTGTTACTACTATTTACTACTGATAGATGGATGAAGTATGCCCAAACTTGCTGCTTATCCACTTAGGTATTGAATAATTTGTCTTACTGTTGTTTTTATTCAAACATTTGTTGTTCATTGAATGTAATTATCTGTCCTCTATCCATGTACATGGGTGAAAGAGAGAGACTTAGATTTTCCTCTCCATGGTTATGCTGCTGCATGAATGAAAATTTAAGCACATTAAGGTTTACAAAATGATAAAAAGGAATACAAAACAAAGCAGTTGTGAATGAGGAAAGTGAGGATGATGTAAACATTTTGCATGAACATATATGACAACTAAAGGTATTTTATGTTCATCATTAGTTGGTCATTATACATGGTATTTGATATGTTTGAGTTGTTAATAAAGACTGTTTGATTTTCTCACAACAGGATAAACTTGTGAAGATGAATTCCAGTGACAATGGTAAGGTTACTAGCAGTGGTGGTGGATACTCTATAGGTTGATATCAAGGATGCCTTAATGGAACCCCTTAGAGAATACTTAAGGAAAGGCATGGAGATTGCTAGCTCAAAAAAAGACGATATGAGGCCAATCATGTTTTAGGTTAGAACATTTGGAAATGAATTTACCCCACATATTTTATCTATCTTGCATCAATTTTATGCCTACTAGCAATGGGATTTGATGAGTTAGCTTTCATGATTCACTTTGTTATAAATGTGTTGCTTTGATTACAAGATTTTAAGAATGCATTGAAAGAAGTTAGACCTTTTGTTTTCCAAAATGAATTTGGAATCGATGTAGAGTGGAATCAACAAATTGACATCCTTTCAATGTACTTGTTAGACTGGGAAATTACATGAGTGGTTTTTGGTAATATTCATGTAAGAACCATATTTCTAATTCTTCATGGAAACCCTCTTTTGTTACTTTTGTTGAGTCTAGAACTTTGAGAGAATAGATGAAATTTGATAACTGAAGACTTTTTCTTGATCTAATATGTTTTAGTGACACTTGAAAGTGTTCCTAGAGGTGGTCACCTCAAATGGATTTCACTTTTATTTATGTGTTCTTTATTTGCACTAAATTGCACTAACCAACATTAAGTTCCTAGGATAAAGAGTTTATTGACAATGCAGTATCTCCTGCCAAACAACTTTTGGAATGAGTTGTTATACTAAAAGAGGTGATGGGCCATATGACTTCAATACAAAAAAGTCCATGCCTTTCCACAAGGAAGTATGCATAAGAATAAATGTGGTCTCTATCAATTATTTACAATCAAAAGAGGTCAATTATAACATATCTAAGTATAGTTTCTTGCATGTTTTATTATGTGTAATTGTATCATATTGGTTGATGGTCTGGTCATCTTCTTTTTGTGTAATTGTATCTTATTGGAAAAGCTACAGCTAGGCAAGGCTGATGATGTTATGCCAAAAGTATGGTCAACCATGGTATTCAATTTTGAATAGAAGTATTCTATTTGTTACTATAAACATTGTTCATTTCTGAGCTAACTGTGCATTCTTTTTTAGTATTTTTTTATTGTTAGTATAAGTGTGTTTTGAAACATTCTTTAATTCAGTATAAATTTATATCTTGTCTCTGCAATTCATAGATGTTTTGCAACATTCTTGAATTCAGTATTAACTGATACCTTGTCTTTTCACCTTTGCAGTGTTGAATTTCCCGAGGATGGAAAATATCAAGTCTCAAATCATAGATTCAGAAGATAGATTCTACATAGGAATAGGCAAGGACTTAAGAAAAACGAGGACACATGTTGCACAACAAGATGTGCGAGTGTGTAGTGGGGGTTTGTTAAGTGAAAATAAGGGAATCATTGGATTTTGTGGGCATTGCAAAGATTTCACTCGGTGGCCATTGCAAAATTTTGAAAAGTCATCGATGTAGATGATTTTCATGTAAAGTATGGAGACCATTTTTTTCATGGACTAGTATTAGTCCATTAATGGATGTTTAGTTGGGAATTGATATATATTGTAATACTTAACATTTCATATAATACAATTTACATGGTTGAAATTATATGTTTTCCCTTGATATTATTTATTGTTGTAATTAACTAATGCAAATTTGCATGATTCACATGTGTATTCATATTTGATGAGCATCAATATTGTATGACATTATTTTAATTTAGTCACAATATCGTATTCATTTGTATTGATTAATAATGAACACAAATAAAATGAATAAACGACTAAATTGGTCATTTCTATTGATTAATAATGAAATAAAATGATATAATATGAAACTACTAAATTAGTCATTTATATAATGAATATGAAACTACTAAATAGACATAAATGACTACCACGAATGATAAATTTGTGACTAAAAAATGACAAAAAATCGCATAGAAACGACTATTAGTAGCTAATTTCCACTATTTTATAGCTCAACTAACTTAGTCGTATTTATTTTAGTCATTAATAGTTTCCTTATTTAGTTGTATATTTCGTCATTGATTTAGTCATTAATTGTCACCAATTAATGACTAAATCAATGACTAAATAATGAAACTATTAATGACTAAAATAAATACGACTAAGTTAGTCGAGCTATAAGTTAGTGGAAATTAGCTACTATTAGTCTTCGAATAAAAAATAGTCATTTATATGCGATTTTTAGTCACTAGTTTCTCATTTTGTACTAGTGGATGTATGTGATGGATAAGCCTTCCAAATGGTAGTTGTAGAAGTTATTATCTTAGGGAAAGGAAGGCATGGGCCTGAGTTCCTTGTGATAGAGTAGTGTCAATTGTGTTAAATTTTTCGTGAAGAACTGGGATGGAATATTTCTTATTGGGTAAGTGATAAGTTACATTGAATTCATCCTTAAATTACCTGTCAGTTGAGGTTTGGTGCAATAAGTGATACTTTCAATATGAGAGATAGTTTGTTAGTCAATCAATCGGTTACATAGTTAAGTAACTTGACCCTCATGGGTGTATCTATATTTCCCTATCTTGTGTGTAGAAAAAAAATAATCCATTAACCAATATATCATTCTCATCTACAGAGAAAGAGTCAACCCTTACCTAAGAGGAAGTGGATTCTGAATGGTGACAAAGTGGAGAGTAGTTCAGAGTTCAAGTTCGTGGTCATAGCTGAGAGTCAACAAGGAACCTAAGAGCGCAATTGCTATGCATTCTCTTGTTATTATGAGCATTGGAGTGGTATCAAGCTTCCAAGCCACTAACCTATGTCTGTGTGCTTTGAATTGTGTTATATGTTGTGTTATAAGATTGTCCCAAGATTGTCTCAGTTGAGCTGATAGAGTGAGTTGAAGTATCTCGAACCCTTAATTGCTCGCCTGAAATTCTTGTTTCCTTGTTGTTGATTTAGCATGTGTATAGTTTTCTGTCAGTCATGTTATAGTCCAAGTGGTCCATTGGACAACACATGAAGTAATTTACCTTGATCTATTTGGTTGTGTGCAACCAAGATTTGTGATCCCTGGGAAGACAAAGCCTGCAGGAAAATAGTCTATGGTTTGGATGGTATTTCTATGCACACACTATAATAGCACCTAGAGGAAGGTGATGCCTAAGGGATCGTTGAGAGGTGAAGGGGTACCTTCTTGGTGTTCTGTGGGGAAGGTAATGTGGACCCCAAGCTAGCCGAAATTGCATAAGGTTTCTGTGATTCTGGAGGTAAAATAGACTTGACTATTTGTCCCTTGTTGATTTTTGGATGATATCTTGAGATGTGGGTAGAGTGGTATTGAATACCAAGTGGATTGGGATCCAAGAGTGGTTGTGTGACCTCATGGTGGAATAGCGGGATTAGGGTAGTCTTTCTATGCACACACTGGAATAGAACCTATGTGGTGTTGTGTGTGGCATGTATTTTGGAATCAAAACTAATTGAGTCGATGCATGGTCAATTGGTGGTATTGAGTATCAGAGTGGTGTAGAGCGCAGAACTCGCTAATAAGACTAGTGAAGGTTGCGACCTCCTAGAAGAATAGCAGGTTTTGGGTGGGATCTCTACAAACACACTAGAATAGCACATAAAGGAAGGTGATTACGTAGTGACCATTGAGAAGTGAAGGGGTATCTTCTTGGTGTTGTGTGGGGTAAGTAATGTGGACCCTAAGCTAGACGAGTCTACATAAGGTGCTTGTAACTACATGGTGAGTCACTAGTTTAGTATTTCCCGTCTAGCACCTTGATAGCATGTTAACCTAGCAGAGGTTGGCTTGGTTTGAGATTGATTCTATGTGACTATGAAATCCTATAAACCTAGTAGAGGTTGGATTAGCTTGATATTGTGTCTATGTGACTGTGGAAAACATGTTAACCTAACAAAGATTGGATTGGTTGTGGCCTTGTGCTTATTTGACTATGAGTGAGCTTTGGATAATTACCTTTTCCTTAAGGTAATCATGGCTAGTGTAAGGGAGACCTCTTAGCAGAAAGTGTATATGCTAGACATTGTTCATATGGTTGGGTGGTACATTGCTCTTACATAGTCAATTCCTCAAATAAGCTCCATTAAATATAAGTGTTTACTTAGTGTTTCATTATTGTTATTTCCATTCTGTTGTATGGTTGTTGATCTGAAATGATAAGATGCATGTTGTAATTAGTGGTTGCGAATATGAATTTCTTACTTAGAAGTAATCATGACTCTTGATATTGAGTGTTGAATATGTGATATTGCACTTCTTGAAATGCTTGCATATAGATGAATGTTTTGTATATGAGGCCCCGTTATGCATATAGTGCTAACTCTATAGGAAGTCAATGAATTGTCATTGCAAGATAAGTTTCCATAGGGTGGTTATCCTGCATAGCAGTAGACTTGCATTATTTAAAGACTATTGAGTAGTGTATTGCACGATGATCTAGATTCAAACACACAATCTAGTTTGTGTAGTAAAGTATTATGCGTGCAATATGTCACTTAGTGTAATAAGGTTGTGTGGCGTAGGATGTTGCACAACAAATTAACTCAGCATTAGACATGGTAATGTCTTAGTATAAGAAGTAAGAAGGAAATAAAAATATCCCCATGGTCATGATAGCCATAGAGGCCGTTGGGGACCCGACATGCATCTTGATAACCTCTCACAATTGTATCTTCATGATAGAACTTAAATTCTAGCCAAAGTGGTTTCTTATCCATTATATGCCTACATTTTTGTAGAACATGGAAATCATAATTAATGGATGAAGTGAAGGTCAAGATTTCGGCATGTGTACTTTTAACAAGAATAATATTCTATGATGTTTCGAAAAAAGGGATGAGATATTTAGTACTTCCGGCCAACCCAGGGTTCCAATTTTTTTATGGATAATTTAGTTTTTATTTATCGGTGACATGAGTATGGAGTAAATGAGAAAAGGTTATCCTTATGTGCACACCAATTCTATAAAGTTATGTTTGAATGTTTGGTTCATCGTTATCTGCTAGTTTCTTCATTTTTTTGTGTAGTTGATACTAGACATAATTTTTTTCTTATGCACTCCTTTGCATAATGGTCCTTCTTTTTCTACAATCTATTCTAAATATTATGTGTATTTAGATGACCCATCTATATATATATGATTTTCTTTAAGCATGTATCTTGTTGGTTTTGATATGTCTATAAATTATTGAATCATTCAGTTAAAATGCATGACTATAGTTAGATTTGGTATATATACTTTTCCTCCACTCTCCAAGACATTGAGATCTACTTCTCAATTGTAGAATCCAGTCCAAACACATATCTCAAAGAAAGAATAATCAACTCATTGCATTTGATTGGACTAGAATTTCTTACGTTACTTCATTAGAAAATAAGCATTAAAATGTAAAATATGAGTTAATGAAGGAATTATCTCATCCAAAACCAAATAAACCAATACCCTTACAGATCACATCCAGATCCATGTCATTTAGATTATCATAACCCAATTCTTCCTCATATACAAATAGGTTGTCTCATTCTTTCTCTTTCAACGGATTGAGTAGTTAGAGTTATGGAGTGGACAATGATCAGAGAATTTGGGTTTGGTGTCTATCCATAAACATCAAGAAGAACATATGAACTACCATGCATGTCAAGAAGAAGATCTCTTAAATTCTGTAAGTCCCCTTCAACTCTAGAAGTGAATATGATGATGTTGTCCTTACCTAGAGAAGTGTTAGGAACCCGTGTCAACCCTTCTCTTTACTTTGTTAGTATATTGTTGTTGGATGCATATCAGCTTTGTAAGTCACCCCGTAGTATTTGTTGATCCATAGTTTGTATTAGCCCATGGTATTGACCCATAGTATTGGACGCATATGCTTTGTAAGTTGTCCCGTAGTATTATATGTCCCATGGTATTGACCCATAGTATTGGGAATAGACTTAGACTTAGTATATAAGTGTGTCTTGAGGCCAATGAAGGTACCGTGAAGTTATTTGTATTGAGCTTGCTCAAAGGAGGTTGCCCCCTCGAAGTGGCCTGCGATCAATAACACGATTATGAGTTATGTTATTTCTGTTATCTCGTGTGTTTTGATTAATCAATTATTGCAGGTTCTTCACAAGAAGGGTTATCTACTAAAAAAATCATCCCTCGGGAGAAGAATCTTTCCTTCTAGGAAGAACTGTTAAATTTTTTGAATTTACTTCAATATGATCTAGGATCTTAACTGAGAGAACAACATGTACAGCATATCTATAGCATATCAATCATGGAGACAATAATGCAAGCACACAAGAGACACAAAGATTTACTTGCGGAAAACCATAAAGGTGAAAAACCCCAATAACTTCCTCAGAGATAGATAGAGCAATGATACAACCAACCAAGAGAGATAGCCATAACCTAGCAGCATATCCTCCTCCTCCATAAGTGCGCCACTCCTCCTTGAGTGCATGTGTGAGAAGTGAGTGAGCAAATAGAGTGCCTCCTGCACTCTATTTATACTTGACTTGACTTGCCTTTTTACCTAACTCATGTAGGCTCAAACTTTACCACATAACATAATGCTGAGTGGGCCGACCCCCAATAGGGTGGTCTAATAACTCTTTGACCCACATGGCCGACCCCCAATAGGGTGGTCTAATAACCCTTTGACCCACATGACTTATACAGGGCCGACCCCAAATAAGGTGGTCTAATAACCCATTAAGTATAAGTTACGACACTTACAATATAAATGACGACACTTCCTTATAGAGGAATAATACCATCTCTATAGGAGTACAATATACATATATGTGAAATACATTCCGAAGTTACATATACATCAACAAGAACTCTCTCATCCACTCCTTTTAGAAAATCCTCATAACACCTTAGGAAAAAATGAGAGTATATGCCAAACAAATCATCTACAGTCTCTTAGTTTGTGAGTGATGAATGCAACCTAAAGAATTATGGTAATATCCAAGCTCAACTCATATGGATGAATATTGATTACCTACATGGATCTATGCTCAAACTGAAAAAGTAAAAAAAAAAGAAAAAGATGAGATCTTTAAGATCTCAAAAAAATTAGAAATAGTTTATTATGTAATTCATGTAGCAACCAGTTTAAAGGTTGCTATAGAAAAATTAGATCCAGGTATGAATTTTTAGGATCAAGTTTTTGTAGAGATCACTAATATCGAAAAATATTTTAGATAGCCAAAAAAAATCATGCAGTCTTTGAGAAACTAAGAGAACGAATGCCAGAATCCAGTATAAAAGGTCACAGAAGAAGCAAAGAATTAGATATGATGGAAATTGAAGACATAAGACCTGTTTGGGATTTTGAAACTTCTGATGACCTATTGGGAAAAGTTCAAGAGGATGTAGAGAAAATGGTGGATTAGAAGCATGCTATAAATTAGGAATAAAAAGGGAGATACCTGCAAATGATGAGTATCAAGTCTGAACCTGAATTGATAACCCAATGCCAAATGATCTAATCACAAATCTAAGTACATATCATAATCCAAGTATCTCCTCTACTATAATAAATGGACTCAACAAAATCATACTTGACAGATGCATAAGCATCCAATTATAAAAAAATTGTTCCATATTTCAGAAGAAGTTAGAGACATGATCCAACTGCTAGGAAATTGGGTTACTACTAAAAAAGAAAGAGATGAAACCTTGATTCCAAAATGTATGGCAAGTTTCCTTATATTATGATTTATAGGATTAGCATGGGAATGGTGAAACCAGGTCTAAAAAAATGCTAAAGATGAAATAATTAATTCTTTTGAAGTGGATTGGGTACCTCTTGCAAGCATTAAGAATGTATTTTTATAGATCAAAGGCTAGTATTAATGCTAAGTAGCAAGAATCATTATTCATGAGCCAAAGATTATGTAATTTGGCCCTCCAATGACACTATTTTTTATATATGAAAAAACTTCTCATTGAAGTAGGGAAGATGAATGATCTTGCTTATATTAAATATCATATCTGAAGATTCTGAGGAGCTCTACCAGATTTTTTAGAGAAATATTTCAAAGATAACATTTTACTCTAGGGAATGTCCTTGGCCATGTTAAATTGGCATATCAGGCAAGTAACAAAAGAACATTGTTTCAAAAAATGAGTAAGTATAGATTTTGAAAGATTTGATAATATGTTTTCTCCAGCATTATGCAGGGATGTTGGTGATATGCTAGAATGGGTTATGGTGTCTACGATAGAGCACATATGAATATCATATCTTCTTCCGTTATAAAAAGAAAAAGAAAAAGAAAGTTTACAAGTTCAAATCCATATTTTACCCAAATATTCCAAACTATACTCGGATATATAAGAAGGAATCTTGATACTCCAAGAAGATCCCCTATTTGAAAAGGGAGTCTTATCCTTCTAAAAAGAGTATATTTTATAATTGAAAGAATGCTGTGTAATATCCCTGATCTGATATCAAGGATATGTCACCTTCAGAATTTAAAACATAAAGAGTACATGTTAAAAATAGTTATCAGGACTGGTAAGGAAGAACTAATATTATTCACTAATGAGCCCACCCAGAACTGAAGATATGAACTCTGTTGGATTTGCAAAAAGCGTTGGTAAATGTGCAACATCAAAAATATCAGATTCAGGGCTAGCTTCTAAGTCCTATGCACAAGGTACTGGGGCCATTTATGTTTAAACAATAGTTGTCGCTGAAGTCTACTCCAAGGCTTCCTGGGCACAAGAGTATATGCATACTAAACTCATTTTCTCACACCTGAAAGTAACCAAATGGTAGATATCAGAAATTAACCCCCTAATTGAATTATGGACAAGCATTTATGATCATTTGGGAGGTTCTAGTTGAGTTTGGAGGCAAAAGAAGGAAGGGCGCTATATTGGACTGCTCAACTAATTGTTCTCAAAGGTCTCCCAAACAGGATGCGAGGCCTACGAATTCTTAAGAAAATGGTTTTAGAAGCTTCAAGAGGGTCTTAGGATTCATTAATGACCATTAAAAAAGAAAATTGGTTCATAGATAACATTTAATTACAAAATTTGTAAAACTAGTCAAGAAAAAGCGCTTAAAGAGCTAGTCTTGGAATTATTTGATTCAAAAAACCTCTAAGGCTTTCGAATTTCACTTCTGAAGCATATTATGTCTCATACATGAGATAAATAATAGAAGAAAATTTAAATTAAATTTTCAAAGCATAAATAAGAAGGATTTTAATCTTCGGGTCTTCAAGGAGTCTCCAATACAAGAGAAATATTGCAAAACTGAGAGTATGAGTCTTATAGGAGGAGAAGAAAGAAAAGTTCTGCAGATCTGAAAGTATGGTGAATTTAGAGTTGGTAGCTTCATATGGAGTATGAACTAACCTTCAGGAGCTGCTCAGGGGTGCATTCACTGGATTGGATCACCTCCTCCAGATGTAACTTCCTCAAGAACTCTCTCTAATTGCACTATAAATGATGACATCTCTCTGGATGTCCTAGATTCTTCAATAGTGGATTGATGTTGGCCTGTATATCAGAATTCCATAACTTTGGATCTGATCATGGAAAAAATTGAACATTAACTGCATTGGGGCTCATCTCCCAAGCTTGGTTGAGGCACATCACTCAACTCTTAGAAGCAAAGCTCTCAAGACAATAAGCAAATGACCAAAAGATGTGAGAGGAGCACATTGGCATTATTTTATAGGATGATATAGTTTCATGAACAAGCAATTTGCACGTGTGAGGATGAGATCACCTTCCTTAGAATAATTAGCAACATCTACTTACTTGTGCAATTTCCTTGCTTTGTGATCTCGTCTTCTTTTGGCAACTGCACCTTCCTTAGCTTTGTTGATGTTTCCTGCTTTTCAAACTTTATGCTTTTTTCACTTTCCTTCTTTTTCAACTTTCTTGCTTTATGTCCTTTCCTGCTTTTGACTGCTTTTGGTAGTTTCCTTCTTTTCTTTACTGCCACCTTGCTTTTAGTTTCCTTCTTGTTGTTTCCATCTATTTTAAAGGAGTAGGTGAGGTCCACCTTATCCTCATGCGCCCTCCTATTCATGTGAACATTATCACTTGACAAAATTTAATTAATAATTATAATTATAAAATTAAAATAATTACAAGCATTCCAAACATTAAAATTATTATACTCCAACATTAAAAATATTATTTAACTAACTACTATAAACCTGGCTCCAAAATCACCCCAAATAATTAATAATGCCTTCCGTTTACTTTCTCCTAGACCCTTAGGGACTAAAAGGGTCCAAGAACTATTCAAGTAACGATTTATGAAGGAACATGACAGTCCTCCGCTCCCAATATTGCTTGTCCTCAAGCAATGAAAAGCATGGGGTTGAAGAAATTGTACACTGCCACCCAACTATTGTTTCCAATCAACATGGCCAACCAAGAAACTGTACTCCATCACATAGTGATTTCATATGCTCCACTCCTCCATATGATCCAATGCATCTTTTTTGAAGCTCCTTCAATAAAACCTCTTACTCACCCTCATGTGAGTCTCCAAACAACTATGGTGACTACCTAGGAGTGGAACATGAACTACCCCCAAATTGTCCTCCTTTAATATTGACTTGGCCACTAAGTAGATAGGGTCTTTAAAATGGATGAATGTCATATGTTTATCTTCGTGAATCATCCAATCCATAGAATCACATGAAAACCATTTTTGCTTCCACTCATTGAGTTCAACCTCACCCTCAAATCTACACTTACACAATGCACACATATGGGATAACATCTCCTTTTAATGGTGTGGATAATGCTTCTCATGGAGCTGAAATATATTGTGCACATATTTGAAGATGTAACAATTAAGGTTGGAGTGAATCCTCTCCATGTAGACATCAACTTCACCTTTCTCAAGCATGATATTAAGATACATTTTCTTTATTCCTCCAACTTCACACTCAAGCAATGTAAATTATATCCAAGCATGTAATGCAACTCCCAAACTAGGAGAAGATTTCTCCAACAAACCATAGAAAGCCCACATGCCATGCAGAATAATAAACACATGATTACCAAATTTCTTGTGGAATGCTTCAAGTATCCCAAATAAGTTAGTGTCCATGCTCACAAGTCTTGAATATTCACATTGGAATTCTTCATTTATTTGAAATTGGTGATGGCTAGGGTGGAGATCAAACTTGAGAAAAAACTTGTCCTTATGCCATCCATTCCTCTTCTTTTCCCATGGTACTTTGAATGCAATTGGATTCACATAAATGTTGATGAATCTTGGTGAAAAATATTCTTTCATGTGCTTTCTAACTTCACCTTTGAATCTCTTGATATGCTTGTTTGTGTGGGTGAACTTTTGTTGGACCTTTAATCCCCTTTTACGGAAGTGATCAACCAGGAACAAATCATTGGAATTCCCCATAAAATACTCCATTAAAGCTGATTTTGGCACCCAAAATATGCTTTCCTTCATGATGTCAAATTGTTCTTCTTGAGCCCAACCATTTAGAATCTCATATGCAAATATGCCATTGTGATACTCTATTACTAAATGACCTTCCAGAGAAAATGGATGCCTGGAAGATGATATCATGTTGGGTGGTGCAACCATCTTCAACTTGACCTTGTGCTTCACTCCTTCATTAGGTGGTCTTCTCGGTGGAAGATATTCAAGAACCTTCACATGCTCTTGTAGGGACTTCTCAATGTCTCCATGGTTCATAATGGAACTCATGCCTTGAGATGACACCTCATATGCTATGTATTTCCTTTCCCAAAGTATGAATGGAGGTGTAGGGATCGCATCATATTGCATACATAGATTCCTTGGTTTCTCCTCACATAACATAACAAACTCAAATGCATCAATAGATCCATCACTAATTCAAAAATAACTCTTACCAATGTGAGCTAGTATTGCACAACCTTGGGTCTCCATATCGATGATGTATCTATCCATCCAATCCAAGGATGAATAGGATTCTTTGATTACTGATCAAAATGGGATGTAATAAGACAAATTCATCACATATAAGCCTTCTTCACATAGAGACAACTCATGATATCCTTCACACATAACAAATACTTGGCCAACATCTTCAAATATAATTTGTTCATCAAGCATTTGCAGTTATGCATACTCCTCATGCTCATATTCTGCAAGAGTCTCCTCCAATACAGTATGTGTTGAATAAGATGCACATTTGATCACTAGTGGATGTGGGAAAATAATGTGAACTCCCAGAATCCATGTGATGTTTATCCGCTTCCACTGTTGGGTTTTCCTCAGCAAATTTGAGAGCCATGTATCTATCCATGAAAAATTTCAAGTAATCATCCTTCATTTATTCCCGTTCTCTTTTGATGATACACAGTTTAGAGATAGAGACTCTTCCCACAACTCCACTTTGTCTCTCCTCCATCTGAACTCTTCCCAAAATATCTTCAAGAAGCTTATGTGCACCACTAGTTCTAGATAACACTTGCAGGATCCTTTCTTCTGTGACTAAGAGAAGTCTCTCTAAGTCAGTCCATGGTTTCCTTACAACATTGTGAGAGATACCACATGTGAGCTCTTCCACCATATGAGAATCATGCAAATTCTCATCCAATATTTCAACCCTCTCACTACATTCTTCCTTATCAGCATACTTTTGAGCCTCATCACTAAAGTACTCAACCATGCCGATATTCTCCCTGGAAGTGGCTGCAATATCATAATGACCCAATGGAAAATAAAAAAAATGGAATTTGGTTTGTAACTTTGCATCACCTTTTCCTCTTTAAGTGGAAGATCTAGGGTGGTTTTTTCTTCTTCCAAACACTTTGGTTCACACCCAACTAGTGTCTTCTTTTCATATACTTCACTATGGATCTCAAGTGGTGGCTGGAAATTTGATTTATGTTCCTCTTTTGGATCTGATCCAAAAGATGTCTCACCACCATTAACAGGATCAATCTACTTTGCAATGATCTTGAAATCACCAACAAAGAAACTGGAAGTGAATTCATCTCCCATACTGCCAACAACTTGATGATGTGTTGTTGAGTCTTATGATGTACCTAGTTCCTCACTTAAGAGACTATTTTTCCTCTCATGTTTATCGGATGGTTGATCTTTGACTATGTGATTTCTTATTCCTGCACCATTTCTCTTGTCCTCCATGCAACTTAAGAATTCTCCATCTTGAGTAGTGCTCAAATCACCACCTTTGAAGGATCTGCTTGAAGGAAAATGAAACAATCTCATGATGATTGAATATGCAGATGGTTTTGATGCCACTTCACCTTTAGATCCTTCTTCTTCTTATTTACTCTAAGGGGTGGAACAACTTTGTTTCTCCATGGATGGTTTGTTTCTCCCAAAAGAATCCTCATCAACATTTTGAGGCAAAAACCCATACATGAAAATATAATAATCTTTGAAGGGTATAGTTGTACATATCTTATCACCCAAAGACAAATAATCCTGATAATGTTGAGGCGTGTTATTAATTGCTTCCATCCTCCTTGCTAAAAGATATTCTAGGCTATCCATTGATGGATCAATCCTTTTGTAATTTCTATATATTGCTTCATAGAATTCATAATCCTCATCTCTTGGTAGGCCTCCATCAACATAGAGGATTTATTCTTCGACAAACTACTCAAATTCAACATCTTCAACTATTGGTCCAAGCCTCATAGCTGAAAATTGAGATGTGTTCTTCAATCTTCCTTCAACTGAGATTAATTTCCACATGAGTAGAGGAAATATTTATGATGCCACTATAATATCCATGATATGATCTCAAGTAATATTATGTAACCTTCATAATTTAAAACATAAAGAGTACAGGTTGAAACTAGTTATCAGAACTAGTTAAGGAAGAACTAGTATTATTCACTAATGAGCCCACCCAGAACTGAAGATATGAACTCTGTCCGATCTGAAAATTGTTTTTGGAAATGTGTCGCAGAAAAAATATCAGATTCAGGTCTATATTCCAAGTCCTATGCACAAGGTACTTGGGCCATTTACATTTCAACAACAACTTCCACTGAAGTCTACTCTAAGGCTTCCTGGGCACATGAGCATATGCATACCAAACTCATTTTCTCACACCTGAAAGTAACCAAATGGTACATATAATAAATTATACCCATAATTGAATTATGGACAAGAGGTTATGATAATTTGGGTGGTTCTAGTTGAGTTTTTAGGCAAAAGAAGGAAGGGCGCTATATTGGATTGCTCAACTAGTGGTTTCCCAAGATCTCTCAAACAGGATGAGAGGCCTACGAATTCTCAGGAAAATAGTTGGAGAAGCTTCAAGAGGGCCTCAAGATTCATGAATGACCACTAAAACATAAAATTGGTTCATAGATAACGTTTAATTACAAAAGTTGTAAAACTAGTAAAGACAAAGAGCTTAAAGAGCTAGTCTTGGAAACATTTGATTCAAACAACCTCTAAGGATTTCGAATTTCACTTCTGAATTATATTATGTTTCATAAATGAGGTCAACAATAGAAGAACATGGAAATTAAATATTCTGAGCATAAATCAAAAAGATTTTAATCTTAATATCTTCAGGGAGTCTCCAATACAAGAGAAATATTACAAAACTGAGAGTATGAGTCTGATAGGAGGAAAAGAAAGAAACGTTCTGCACTGGATCTGCAAGTATGATGAATTCATAGTTGGTATATGCATTAGGAGGGATTACTAATATTTAAGAGATTCTCAGGGGTGCATTCACTGGATTGGATCACCTCCTTCGGATGTAACTTCCTCAAGAACTCTCTCCAATTGCATTGTAAATGTTGATATACTAGCCTGTATGTCAGCATTCCATAACTTTGGATCTGATCATGGACAAAATGGAGCATTAACTGCATTGGGGCTCATCTCCAAATATTTGTTGGGACATATCACTCAACTTTGAGAAGCAAAAGCTCTCAATACAATAAAAAAATGACCAAAAGATGTGAGAGGAGTGCATTGAAATTCTTTTATAGGCTGAGATAGCTTCATGAACAAGCAATTGGAATGTGGGAGGATGAGGGAGCATTCCTTAGAAGAATTAGCAACATATTCTTGCTTGTGCAACTTCCTTGCTTTTTTTTCTCCTCTGCTCTTAGAAACTGTGCCTTCCTTAGCTTTGTGGATGTTTCATGCTTTTCAAACTAGATGCTTTTCTACACTTTCCTTCTTTTTCCACTTTCCTTCTTTATGTCCTTTCCTTCTTTTGAGTGCTTTTGAAAAGTTCCTTGTTTTTCTACTGCCACTTTGATTTTAGTTTCCTTCTTGTTGTTTCCATCTTTTTCAAAGGAGTCGGTGAGTTCTACCTTATCCTTATGCACCCTCCTAGTCATGTGAACATTATCACTTGCCAAAATTTAATTAATAATGATAATTATAAAATTAAAATAATTACAATCACTCCAAACATTAAAATTATTATACTCCAACATTAAAATTATTAATTAACTAACTCCTTAGGCCTGGCTCCAAAATCACCCCAAATAATTAATAATGCCTTCCTTTTACTTTCTCCTAGACCCTTAAGGACTAAAAGGGTCTAAGAATTAATCAAGTAACCACTTAGGAAGGAACATGACAGCCTTACGCTGGGCTAATAGCTACCCACAAAACCCAAAAAATCCAAGACTTGCAATGCTCTTTCCAAAGAACTTGCACATGAATAGTTGGACTTATGTTTCTGCTCCACCTCTACACATCCTAATCGTGAGATTTGTTATCTCGATTCAGATGAGTATTCTGGTTGGGGAGACTCTTGTGATTTTGACTCCGAAGAAGAATATTTAGAATGAGAATTACGTGCCTCATGCTAGATAATTTTCCTGTGCCACAAAATTTGGGGGGTGACAGTCATCCCCAATTTTATTTCAGTGTGATCTTATTGTACACATCTACTTAGAATCTTGAAGATAAGATCAAGGAGATTGATAGTTTATTAGAAACATTCCTAGTATGGCAGATTGTCTAGGGAAATTATTTAAGAACTGAAAAAGGTGAGTTTCTTAAACAAATAACAAGACCAAGTGTAGATCTAACAACATTCAAAAGACCTCATCCATCTCCATATAAACCCATCTCTAGTAATTAATCTCTAGCTGAATTGGATGAAGCATATCCAAATCGACATGAAGATAGACAACAATTCAGAAGAAACAAATAGGCATTGTTTTTATTACAAATCAAATACAACTAAGCAATCATGAAACAAATAGTTGAAAATATCAAAGAACCAAAGGGTTTTCTTGAAGCTATAAGATTTGAAAAAGATAACTCTTCAGATGAAGAAATGTTAAAGCTTTATGAAGAAGCATAACAAATTCATAAATCCAAGGGAGGATACAAAATAAATATTAAGTAACAATATCCCAAAGAATATGAAGAAGCAAATGAAGAAGAATGAAGAACAAAATAACTTCAGAAATATTTGATAGCAATTCCAAGTATTAAGTTCTTCATTACTATTTGTTTTTATCCTCTTAAAACCGCACCTTTGGCAAGTTGATTGTATGATTGATTCTGGATTTCAATTTAATTTACTTAGAAAAATGGTCATTTCTTCTTTTTATTGGTAGCCTACTTTGTATTCAGGAAGATCAATAACTAGTGCGGGAATTGACATTTATGGAGAAACTAATGATTTTCCCCTTCAAGTAGTAAATAGTTCATTCACCTTCAAATTTTATTGCCTGGATGTAATAAAATATGATTGTACTTTGGGATCTCCATTTGAAGACTCTGTCAATCTAATACCTATCAATTTCAAAGACAAGAACCAGTCTCTTGCAGTTTCCCAACACTTCTCTATAATTCACATGTTCCCAATTCAATTCATATAGAGCATTTTCCATGATAGAATAGACATGTTTGAGAGATTCTTCTTTAGATATTTTTGAATGTTCCTCCATATAACATTGTATGTCATAAGCCACCTCACCTTGACCTCTCTCATGATGGGTAGAGTTTATACTCTGCTACACAACGATAGATGAAAGAGACAAAGAAATAATGAACATGGGTTATTTTTACAAATCAAAGAACCCTGCCTAAATTACGTTGTATTGAATGATATATATACATTTGAACATAATTATTGAACTATATAGATGCATTGAATAGAACCTTCTATATGTAACTACCTAACTACTTCTAACTAATTTCTTAAGCGGTAGTAATTACACTTTCCAACACCCCCCCTTATCTACAACCACTAACATTTATACCACTAACATACTGAAACAATGTATTTCTAAATGCCTTTGTGGGATTATAGGACAACATATTATCTAACACAAAATTCCTTCTAGTCTTAGTCTTAGTTAGAATTACATGGATTAAAAAATAACACAAAACACTTTAATTTTATCTTCTTCACTGGTGCAAGCTACTACTGCAGATTCAAGCAGTTTTATTTTTCTTATTTTGAATCGAAACTTTGAATTTTGTAGGTCATTTTATTTTCTTCCTCAAACTCATATTTACTCTGAACTTACTTTTCTTCAAAACTTCCTTCTTCAGCCTTGATATTTTCTCAAGCTCCTTCGACCTTCTATCGCTAGCTTTAATTTCAAAAAACTTTTCCATTTGTTGTTCATCATTTGAATATTGAATTCTCATTACACTATATGCTACAATCTCAATATTTATCTCCAAATTCTCTAATGTGGGCATACAAATATCCCACCCACTATACTCATCATAGAGCATAATAAGAATGATCAAATCAATGGCCTCCTACAATCTCAACAACTACTGGTAATACCTAAGCTATTCAAGGCTCGATTTCATGAAAATATTATCAACAAGTTCTTCTTCTAAACCTTCTTTCTCATTGGGTGATTCACAATATGCATTCATTTAATCTTCTTCATCAACAATATATTCATCTTGATTACCTATGTTTCTTAATTGATTTGACACTTCTTCATAGTGCTTGTTTTTCTTCATGCTTGAATAATCGTTGTTGTCATTACCTACATACTCATAAATAAGTAATGGTCAAATAAAAGATAATTTATTTTAACGTCTCAACGTATTTTTTAAATCGTTCTATTGCACATGCAAGCTTCATTGTTCCCTTCTTCTCATTTTTACTTTCACTTTCTTCAATATCAACACTCAAACACATACTTTTATATATGTTAGTTTACAAAATACATATCTCTTTAGGATCCTCAACCACATCGGCCTTGTATGTATCATCAACAACATCAATATCTTCCCTCCATATATTATTCTCTACTTATTGCAGTACTCATCATATAATCTATTGCTTATCCATTCACCATTAATTCAAACAACTTCATCTGTTTATTGATCTTCATAAATTCCTCTTCTAGGAACCCATGCTCATCATAGACTAGTTCTCCAAAATATCTTCTGGAATCAACCATATCTTCAATATTTACAACATATTCATTAACTTCCATTGCAGTTGTTACAAGACTATTTTATATCTCGACAGCTATAGTGTTATTTTCTTCATAGGATAGGGTTAATGTTGCTTCCTCTTACAAATTACCAACTTGATCAACTACATCAAAAACTGTCTTCTGAAATTATTTCTGCTTTGGTAGACATTGCATGAGTTGATTCTCATATTCAACACAAGCCAAAGCTTCAACAAGTTCATCAGGGAAACCTAACATAACTCCTTCTCCTATGTCATATTCATTTTTATCCAATTTTGTTTCATCTTCTGTATAGTTCACTATTCCATTTGTTTGTCTTAAAACTTTCCTTCTCTCGAACAATTGTGTATTGACTATTATGAACTTAGCTTCAGTGAGTAGTCTTTTCCTCTTCATGAATTTTTATAAGACCCTTATATCCTCCCTTATTCTGATTCGTTCATTGGGATGCTTCCCATTCTTCATTTTCAGAAACTATCAATCTTAAAAATTCATCCTTGTTATTTATCTTTCCATCTTTTTCTCTTTTTTTGGAACTCGTTTCTTTTCCTGTTTTCAGACTAAGCCCTTAAACCTTTACCATGAAATTTGACCCTAATTCTCTTTCAAAAAAAGGAAACTCCACAAGAGCATTTCAAGCACCTTTAAATTATTCTATGACCCTCCATAAACTTTATCAACAAGAAAAAACTTTTTTAATCACTTACAAAGTACCAGAGGACAATATGTCTTTTACTTGACATTTGCAAAAGTGGGATGGAAATTTGATATGATTCCTTATCTCTTTATAAATATATTAATGAGGCCATTTTAAATAAAACCATAGTTTATCACACGGTATTTCTTTTTATACCATACACACTATGTGCAACTATTTAAACAAAAATACATACCTTCATGTGTTTTCTTTTTGGCATGTGGGCTCTTGCTTCCATTCTTAACCAACCACTTTATCACTGTTATGAGATGTAAAGAGAGTAAAACACAAAAAAAATCATGAACAAACTCTTTTAATCACAGTGTGGTTAGTTCTCCAATTTTTGATTGATCCATTTGTCTTCACTCCTCCTCTATCAATCCATTCACTTTGTTTTCCTCAAAATTTTCTTATGTGGACTTGTTTACTTAGCGATTGTTACTAGCTCAAATTAAGCAGTGCTTGGTAGCCTCTTGACTGGTCCTTCTTGATGCTGTTGTAAGCCTGCCATCAGAGCGCCTTTCACTTACACTCAACTCTTCTAGAACATTCTCCCAACATGAGCTCTTCAAGCAGAGCTCCTAAGGAGAGCTCCCAAAATGAGCTTCCAAAATGAAATTTGATGGAAAGCTTCCAAAATGAGCTCACTGGGAGAGCTTCCAAACTGAGCTCTTCTATCGCATTGTTATGTTTTCACACCAATTGCTTCCCAAGGTTGTCATGCTCCAAACCAGAGCTAGGCTCTCCCCTGCAGCCTTATCTCTTCCTAATGAACTACACTTGGATATTGGATCATGCTTGCCTCTCCAACTACATGCTACTATATAGCCATCCTTGTCTCGTGAGAGGGTGTGCACCCAAGGCATCGCACCACTTCAATCCAATACGACTTCAGTTGCAATGGTGTAAGTCACTCCACATTGGGGGTCCACACCCAACACTTTCCACATGCCACCTTGATGAGTGTCTTGTCGACTCCTAGTACATGTCGTGCTCATGTGGATTCCCACCTAGGGTTGTGCATGCACCCACTTAACCAACTCCTTTCTTTCACAATTCTAGGTTCCTGCACACCCTTTGTTTGCAATATGGCATGCCCGTGGGAACCCATATTCATCGTGGTGTCCACTCAAGCAATGATTTCCCAAGTGCGTTCGCACTCCTTGGGTATCCTATGCGTCAAACGAAAGAGTGTTTCTTTTTTGTTGTGAGGCGGTCAAGGTGTTGAGAAAACCAAGATCATTACATCATTTCCCACTCAAATTAGTTTCCTTCCTCAACAAATTTTCCAAGTCAACTGTTGCACTTGGAACAATTTTCCAATTCAACTGTTGCACATGGAACTGTTTATCAATGCAACTGCAACCACTGTTGCTACTGCAGCTGAGGCTACCTAGGTGTCCTCATGGTTCAACTATTGTTCCTTCTAAACTTGATGATGCATCCATTACTTAGTCTATCTATTCATGCCTCTATCTTCTTATCTACGCCAAGTGTTGAATTGGTCAGGGGCCAATCCAACCATTTGTCCAACACAAGGGAAAAAAATTTATCATGTATGAACTGCTTTTCCTTCTATGCTTCGATGGCCTCACACAAGTCTTCTGAATTCGAGAAAAGTCTTCACCTTTTCCACACCATGCCAAAATTCCTTCTGCAAATTGAATTACGACACCATTCACGGCCTGTCGACTTGACTAATTTTGTGTAAGGAAACCTCTGCATGGTTCCTATGGCCTCACTTCTTGCTCCAAAGGAAGTAGTTGAAATGCTCATGCTTCAATAGGGACTGAATGGAAAGTAGTGCCCAAGGAAACCACCTATAACCTTTCTTCTAGTATGCTACTCATTCTCGAGCTTTGTCTCTGCTCTTGATGAACCATCTTCCAACTCTTCCAACTGAGCTGGCATTAGACCAGATCCTATGATCCCACAATATAACTTATCCATTGCATGGTTCATGACGTGATCCACACCTCCCACTACTCCGCCTATCAAAGAGTCTTGCATGCCCACTAATTTCAAAATATTTCCATACTTCTCATCAAATTAATGTTTCCTTCTCTTGGCCCTTCGTTTTGCACCTCTGTTTCTCCCAGCAAAAGATGGGAAAGACTTAGCGCCGTCATGGTTTGGAAATATCATCATTTCAAGTTTCTTATATTGCCACCCATCGCACAGTCACAAGGAGTTCAAGGTGCCTCCTCCCTCCTTGAATTCCCCTTCTACCGACTCACCACGTTGTTTGTTTGCCTTAACTTCCGAGTAACATAGGGCTGTGTCCGTCTCCACAATGCTGCAACCTATTCCTTTCACATCCACAAGAGTCACTTGGTTCTTCGGAATCCCACTAAGATGTTTGCCAAGGTTCATGACCTCCATAGTATCGTGTTTTGATAAGTTTTCACTTCTACCCTCACCATCATGTCCATTGAAGTTTCCTTCCTCACCTCGGATGCCTTTGTAATTTCCATCAGACTTCCAACCAACCAAGCGTCATGTTGGGAAACATCTCCTCTATTATGCCTGACCACAAGATTTTTCAAGTCTTGTTTTCCATGATCACTTAGACCACGCATTGGATCTCAGAGTGTATCTTATTTTCCAACCAAGGCTACTATTGTGGGTGCAATCTCTATGCTGTCTCCCTCTTTCTGCTCTTGGATTTGTAAAAGGGGAAAGCATTCATTTTTCTCTACAATCGACCTTCCCAACAACTCCAATGATGTCAACTTTTGTGCCACATGTTCAAATAGCTCTTCCATGTCGGAGATCCTTTTCCCCAAAGATATGGTTTCTTTTCCCAAACCAATCACTTGTTACTATCCTATGATGTCGCACAGTTCATCTGCAGGCTTTCTAGTTGTTTCATCCCCTCTCACAGAGGATGACCTGGGCGCTTGTTTTAACTTCTACTTCATTGTTGACACATCCTAAGTCTCGGTTTTTCTCAAGAATGCCAACCTATTCCTGCAAGGTACTTCCAAATCTATGACTTTATCAGGTTCTTCGTGAACCACTCCTGCAACCAACTTGACAACTAATTCTTCCACCTTACTCCTGGACTAACCTTCAACTTAGTATGAATTGATGTCACATCCCTCTATCTCACCAAGTTATGGGGGGTTCCTGCGTCAATCACCATGGATCCCTTCAACCCCCTTGTAGTCACAAATTAAATTCCACACCACACTTCATGATGTGATTTGACTGAATCTTCACCCGAACCTGTTTTCAAGGCACCGATTGTATCCCTGATTTCTCTCGAAGGCTCTTGCACATGGGACACACCCCTAGCTGAAAGCTTCCCAATTCAATGCCTTTATACTTCACCCAAATGCACTTCCTTCGTCTCCTTCATCGCACAGGTCTTCGTAGAGAAATCTCTGTCGCAAGGAGAACCACCTGACTCCTTAATTCCTTCAACTTTCGATTCTGGAATCGAGGTTGTCCTCACCCAAAAGGTTCCCAAAAGTCATCCACTACACTAGACGACTCCTCCTTTGAAAATATCATCTTTTCAATCATCTCGTTGCACTTCTCAATTGGTATTTGTGAGCCTTTCTATTCAATTTCCTTTGCATAGATTTGTAACAATTGCTTCATCTCTTTCTCGTGTTGTTCCATTTCCCTCTTCATGGCTTCGAGTTTGGATTTCCATGACTCTTCCATGCTTGGTGCCTCATGCTGTGATTGTTTCTATGCTTGACTATCATGCATCCAATAAGCATCCATAAGTCACTTGAGCCTCGAATTTTCAAGTGTTTCAGTTGAAATCCCACTAAGTTCCTGAGCATGCCCCCTGCAAAAGCGCTTGACCTCCTGGGCACACCCCTTACTTGAGTGCACCTCCCAAGTGACCTTACTCATCACTACACTGATTCTACACCAAACATTCTTCTGAAACACGTATTTCCTCCAAAAGTTTGGGAACTCTTCTTCCAAGCGCGTCACACACCCTAGGCACTCCTGCATGAGTCCCTCTCTTGGTGCACTTTCAAATTTCGTCGTGACTCTTGTCTCAGTGGAACTTCAACACTTAACCGAATTTGTGGAAATGTTCTCTTCTAGCATCTGGCGAGTTGGGCACTCTCCTACTATAGCACTTACACCAACTCGCGCTATCTTGTAAACCCATGTTAATCCTAGGTGTGCTAATTTCCTAGAAAACCTCTTACATGCTGGTTTATAAAGACTCTTTGCAATGCCAAGAGAACCTATCACCTGATTCACACTAGCTCTTTCCTACTCCAAGAGTTTTCTACATTGATGCATACTTCTTTTTCGCCTTCACCTTCACAACACAGTCACCACGTGCTTCCTATTACACTTCTCTATCGAAAATCCTACATAGAGGTCACCCAAGGAAATTGTAGCATCACCCTCACCCAATCTGACCCTTGGGAGGGGACTGTATCTAAATATGGGCTCTCAATTTCCCCAAATCCATAATACAGTTTTCAACAATGCAATGTGTGCAGATATGTGAATAAACATGCACAACAGAATTTAAAATATATCCACACACATCTAGCATGAAAATACAAGCATAAACATTACAGGCATGAAATAAAATCATTTCAGAACCATATGCATAAGAATACTTATCTTTATCCAACGCAGATCCAAGCAACTAGCTTTGTAAGAGTGCTTTTCCACCCAACCATAGGCACCCCATCTAGCATATACTCTTTATGCTGGGAGGCCACTCCCAAGCTAGGCTATGAGGCCACCAGGTACAAGGAAGCACTTACATGCTTCTCTCTCTAAACCTACAACCCATTCTTATTTTTGTGCTTAGCCAAATTATCATACAGATCTCTACAGGGGTCTCACTCAGCCCTCACAGCCTTGGATTCCATAATACCTGCCCCACACAACACCCTTCTAGCTCAGGAATCCCCTTCACTGATCCATGGTTCTCTTGGGCGATCCATCTTGCTGGGTGCTTTCAGTGTGTGCATAGAAGAATTCCAACCTGATATTGGATGCTATAGAACCACCTGCATCCTCAATTTGTGGTTTCTCAAGCACCTACGAGCAATAGAAATCAAGGGTAAGGGTTCCTATATTTCCCAACCTCTCTGATCACCTACAACCAACATTATTCACTTCCAAATCTGCAGCACGGTCTCCAAATTCGAATTTATGGGTTAAAAACAACATGGAAAGTTCATGGACAACAATGGAGAGCTCTGCATAGTCTAAATCTGCATGAAATAATGAGCGAAAATGAGGGTTGAATCCAATGCATATGGGAAAATGGTGAAAACACAACTAACATAACTTATGACAGTAGAAGAAAGGACTCGTGGCAGCTGTAGACTGATTTATGTCATGACAGAATTGTCACAAAAGTGGAGTCAGTCCCATGCTTCAATAACTACATGAGGTGACTTTTCCCACCAACCACACACATGCATTGATGATTGGAAAATGGTAAAAAAAAGGAGATAATTGGCTTATTCTCATCACATGAAAGAATTTTAGGTGAGTTCTAAGCTTGACACTTGGTAGCAAGGATTTAGTCACCCATGGACCCCCTTTCCTTTTCCCCTCTAGTGGAATCATATCCCCTTTGGTGCTCTTCACACAACCATTGTTGGACCATTTTATTATTTATTCACATAATATTTACATATAATCTAAATCAACATAAAAGCCAACCAAACAGTCCAAATATAATATAAACATCATACATGCCTATACATTCACTAGTCGGGCCTTGGCCTTGAGCTCCACATTAGGAATTCACACTAGCATATTTACATCATTTACATACTTTTGAATAAATACATTCCAAGTCAAAAATAGGGGTATTACAACAATGGTGGGTGCACTACACTTAATGCATCCTCCCACCATCCATTGGCGTGCACCCAAGCTTTCATCTACGGCTTCCTGATGACCTAGTCATGGTGAATATGTCCGCAATTGTGCTCTAACCTCACCCTGATACCTCCTATCACAGTCTCAACTGCAACCAAGTCAAACTGACCTTTAATTGGCCCATGTGGCACTTCCTGGTGCCGAGCTGAGGGCATGGCTAACTCTGGAGTTTGAATTGCAGACTACGCATACCCATGAAAACATTTATACTTATGCCTTGTTCAATTTCTTACTTATCCAAATTACTTATGTTTATCATCCAAAATTTAACATATTCAATATTTATCCGATTTGCAAGAAACACCAAAGACACAAGAATATGGATGGCATCCCAATTGGGCATGTTGAGCTCATATATATATATATAATATGATAAATATTACAAATACAATAGCTCAGTGGTGTATGTAGGACAATGCACCAGTAGAGCACCCAACTCTTCTTACTCCCAAGGAAACCCCAATCTTGTTCCCACTTCGTCTTGACTGGTCCTTCTTGTTGTTGTCGTAGGCCTGCCATCGCAGCGCTTATCACTTGCACTAAAATATGCCAGAATGTGCTCCCAACACGAGCTCCCACATAGAGCTTCTGAAATGAGATCTCATGGTGAAATTCCAAAATGAGCTCTCAAATTGATCTCTTCTTTTGCACTATTCCTTTTTCGCAACAACTGCTTCCCAAGACTATTGTGCTCCCAACCCAAGCTAGGATCTCCCTTGCGACCTTCTCTCTTTCCAATGAACTACACTTCGCTTGGTTTTGTGTTCATAGAGAATTGGATCTTGGATCATGCTTGCCTCTCCAACCACACACTCTTATATAGCCATGCTTGCCTCATGAAAGAGTGCGCACTCAAGGCATCGCACCACTTCAACCGAAGATAAAGTCACCTGCAATGCTTTGGGTGCAGGTCACTCCACATTGGGGGATTGCTCCCAATAGTTGTCACATGCTACCTTGTTGAGTGTGATGCAGGAGCATCAGGGCCTAGGAAAAATAGTCTAATTTAGTCGCCAGAAGGAGGCCGACTAGGCAGAGTGTCGACTACCACTGGTGTGTAAGTTAAGACTGGCAAACTTAACCACGCAGTTGAGCAGGAGTTGTCGATATGCAGTCGATAGAGGTAAGAGGTCGGACATCGACAAGTTCAAGGTCAACAAATGACAGGAAGCAACGAAGGAGTTGAAGGTCGACATGTGGTTGAACGACGACAACGACAAAAGAAGCAAAATCCAAGCGTGGAGGAAAGGGCGTACTGGAAGCCATGGAAGCAGAGTAAAGCTGACAAGATAAGAAAGGTCGAGAGATGAAGAAGGGAAGTATGGTCGAAGCAGGACATGGGAGGACAACTATCATAGAGTCAGAGAAGCGTGGAATTCAAAGCGGAGTACTTAAAAGATGTTGGAGGTTGTTAAGGAAGTTATGAGCAGTTATGCAAGTGGTTGGAATTAGGACAGTTGTCACCACATGTGGAGGTTGTGCAGCATGGCCAGAGGGTGCTGAAAACTATAGGTCTGCAGGATCTGGAGGATTAGACGGACAGAGTAAGAGTGTCTCGGGGAATGGAGTGACCTCGGGAAGAGTAGTAATAGGGTAGAAGAGCAGTGCAAAGGCACAAAGAGAAGGATCACTCAAAGGAGGATCAGAGATCAGTCATCCATTTCTCATCGAGCTCTTTTATTCATTAGAGGCCAAGAGAGGGAGGAATATTGCACACAATTGAGAACACACCTGAGACAAACTTTCATTATGTATATTGTAAAAGGCTAAGGACGACTAGTTTAATAGTTTACTTTGTATTTATCATTGTAACTGATTAAGTTTAATAGAAGAATCCTACTTTTGGCATTCAATTCATGACTAACATTGTGAGCACTTGTGTGTTGTTGTGTTTCATAGCTAAGCAAGAGGGACACCAATACCAACCTGACTTGCACCAGTTGGTATCAAAGCCCGGTAGCGGAATCTGGTGGTGCTAGTTAGAATCCATTGTTGAGCAATTGAATCCATAGAGGTGGAAGAGCCTGCGAGTGTGTCGACAACTCCAACTGCGGTTGGATAGAGTTGTGCATCGTTGTGAAGTCCAGTTGTGATTGGATGAGTGATGATTTCGATTTAGTCGACATAATGGCTCATAGAGACATTAATGTCCGAGGACTTGGACGAAGAGCACGTGGCGCAGTAGTCACAGTTGATCATAAAATGTTCGACGAGTGCATTCGAACAATGCGAAGCTTGACAAGTGAAGTTGCAACGTTCAAACAAATCCAGAGATGTGGATGCATTCCTGATGCGCTAGACCACAACGACGAGGATTTCGAAGAGGTGGAAGCATTGGAAGCCGTCGACGAAGAAAAAAATATAAATTCATCAAGCTACTGTCAGATATGAGGGGTAAGACAGATATGGATGTACCTATCTACTCATGAATTCTGGACCCAGAATATTTGATAGACTGGTTCAGAGAAATGTAGAAATACTTCGACATAGGGTAGAGCAAGGATCCTAAATGGGTTAAGACTGCATGTATGAGGTTGAAGGGTCATGCCTCATTGTGGGGGGACAATGTACAGGCTGACTGAGTCAAGAAGGGCAAGGATAATATCAAGTCTTGGGACATGATGGTTTCCAAGATGAAGGGGAAGTTCTTGCCGGTTGACTATGTGATTTTCTTGTTCCGGAAGTTGAAAAAATTTTGACAGAAAGAGATGATTGTGAAAGACTACACGAAAGAGTTCTATACACTGTCGATTCGGTCGGGTCAAACTGACAAAGGATAGGAAGCTATTGTGAGATATGAAAATGGCTTGAAGTATGCCATATAGGACAAGTTGAGCCTGCCAAGGTTCAGATCGGTCAGTGAAGCCTACCAGTTAGCTCTAAAGGAAGAAGAGAAACTCTTGAGGAAAAACGCATTGGCCAAAGGGAGGATGACTGATCGAGGTGCAAAGACTATTTTCGCGAAAGGTCAAAGTAGCAGAACCAGGAGAGAAGCCATCAAACACAATCGACGTGCAGAAGGGACAAAGACCAAAGAGAAAATGCAAGAAAACTAGCAGGATGGTCGAGAGACCTGCGTTTGGGGTGTGTATGGTCAAACTAGTCAAACAGAAAAGAATGTAGTTGAAAGACCAATTGTGGTTTGTTATAAGTGCCCTGGTGTAGGACACAAAGCTTATGAATGCCCAGAGAATCTACATGTGGCAGATGAGTCGAAACCCAGAGGTCAATAAGATGATAAGGGTGACAAAAATATAGATTTAACATCAGACAGTGGTGAAGATGGTCGAAGACGAGGTCGAAACATGACAGCCAGGAGAACAATGGTTCAGTATGACCAATGCGATGAGAAAGAGTCATCATAGTGAAAGGCTATATTTAGAACTAGAGTGTTGATCGGCGAGAGGTATTGCAAGACCATAGTCGATGGTGGCAGTACATAAAATATTGTTTCGACGGAGGTCATCGACAAGTTGGGTTTGAGATGTCGAGAACACCCAAATCCATACAAGATATCTTGGTTTTAGAAGGGTCACCATGTCAAGGTAACCAAATAGTGCCTTATTAACTTCAAGGTCAGGAAACTTGAAGACAGTGTGTTGTGCAACATAATCCCAATTGATGCATGTCATATGTTGTTAGGAAGACTATGGAAATATGATTGGAAGATTATCTATGATGGTCGAGCCAACACAGTCACACTGTGGAAAAATGGCACGCGGAAGATGCTAAAGCCAATGTAGGAGAAGCAAGCTGACTGCAAGCAGGGTGAAATAAACTATTGGAAGAAGCGAGTGTTGATGTGCTTAGCCAAGGAACTCCTCGCAAAGGAGGAAGAGTAGTCGGGATGTTTCACCATCATTTCGAAAGGACCATGTGTCGAGAGTTTGGAAATGGATGCTCGTCGAGTTTTGAATCATATTAGTTGACAAAGCACCAATGAGATTTCCACCGACGAGAATCATATCCCATCAGATCGACTTGATTCCAGGATTCAGTTTTTCAAACAAGTAACCTCATAGAATGACTTCGACAGAGGGTCAGGAACTCATTCGACAAGTCTAGGAGTTGTTGGACAGAGGATTGATCAGAGAGAGTCTGAGCCTGTGTGTGGTACCAACATTACTAGCACCAAAGAAGGGTGGAGAATGGAGGATGTGTACAAACTCCAAGTTCATCAACAAGATCATGATCAAGTACCAGTTTCTATTTCCTATAATGGAAGAATTGATGGATTGCTTGAGTGGAGCGAGATACTTCCAAGATCGACCTGAAAAGTGCTTATCACCAGATCAGGGTCAAAGAGGGCGATGAATGGAAGACATCCTTCAAGACAAAGGAAGGACTGCATGAGTGGTTAGTCATGACATTTAGATTGAATAATGCACTCAATACGTTGATGCGGTTGATGAATGAAGTATTGAAGCCATTCTTGGAAAATTTTGTTGTAGTGTACCTATACGACATTCTTATATTTAGTCAAACTAAGGTCGAGCACCTGGAGCACATTCGACGAGTATTGCAGAAGTTGTAGGAAGAGAAGCTGATGGTGAACTTGCAAAAGTGTTTCTTCATGAAGGAAGAACTGTTGTACTTGGGATTTGTAATCTTGGGTAAAGGGTTGGTGATGGACCCAGAGAAGGTGAAGGCATATTGGATTGGCCAGAACTGACAAGCATGACAAGACAGCAAATTTTCCTTGGACTTGCTAGTTTTTACAGGAAGTTCATCAGAGGATTCAGTCGGACATTGCACCGCTGATAGAGTGCATGAGGAAAGGGGAGTTCAAGTGGACGGAAGCTTCCTAGAGAGATTTCAACAAGTTGAAGGAAAAGTTCATTGATAGCTCGTGTTAACGCTCCCAGATTTTGAAAAAGTTTTGTAGGTGGATTGCGACGTGAGTGGAATGGAAATTGGAGCAGTGTTGAGCCAGGAGGGCCGACCAATTGCATTCTTCAACGAGAATTTGGATGAAGCGAAGCAGAAATATTAAGTCTAGGACTAGGAATTCTATGTTAATGTCCAAGCATTGAAGAAGTGGAGGAATTATTTATTTCCCAAGGAGTTTGTGTCATACACAGATCACTAAGCAGTGAGGTACTTGAACACTCAGTCAAAGTTGAACTAGTGGCACATGAAGTGGGTGTAATTCCTGGAGGGATATACCTTCATGTTGAGACATAAGTCAGGAAAGTCGAACAAGGTTGTCGACGCGCTGAGCCAAAGAGTTGCTTTGTTGAACACGACGACAGTTCAGGAAACAGGAATAGAGTCAGTGAAGACAGAGTATGAGACTGACGAGGATTTTGCGAAAGCATAGAAGGAGAGTAGTGAACCATGGAGTGTCGACAGAACTCCATACTTGGATTATTTCATCCAGGAGGGATACCTATTAAAGGGAAAACAATTGTGTATTCCTAGAGGATCCGTAAGAGTGAACATAATCCAATAACTGCATAGCGGCAGATTAGCAAGTCATTTTGGCATCGACAAGACCAAGGCATTGGTTAAAGATAAGTATTATTGGACAGGAATGACAACAGATGTCGGAAAGTGGGTTCGACAATGTCAAGTTTTCTAGTTGGAAAAAGGAATAAGTCAAAATACAGGACTGTATGCACCATTACCAGTGCCGAATACGCAATGGGAGAACCTATGGATTTTGTGCTAGGATTGTCGAAGACAAAACAAGGTAACGACTCAATATTTGTTGTAATCGACAGGTTTTCGAAGATGGAACACTTTATTCTATGTCGAAAAACAAGTGATGCCATTGGAATTGATGTACTATTCTTCAAGGAGATAGTCAGATTGCATGGGTTTCCGAAGAGTGTCACGTCAGACAGAGATGCCAAGTTTATGGGACATTTCTAGAGAACCCTATGGAAGAAACTTGACATGAAGTTGCAGTTTAGCTCGGCATATCATCCGTAGACAAATGGACAGACCGAGGTGGTGAACATATGTTTGGGAAACCTTCTAAGATGTTTGATGGCCGAAAAAACCAAGCAGTGGGAGAATGTGTCGGCGCAAGCAGAGTTCACGTACAACAATTCTGTGAATCGGTCGACAGGTATGAGCCCATTCCAGATTGTTTAAGGACGAATCCCACATGGAGTGGTGTATTTGGTCGAGATACCGACAGAAATCATGAAAAACGTGGATGCAAAATCATTTGTAGATCATATGAAGGAAGTGCATGAATATGTGCGAAAGCGCATTGAAAACAGCTACGCGGCATACAAGTTGAGACCCACATGAAGAAGAGGCTACAGTTGTTCTGCAAAGGAGACTTAGTCTATGCACACCTGTGGAAGGAGATATTTTCGACAGGAACATATAACAAGCTGAAGCTAAAGAAGATTGGACCATGTAAGATCGTGAAGAATATTTCAGACAACGCTTATGTGTTGGAACTATTGAAGGACTTAAGCATATCACCTAAATTCAATGTCTCAACTTTGTACAAGTTTGAAGAAGGTTCAACCAGCAAAAATGTGGAAGTGCCGAACAATGAGTGGAAAGTACAGATTCCAGGTTAACACGAAAAGGAGGAAATTGCCAAAGTGTCAGAGGAACGTGAATTCAGACGCATGCGAAGTTCACAAAAGAGAGAATATTTGGTCCGGTGGAGAGTTGTAGGAGGCGACATAGATTTAAGAAGAGGAATTCAGGAGACTAATATTGCAGTCGAGTTCTTTTTCACCTAGGGAGTCTGATGCAAGAGCATTGGGGCCTAGGAAAAATAGTCAAAGTTGATCGATAGAAGGAGGTTGACCAGGGGGAGTGCTGACGACCACTGGTGCGGAATTTAATATTGGCAGTCTTAACCACGTAGTCAAGCAAGAGCTGTCGATATGCGGTCGATAAGAGTAAGAGGTTGAACGTTGATAAGTTGAAGGTTGATAAATGACAAGAAGCAACGAAGGCGTCAAAGGTCGACATGTGGTCGAACGATGACAATGAAGGAAGCGACAAAAGCCAAGCATGGAGAAAGGGGAAGACTAGAATACATGAAAGCAGAGTAAAGCCAACAAGATAAGCAAGGTCGAGGGATGACGAAGGGCAGTATATTCGAAGCAGGACATGGGGCCGACAACTGTCACAGAGTCATAGCAACACAGAACCTAAAGCAGAGTACTTAGCAGTCGTTGGAGGTTGTTGAGGAACTTATGAGCAGTTATGCAGGTGGTTGGAATCAGGACATATGTCACCATAGGTAGAGGTTGTGCAGCATGGCCAAAGGGCACTAACAACTGCAGGTCTACAGGATCTGGAGGATTTGGCGTATAGAGGAAGAGTGTCTCAAGGAACATAGTGATCTCGAGAAGAGCAACAACAGGGTAGAAGAGCATTTCAAAGGCATAGAGAGAAGGATCTCTCAAAGGAGGATCAAATATCGATCATCCATTGCTCATCGAGCGCTTTCATTCAGCAAAGGCCGTGAGAGGGAGGAAGATCGCGCACAGGTGAGAACACACCAAAGACATATTTTCATTCTGTATATTGTAAAAGGCTAAGGCCGACTAGTTTCATAGTTTACTTTGTATTTATCATTGTAACCAATTCAATTTAATAGAAGAATCCTACTTCTAGCATTCAGTTCACGACCAACATTGTGAGCACTTGTGTGTTGTTGTGTGTCGTAGTTAAGCAAGAGGCCCCCTGTTGGGGCTGCACTTGCACCAGAGTGTCTTATCGATTCCCACATGCCGTGCTCACGTGGACTCCTCCTTGTTGTTGTGGAAAAGCACCCACTTAACCAAATCCTTTCTTCCACAAGTATGGGTGCCTTTACACCCTTTGTTTGCAACTCGTATGCAATGTGGCCTACCCATGGGAACTCGTCTTTGTCATGGTGTCCACTCAATTGATGCTTTCCCATTAGAGAAAATTTGGATGAAAAATGGTTCTGCCAACCCTCATTCAAATTCCATGTCATCATGTATTATCCAATCAAAGTGCTTAAAAATTCAAAAGAGGTGCATATAAAAAAATTGGAGGGAAAAACGAAAACTACCTTTTTGGATCGTATTTTCAACTTATCTCTTTGTAGATTTACTCAAATTTCAAGCGGGAGCACTAAATTCTACATCCAACGAGTACCCAACTTGCATACTTTTAACATGATCTACATCACGAAAAAATGAAAATCCTTGAAAACATGTTTTTCTCTCACTAGAGACACGTTTATTATTTATGTATTTTCAATTTTTCATGATGTGTATGTTGTCAAAAGTATGCAATATTGATACTCGTTGGATGTAGAATTTAATTATGCATCCAATGAGTCCTCCTGATTGAAATTTGAGCAAACATACAAGAAAATAAGTTGAAAATACGATCCAAAAACGTAGTTTTTTTATTCTCTCTACTATAATTTTATTATTTTCCTTAGGAGGATAATTTTTCATCCAAATTTCCGCTAATGCAAGTGCATTTGTAGTCCTCGGGTCGCCTGCACACCAACCGAAAGAGTGTTTCCTTTGTGTGGTGAGATGGTCAAGGTGCCCAACACACCAAGACCGTTACACATTCAAATATTAGAAGCCATTAGAGGACATGACTGTCATATTGGGTTCTAAGAGTCTGGCTTTATATACTAGATACTTGATAAGTTTTGGTGTCATTCACCATAAGCTCTGTCAAGTTCAAAAGGTGTATTAATATGGATCATTTACCAATTTTGGAGAGTACATCATCTATAAGAATCTCCCATGTAAGAGAATATTCCACTTTTTTTTTGGGTAAGCCTCCAACTAGATCTCAAATTGCCAAATACCATATCAATCAATGAATAATCCATAATAAATATTAAATTACATAACTAGAAAAATAAAAAACATAATACATACAACATTTTGATTGTAGCCTAGCACATCACACACCTGCTCCTTGCATCCATCTTCGGCTATTTCATTAACCATATTGTATAAACCCATGAAGTATAATTTCTCATGACATTCGATCGACTAGTGATATATCCCATCTAAAAACAAAGACAATATATAGATTAGAGGCCTTAAGAACTAAATTTATAGTTTAGATTTATTCTTAAATCTACCGAACTTGAAATAAATAAAAAATTTACCTTTTCATTGATAACTGTAAACAACTTGATATCGTCTAAATATCCATGCACATCATAACGATCGTCTAAAATGACCATAAAATTGGAAGTTTTCGTATATACGGATCTACAAGTAGTGAACTCTGGCTTAAAAATAAAAGATGTTGGTGAGAAATATATCTCGATGACACAATCTCACTTGATGTTTTCCACCATCTATTATAATGATGACCACCACCACTACCAAAATTGGTTTATTGGACCTTAAGAGAAAAGAAAAGAAAGGAAATTATTTGTTTTTTTATTTAATTTTATTCTTATGCTTAAAAATATTAAAGAGAAGCATTCCTAACTTACCATAGGTTTGAGCCGTTAAAAGGTTAGAAATATGTATATTGTAGCAAATATTTTGAAAGTGAGATCTAATGTGGGTGTATGTAGTGCATTCTAATAGAAAATTATTTTCATCATCAATGATCATAGTCTCGTAGAGATGGAAAATCCTTTCAATTCATGGAGTTCTAGGAATTTCCCAATGCCTTGTTTCACTATGGAACTCATGAGAGTTCGTTCTTATCTTGGTAATATTAGTTTTTTTCTTTAAACTAGTTAAAATAGAGAGATAGTTTTGATCTTCTAGAGTAGGGTTAATGACCTCCTTATAGTATCTCAAATTTCTTTTAACTTGTAAATCTATCTCAATCAACATTTTCTCTTTAAACTTAGAAGTAATAATATTTGTAATGTTATTGATATTTTGCAAAGTGGCATTTTTGTCATTCCCACAATGTTTAACCACACCATGGCATCTTTATGCCACCCCGACTTGAGACGCAGGTGATTTTGGTTGGAATTTAAAGCAATTTTAGGAAGTCTATGGTCTCCCATGTTGTTTATCTTATGCTTACACACAAAAAACCTAGTCATATGCATGCTCTCTATGGGGGAGAGCTCCACTTCTATGAGGATAATAGGATAGGTCGTATTGCTTTTAATTCTAAGGTTATAAGTTATATAACACTTTTGGATTTGCTAAATTTTGCTGCAAAGTTCTTTGGAGATGTTGCAACCCAAATTCCAAATGGAAATGACGAGCATTTAAAAAATAAACTTCCTTTTATTCTAGTCAAAAAGTTTGCTAATTTACAATTATTTTGAAAACCAAAATAAACTTTAAGTAAAAATACACATAAACTTAATATAAATAAAAAATTGAATACAAAAGTTCACCTCAGAAAATTTGCAAAACCTTTTTAGTGTATAAACTTAAAACCTTTTTAGTGTATAAACTTCACATGATTGTGAAGTAATTGAAATCTAGCTTAGCTAATTTCAAATATTTTTAGTTTAAATTGTATAACATCCTTTTTGATGAAAAACACAAATAGTTAAACCATATATATATATATATTATGCAAATGAGGCAACATCTCCCTACTTAGTTGTAAACGACACTTCTCCATAGACTAATAAACCTATTTTGTATCAATAATAAATTCAACATACTATATTAAAACAAAATTTTCAAAGATATTTTAATCTTACATATTCATAGTTTCCCGTAGTTTCCGGGAGCCATAGATTATTTAGTGAGTAAAACTAGCACAGTCGCAATTCCGGGTTGGTTAATAAAATAATAAAAAAATTATATAAAAAATTATTATTTTTTTATTTCATTGGTATTTAAAAGAAAATATATTAAAAAATAAAAAAAAGGTAAGTATATGACAGAATTGGAGTAACTGTGACAAACTCAAACTTTGTCATATGTTATTTACTAAGTCTATTGAGATTCTTTGGTTTATTGAACATTAAAAAAAATTAAATTTCTGTAAAAATTGATTTTTATGATAGAAAAGCTGAAAAAGAAAAGTTCCTAGAACCTCATAGTTTTGATAAGTTAAAAAATCATTAAAAAATTAAAATTATAGTAAAAATTAAAAACTACTCTAGAATGGGAAAATAAAATTCTATGCTAATTTAATAATTGAGTACAAGTTCTTATTAAAAATGCTTCTGACTTGTTCACTACACTGATTTTTCTGATGCACAGTAAATTCTCATCCAGGCGAGTTTCTTCTTTGGCCAACACAATTAAATTCTCACCCTGGCGAATTTCTATTAGTTTATGGGTGCCAATGCAACCTTCTAGTTACAATATGGAGGTTAGCAATTTACCCCGAGTCATAAGGGAGGCAGCTACCCTCTAAAGTTAGCCTGCCACGATAACTCGAGCGATCGATCCTACCTTGGAAAGCAAGCAGTTGTTCCTATTTTTTTTAATCCGCCGAACACCATTATTTGTGATTTCTATCAGCCGTGAAGTATAATACTGACGAATTTTTTTCGAACCAAATATCTAATTTTTTTCCTATAGTACAGGATTCCGGATTCTGAACTTCCGAACTTGGTAACTGAGTTAAGCATTAATAATTAATGAAGCTAGTCAACAAGATACTCTCCACAACTCTAGCCCATATAATGAATAGCCTTGATGCTCCATAAAATGTAAGTGTAATTATTTTGCCAATTGACCGCCGTTGAAATGACTATGACGTTAGAGAATCGATCATAACATCCTTCCAAATTGGATTCCAATGACTTTAGAGGAAATTCCCGTTTCACTAGGGTAGCAGCTGAAACCGAATCCGAAGGTATCCAATAAAAACAAGCATGAAATTAATTTAATCACTTGACAGGAGGCTGTAAGCATTTATATTATTTTCTATCAAATGCGATATTAGTCTTCCTAGCATATTGATATTTGATATTGATATGGAAGGAAGTTTGTTTATTGGTTGTAGTTTAGTTGGCTGTGAGGAAAGATTGTTGTTCTTTTTAATCAAATTCAATTTTTGAAAATTAGATGATATCTTTGTTAGCATTTCTACAGACGAACTCATAAAAATGGATTATTCTTCTCGTAGAAAGATCAAATTATAGAAAATAACTCTTTCTGAGGAAGATCAAATTATAGAAAATAACTCTTTATAGAAAAAAAGAATTATAGATTCAAGATCAAATGATAGAAAATAACTCTTTCGGGAAAAAAACACTAAAGCTAGAAATTATACATTCACCTTTTTCCCGTCGTAAGTAGAAGCTTCTTCGTTTCCCAGCATAGGCATTGAATGTGCTGAAGAAATGTGTAATGGATAGTGTGTTAGCATAGGCATTGAGAGTGAGATGATGAGGTCCGCTGGGAATCTTGGTTGGGCTACAACCAGTTCAATCTCCTCCACAAAAATTCGACTTGGCAGAGGGTTGACATTTTTTTCATAGATTTCGAAATTTCGCCATCTCTGCAGCGGGTTGAAAAACTTGTTCATAGATTTCAAAATTGTGTCGCCTCGGCCGCGGGTTGAAAAATACGTACATAGATTTCGATTTTGTCGTGTCAGCCGCGGGTTGAAAACCTTGTTCATAGATTTCAAAATTTTGTCTTGTGCAGAGATCCCTAAGTTTGTCTTTACGCCTTGTACCAATCCATATGAAAAGAAAATGCATTATCTCTGAGTTACTTCAATAAACAGGAGCACGACGTCATTTATCTGGTTGAAAAGATTGACCTATGTGGGACTGGTTGGTGGAGAGGCATTTGAAAACATTAAAGATATTTGTTAGAAAAAATGTTATGTCATTAAAGGGTTAATGGTTGAGGTTTATATGGGTTACTTCAGCACGACCTCATTTATCTGGTAGAAAAGATTGACCTATGTGGAACTGGTTGGTGGGGAGACATTTGAATACATTAAAGATATTTGTTAGAAAAAATATTATGTCATTAAAGGGTTAATGGTTGAGGTTTATATGGTTTATTATTCCATGTCGTATATTAATGTTTAGTTGAAGCATATATTGATGTACCTCGTATATGGGATTATGGGATGATAAGTATATCTAACAAATTTGAAGGGATGTCTTCCTTGGGAAAGGATTGAGAAAAAGTTAAAGGTAAACAATAATATTTTTTATATTTTTTTATACTTAAATGAATTATAATAATAATTGGTAAATAATTTTAATCACAATGTTTTTTAGGTGGTGAAGAGTGAGATCCAGTACTATTGCAAATAATATTTGATCATATGAAGGCATGGATAGAACTTTAAGAAGAAGTTAAAGGTAATATGGAATGGGCTATCTAAATTGATTCAACAAGTATTAATGAACATCTCAATCTTACATAGAAGGAAAATGATTTAGTGTTCGCTTCAAAAGATAGAAATGAGCATGTTATAATTTTTTTGATTTTTTTTATATTTATTTCTCTTGTAATGATGATTTGACAATGCCTTCTTAACATGTGTGATGTAGTTGAAGCATCACAAACCTATGTGGTATAACGGCCATAAATATTATATGAAATATTTGGATGATAAGAATAAAATATCAAATTGTGGAATAGTTGCAACTTTCAAGTGAGTAACATATCCCACAGGGGTGATAGACATCCAATCACATCTCATATTAGACATTATGGCTAGTTGGAAGATATATTGAAGTTAGAATTCAATTCATTCAAAGTTGTTATCTTTGAGGTTAGGTGGTATTGATTATTGCTACAAGGTGTTGAAAGAACTATTATTAAGCATGACAATGGTTTTATTACAATTGATATTGTCACAAATGAGTAGAGTGTAAAATAGCTATTGATGTGTTTTACTATAGAATTTTTTCAATGGGCCCTATCCAATAAAGCTCTTGGATCCCTCATAGATAAGTAACACTCGAGAATACAAAAATATATTTTATTCATTTATAAAATGCCATTAAACATAATTGAGTCACCAACAATATAAGAGATGAATTGTACTATTAAAAGGAGATTAAATATCTGATCAGATGATGTTGTTATTTATACTTGAAAATGAGACCATCATAAGCCTTCTAATCAATCCTCTCATTGATGGAAGTTGTTCCATAATTTCCTATAAATCTGCATGTTGTTCTATGTGACCTATTTCCCTCTTAGGAAATTCAAACTACTTAAATCAATGAGGATTCAAACTTATTGAGGTGATTAATTCTACCTCCAAGTGATCAACTTCTAAAGTTTGTAAAGGTACAAATTGATCCCTTAATGAAATTCTCAATAGTCATCAAATTGGTCTAGATTCATATATCAGGGGGATCAAGCTTGTCTCAGTAGATCAATGTCCTATAATTTTAAACTTTGGAGATCATATTAGTATTCACATAAAATCTATGAACAATTCATCAAAAATCGCTTAATATCAAGTTCATCAAATTCATACTTGGTAATTAACAAAATTATGTATAAATAGATAAACACATGTCACCATGTGAATGATCATTAAAAAGCATGAATGTTTCACACGGGAGTCTTGGTTTAGGGAAAAATACGTCAAATGTATGCATAGGATGGGCCCTGAAATGGACAGTTTGAAGGACCATGATTAGCCCTAACCAATAAAACAACAAAAAAACTAATATCTTCCATGCTCAATCTTCCTACTCGGATCTCTCTCTCTATGTATTATTTGTCTAAAATGATAGGCTATAATTGTTGTGAGATTTTCTTCCTACGGGTAAGATGAAAAACCTTTGGGATTAGAAAAGGCCCCTAGTTTCCTACTCAAGACAGAGAGGAAACAAATAGACACTATAGTCCTCCTAGATCTAGCTCACACATGAGCTAACAAGCTATGGAAATACAAAGCAAGTAGATAGTGTACCTTACTTTGATAGTTGTCCTTGCTGCTCCTGAGTTACTCCAGCTCTAACCTTTGATTATGGACTCACGAACCTGTTCACAAAAGAAAGACAACATCTTCTCCAAAGCAATATATGTATAAAGATGTAACTATAAAAACATAGACAATTTCATGCATTCATCATTAAAGACATGAAAATGAAAGGACTAGGCTAAGTTATATTAATGATAAGAAAGCCAAAAGAAGATGATTACAATGTTATACCTTGATTTCCAAAGTAGCAACACCTCCTTCCAAGCTCTCCAAGATCATCCTTTCAAGACTCATAAGGTCATAAGTTTGGTGCTTCCAAGATCACCCCCCCCTAGCTCATGGACGGCCTTCTTCTTATAATATTTGGGAGGCCAACCACTAAGAGGATATTGTGGATTTAAGTGAGGAAGATGTGGATCAAGGATCTCAAACATGCCAAGGAGGGAATGTGAGATGGGATTCGAAGGGGGACCTCATCCCATGAAAATATCCATGAGATCCACGATCCAAAATCAAAGGGATATGCCTAAACAAAAAATGTTGCTTCCCTATAACTAAGAAAAGCGCAAAAATATTGAAATTTTCGCTCCCCCATAGGCATGCAGGGCACGAAAAGTTGAAATTTTCGCTCCCCCAGAGGCATGCAGGGCACGAAAATTCCTGTCAGCTAATTTTTGGTGGTTAAGGTGGGTTTCAACCCCTTGCTTGTTGGATTTGCTTCCAAATGTGACTAGGGAAGGGATCAACATTAGAATGAAGGGTCCTAACACCCTTAGGAGTCATAAACATCATGTTTTCCATGGTGGTGAAACATGTAGATCCTCACTTACACATGGTGTGGCAATTTGAGGTATAATAGATGCCCCCTAAAGTGTGAGGTCAGAAGGAATCTGATGGCCGAAACACTTTATCAAAAATTAAGTCTGCAGGGATATCTGAAAGAGAACTGTAAGAAAATATCAACAATATGTCTAATGACCCCAAGGTGGGCATACCCATTCTTGTAACAACTGACTCAAGGCATGGCTTCTAACCAATACATTGCAGATCCATGATAGTACTAACTCAACAATGAATGAAGACAAATCATGGCTACTAGACTACAAGCATAGATCCATGATAAGACAATGACACATCCACGACCATTACAAAAGTGGATCTATGTGATAGTACATTAATTAGGTCACCAACATAATGCCCATGTGGGAACCTACTCAAAAAATCACCATCGCAACCTGGATGTGCTAAATAGAATTCAGAACCTTCTAGGGTCTTCTACCCGATCCCCAAATTGATACGAATCTAACTATGTGATTACAAGGTATTGATGTCAAACATGGTAGAAACCACTTGATTACTATTGGAAATCACTAATGATGACAATGACTCCCAAGGTATCATAGTACATCTCGACGAAATGTGAATAGATGAGATGGCGTCGAACATCCATGAGATCATTCGATCAGACGTCAATGACGAAAACCTACTATCGAACATGAGGAAACTTTCCATTGAGGCATGTAGGTACTAAGGTAATAAGGTTGGTTTCTAAGCCTAATTCCTGGATAATGAGTTGAAGTCGACAGGAATAGACTCATTGAAGGAGGGCCATGATGAATCCCACATCATCGACACGAAACCGATACAAGAAAGTGATGTGAAGTAATGAAAAAGATGAGTATGGAATGACACAAGGATGCAAAGGATGACAATATTGCAAAGGTTGACTCAGGTAAACTTCCCTTGAACATTGAATGGCACGGCAATAATGACTCGACAACATTGAATCAATGAGGCAGAGACCAAGACATAATGCAGCAATGACTGAGGCATTCTTCAGGTGACTTGAAGGAGTGGGAGGACTCATAGAATTGGCATGACTCAGAGACAAGAAGATTACCCAACTGTATGATGAGACATAAACAGGTTCCATTTTCAAGGGAGACACAAGCTACCATAAAGCTTTCTAAAACAAACTTAGATTATTTCTCCCCAAACCCCATCATGCTTGACGAGTACCTCTTTGTTTTTTAACGATCCTGAGGAGGATAACAAATGATCGGTATAGCTCATCCTTTGGACCAGTCCAATCTCACATGTTTTACGGACCTGAGAAAGGAGGGGTTCAATCCCAAATGGGTCCTTCGATGTTTGATTTAACGAGTCCAAGGAAGAGAAACTTGGTGATTTTTTATGTTTAGAGAGTCTGAAATAATCTAAAGAAGACTCCAGGTTTTGACTTTTTCGTAAAAGTTAGTCTCCTCACCCGAAAAAAGGATAAAACAATGTGAGAGAGAACTCTTCTAATCATGATTGACTAGAGTGTTCCTTTTTCGTAAATAGTCCGAACAGTCCAAAAAAGGGATAAACTACCACCAGATAGATGTCCTTTCAAATCCTTTTACGAGCGTAAAAAAAACAAGTTCGCTCAGCAATCTTTTCCTATTTTAGGAGTCTAAAAAGAGCTTAAAGAGGACTGCATGTACAACTTTGTGGTTGGTGACTGAGTATGACACATGAAAATAAAACTCGGCACAGTTCCTTTTCCTTAAATAGTCTAGCAATGCTGAATAAAGTGATAAACATATACTTGTTAGACACACCTTTTTACTTAATTTTTAACGAGCATGACAACGGTATCAAAACCACTCAGAATATTTTTCATGTTCGGATCCAGAGCAAGAAAAATGAAAAGGTAAGCTCAAACCACTTTTCATATTTTTAACCAGAGCATGAAAAGGTGAAAAGTAAGCTTGACACCTCTTACTGTTTTTAATGAGCTCGAAGAAAGGTTAAAAGAATGCTAATGGTATCTGGTTCATTTTTTAACGAGCTTGCAACATAAAATGAACTATGCTCAGATGATGGTTTCATTTTTTAGCGAGCTTGAATTTGAAGCTAAACTATGCTCAGAATGAGGTCAATTGATGGGTTACTTCCCAGCATGATGTCCAAAGGTTGGAAAGTTTTCCCCCAGCATAAGAAGTTGATGGATAACCTCCAATATGATGTCCAAAGGCTGGATACTTTCCCCCCAAGCTTCCTTTCATATGCCTACTCTTCTTCTTCACCCAATCAAATTCCTGGATACTAATAGGAAAAGTTTCACCAAAGGGATAGGAAGAATGAGGAGCAAGTGACATAGGAAGATGAAATGAAGGTTCAAGTCCCAAGTCTAGTGGGAGACTCGAATCAATGAGAGAGGAATCTATTTCCTTTTTTAACGAGCTTGACATAGAAAGGGAACTATGCTCATGAAGCTGATTTCATTTTTTACGCAAGTTTGAAACCAAAGGTAAACTGTGCTTGGGAATGGTTTCATTTTTACACAAGCTCAAAACGAAAGGTAAACTATGCTTGTGAATGGTTTCATTTTTACACAAGCTTGAAACCAAAGGTAAACTATGCTTGGGATTGGTTCCTACCCAACATGATGTCCAGTGGTTGGTGGTGTGCTCCCCATCCTAAGAATCTAGGGGGTAACTCCAACATGATGTCTAGAGGATGGAGACATGTCCCCTATCCTTAAGGAGAAGGAACCACTAAAATATGTGGAACATTCAGGGAATTTTGATGACTGGTAGTCATGTGATGATTCGGTGTCACAAAGGAAAGTTGATGAATGGTCACGATGCTCTCGTCATAGGGAAAATACATCACTCGAAAGAGTGTGGACACTATAGCTTTCATAGCATAGACATAATCACGTCCAAGGAGAAGATTAAAATCCAAGGGACCTTGGAATACCATAACATAAATACATACAACTTTACCTCCTAAGGTTATAGATAACTGCGGAAGGATCCCTAAAGGTCCAGCAGGCCTTCTATTGAAAGCCAGTTTGGTGAGTGACTGGCACAAGCTGAGGAGAACCTATAGCTTTCCAAGCAGTTGAGGATAAAATACTAACAAAAGCTCCCTTGTCAACTGTAGTGTGAAAGATTTCCTTATCGACAACTCCTACAGATATCTGGAAAGGAACATCTGAAGGAAGACAGGATTCTTCTAGGTTATTCCAATCAAAGGAAATGACCTCAATACTCGGAGGAGGTCCTATGGAAATGGACATGATTTCCCCTTGCCCAGAAAAGTCTACACTGATAAGGAAAACATTTCAATTCACTCTTAGCTAGAAAAGTATAATGAGACGAATATTTTATCATGGTGACTACTTCAATATGGTCATTCTCCAATGAAAGAGTGGGATCCAGTGGAGGTGATATCGACTCGACCACTTCAACTTCACTCTTTGAAGAAAGAGTGGGATCAACCAAGGATGGGGCTGGATTGACCACTTAATCAACCAATGGTGGGTCAAGGGACAACTTACGAGATACAGTAATATCTTCCAACAATTGTGAATCTTCATCCATGCGTGGACAAAGGTAAGTAAGGTGGATGCCCTTGCATAACAAACAAGGATTCTTGAATTTACTTTTCTGACCTTTAACCATAGAGTCACTCGTTGATGGGGTATCATTAGTATGATTTCTAGAGGCTAATGATATAGGTGGTTTGTAGCTTTTATACCACTCTTCTAACACTTTGGAAAGACTGGGACAATCCTTAAGAAGGTGATCACCCCTGCAAAGCTTGCAAGGGATCTTGGGTCTACGAGGTGTTTTCATAGAATGAGTGCCATTAGAGGCAATTGGTTGATGCTTGGTCTCTTTCTTATCCTTCTTCTTATCCTTCCTTTTCTTCTTCTTCTTATCCTCCTGATTACTAGCACTATTGCTTTGATCAGGCGAGGAAGAAGGAATGAAAGAAGATACATCTGACAAAGAAGGGGAAGGATCAGTTTGGGATTGATGCTCTCGTGATGGAGAGTTAGCATTAGGTGCATTCGGGATCACTGGATTGGATAATAACCATATTGGTAGTCCTATAGACAATCTGGGAATATTCAAAGTAGCAATGAAGGGAGGACCAATATCTTTAAATGGAGGAAAAGTAAAACGTACCCCTTGAAAAGGGGTCTCTTGATTGGTAGTCCCAGAAGGAGCTTCAGTGCATAGAGATGGATTCTCCATGGAACAAGACTAAGGGACGTGGATGAAGACTTGCTAAAAAGAACTCAAAAACCCTTAGGAAACCAAGCGTACAAAAGGGGATCTAGAAGAAAAAGAGGCACACACGCCCAAAAAGAAAGCTCAAAAAATATTACTGTAGCCGATGCCACAGCGAGTGAGCTATAACAAAGACAGCGAGCGAGCTATAACAAAGAGGCAAAAAATCCAACAAGTAGCACTTAAGAAAATAAAATACCTTATATAAGGTATAGGAGCAAGCAATCATCCTATCTAAGATCCGGAGACCTCAACAGATCGTATCTTCCTCAAGGTGATAAAATCCAAGTCGGACAATATGAAGTGAGAGACCATAATGTCTAAAAGGATATCCCTCTACCGAAAGGGATCCCGGGTATAAGAGCCCTAGAAGGATGGTCACTAGGATACCTCATTCATGACACGTCTGGAAAGGTTTACTAGAGCTTCTGCCTTTTGTCCCTTGTACAATCAGTATGGTGGCCAGAAAATACAAGGAAGAAAATGGATTGATGTCCTTAGGCACTAAATGGAGTGTGACATTCCACAAATTCCATCCAGAACCAATCCTCGCTGCTTACCCCTGTGGAACGGAAGGCCCCCCAACAAAGTGGTGTATAAGAGGGAAGTACCATCAAGGACATCTTGTGTCAACCTGACAGTGAAGGAAGAAGAGGGAATTGGATTTCCAAAATCCAGGAATATGATATGGAAATTAATCCTACCAAATTGGTGAAGGGACAAGGCCTAGCCAAACTCCTTGCCGAGTCAAATTACAAATCTCTTGATATCAATCTGATCGATCAATTCCCTGGTCAGGAGAACGAAGATGGTCAGCAAAATATTCCTGACGAAGTAGGTGAGAAGTTTGCTGGGTCAAACTGGTACAAGGACATAGTTTAATATCTATAACACCTCACATGCCCACCGGATCTAGATAAGTCTAAAATGAGGTATCTTAAAATCAAAGCTATCAAGTTCTGTATTCTGGATGGATATCTCTTTTGGAAGGACCCATTGGGAATTCTACTTAATTGTATTGTTGAATAAAAGACAACAAGCATGATTACAGAGTTCCACGAAGGTATGTGCGGAGGACATCATGCTTGGAGAGAAACTGCTCATAAAATCCTACGAGCTGGATATTTGTGTCCTACCTTATTCACTAATGCTAACATGATCGCCAGATCATGCAAGGAATGTCATTTGTTCGCCAGAAAGTAACAGCTGAAACCATTACCCCTTAAACCCATCAGGTTGGAATCACCTTTCTAGCAATGGGGCATTGATTTTATTGGATAAATAAACCCTCATTCTAGTGGCAAACACAGATGGATTCTTATAGCCACTGAATATTTCACAAAGTGGGTGGAAGCAATTCCCATGAGGAACTCCAATGACACGGTCATAATAGCTTCCTAGAATAAAATATTTTGCCAAGATTTGGTTGTCCATGAAAAATTATTATAGATAATGCTCAAGCTTTCAAGTCCTACAAAATGATGAGTTTTTGTCAGAATTACAACATTGAGTTGATTGATTCAACATCATACTACCCACAGGGAAACGGTTTGGCTGAATCCTCAATTAAAAGCTTGGTGAATATTATTAAGAAAATGCTCAAAACGAACAAAAGGACATAGGACTCCCAACTAAAGTTCGCATTATGGGCAGAGATTCCAGTGTGTGCCACTTGTCCAAAGGATTCATTCCAACTCAATTTGGGGAGAGATTCCAATCTATGCCACTTGTCCAACAATTCCTAGTGACTCTCCTTATTCCCTCATTTCGCACTGGTGTCTCTTTGGCTGCCCTAACACCCTTGTGCACCTTCTTGGAGGCTATTTTTATCCCTAACATGTCATATATTTCAGATGTTGGCATTAAGGTCTGATTTGTGTCATAGGTGTCATAGCATCTTCATCATTGTTGTCATACTAGAGGCTAGGGAATATAACCCAAGTGTCACAATTCTTCTAAGATGCCTCTTCTTCTTCCATGGGACTTATTCTTTCACTCCAATTCGACCTTACATGACTCATGCCATGAATAATACCTCTTAAACTACCCCAAGTATGTTGCCCTTCATCTTGAACTCGAATTGGTGAGAGAATCATGCCAAGTGTAGTGGGGATTCTTGCACAAATGGGTCCCACAACCTTTTAATATGTGTCCTCATGGTCCAAATTATGCACAATGGCCTCTCCAATTCCCAATTAGGATGGGAATATTTCACCCTCGAAATTGGTACTAAGGCAAGTAGAGTAAACAGTCCATAAGCATAGACAAGTTATGCTCTCCAATATGCAAAATGAGAAATGATAAAAAACCACTCTCCAATAGCATAGATGTTATTGGCGATTGTGTTGGAATATTCCATGGTAATGATATTGGCATGAGATCCCTCTAAGGTTTTGGAATGTACTATGAGGTCTATTATGTAAGGGTTTGAAGGTGAAAATAGATGAAGTCTATTGGTGATTATTTTTGGGTTTTGATTACACTCTTTGGAGGCATATTGCTCTTCTTATTCATATTAGGGTGGCAGGATCGAGCAAAGATAGGATATTGAAGTTTCCTTTGGGTCGGTGTTGGTGATCTCAGGGAGTTGGGGATTCCATCTAGTTGGTGCTAGTAAAACTATTGAGTTGGAATTTTCTGAGGTCTAGAGTCTTTTCTATAGGTTGGAAATTATGAAAACCAAGGGGTTGTAGCCTCGTTCTAGATGGAGCTAGTAAACTGAGCAGTTGGAGCTTCCTTAGGTTTCGATCCTCCTTCCAGTTGGTGCAGTTAAATCATGGAGTCAATTCCTTCGAAAGAGTCTGATAGCTAGACCGAAGATCTCTAGAGCACATGGACGAACATGAAAGTCTCTACTCCGCAGATGGGGTTCGACTGTTCTATGGATAAAATTATGATATGATTGGATTATAAGAATGAGATTCCATTTAAATGCACAAGGTTTTGATATTTGGAGATCTGTTCTAAATGCTTACATTGCTCTAAAAAGACTACAAAAAACTGCATCCATGAAGGATCTAACAAATAATAATGCAATGGAAATGGGAATGGATATCGTGTTGCATGGAATACATGATCATGTGAAAGATAAATTTGGAAGGTGTTCATCAAGTGGGACAAGGTACAAAATATCGACACAAAGGGACCCCATTCTTAGCATTATTTTTGTCCCAAGTACCTAAAAAGGCTTAAAAAGTATTAGGGAAGTAAGTTTACCTTAGGGGGCCTATAAACTGATGCCAATATTAGGCCCAAGTGCTTAAAATATTAAGCAGATGCGCTAGAGCATCAACTACACAACACGTTAGGAGACATTGAGGGCGCTTTGTGGAAGGTGTTGGTTCATCCAACAATACTAAGAGGTGGGGGGGGTAATAAATATTGCCTTTTTCAACCCTTTTATATAAAATTAGTACTAAGCACAAGTTAAATAATCATTCCCAATGTGAATAGGACAATTAGAAATTTTAACACACCGATACAAAATTGTTCTACAAGCACCAACTTGATGGAGAACTTAATCCCATGAATTCTTCTACTGCTACAGAAAGGATGCTCCTACACCCCTGGTTTTCTACCTGCTAAACAAACAAGGATGCCCCACCACCCTAAATCTCTACCCACAATTGGAAGGAGGCAACAATTCCCTTAGAAGGCCTGAACCTGCCCCAAGAAGCACCCAACAAACCTCTAATTTATGATCTTGCTTCGGTTGTTCAGATCTTGCTTCTTATATGCAATTACCAAAACTTGATAGACACCTATGGTCCTCTTCATACATTTGACTTGTATGGTTATATATATTTTCAAAGAACTTTATTATTTGAGAACTTTATTAAGGAAAATCATGTCTCTTCATAAAAAAAATATTGGTTCATGCATCGATTCATCATTGATCTTCATAGTCTTTCAATCTTGTTTTAATTAGTAAGGAATTACTAATTATGAACCCTTGCTGTCAATATGTCCCATCAGTTAAATGAAAGGGTAACGTCTTTGACCCTTACTGTCCTATACTGCACTATAGCAGTGTTTCAATTGCTTTGATCTTTAATTCCGAGAGCTACCGCGATCTGTGTTCTTTTTTTTTGCTTTGTCTGTAGATCTACTGCGATCTGTGTTTTTTTTTTTTTTTTTTCTACTGTGATCCGTGTTCTGTTTTCTTTTAATCTACTATGATCCGTGTTCTATTTTTTTTATCTATCTTTTAATTACTTTCATCTTTGCAATTTATGAATGCATCTAATTTGTTGGTTCAAATTTTTCTTAACTCACTGTTTGGATGCTATTATGTATTAGGTAATTATGTTGTGATTGTGTAATTGAAAGGTGTTTTCCACTGTGCATGTGCAGGTTAACATGGAGAATCCACGTGGATAGGAAGTCTGGTGTGGAGGAGACACATGGGTAGGAGTCCCAACGTGGAGGAGCTGCGTGGGAATAAGGTGTGATGTGAACCGACCACATCATATCCACACGTGCCAGCGACCGTGAAGGATGGGCAAAGGTGGGTTCGTAAATGGAGGAAAGTGGTTTTCCTTACCGCCCTTCCAACTTGCAAAATCATGTGGTGCTTCCATGTGGAGAGTGGTTTCAGATTCCACAACCACCCATCCATCCGTCCTAGCGCACATGTTAGGGATGCGGAACGGACGTGGGACCCTTGATATTTCCCCGCCCGATTGATCTTTTCTGCCATTTAAAATGGTTTGTACATTGGCATGGAGGTGATCCCGAGGATTGTATCATTCGTGTGAATAATCTCATCACATTTATGATGGATTGTGTTTTATGTGTCACGACGTATAGATGATATCACGCCACACTATGATAATTAATGTCACGTTTATGATGGATTGTGTTTATGTGTCACGATGTATAGATGATATCTTGCCACACTATGATAATTAATGCCACCATATTTTCTGCATTGATACTATGATGATATCCCACCACACATCTCTAGCCTCCCACTGCCTACATTGAAACTTAAAGTTCAAACTCTCTGTGTTTGTCAGTTTGGAGCTCTGTTTTCTCTCAGGACCAAGGTTTGCTCTTGCTAAGGTGGAACCAAGAAGAGTGTTGGGAAGGTAGAGTAGGAAGATTGGTTTGAAGAATCGACTGCTAATTTTTCAATTGGCAGGTATTTATATTATTCAAACCATACAACTAAATTTGTAACAGAGCATGCTTATTCACCTCCTGGCTAAAAACCATATCTTCCATGGTTGTCAAAAATCAATGCAATGACAGTTTCAAGTTCACAGTAATTTAAAGTCACTGAACATTTTAGATTCTTCAGATTTCCTTCCACCCTTATCTGTCTTCTTTAGATTTCCATAATTTATTCCCTTCAATTCTGGGTAGCTATCTTCTTATAGTCCATTAATATGAATTCACATCGTTATATTTGCAAAAACACGCGTTACTCATTACTGGGCTAAATTAATAGAATTAACAGGTTTAATGTCGATTGCGCCAACTTGCATACATTTTCTGTCTGGTGATGTAGCATATTATTTTCATATATTCCATATTGTTTTCTGCAAATCCTCTAGCATTGGGCTAGGTTTGCTGGAAAAAGATAACGACAAATGAACTTGTAAAATTGAAACATTTTTTTTGTTTTTAATATCATTTTGCAGTTAATATTCACTATAGTATACTGATCTATGTAAACGTTATACTTTATTTGAAATATTTGAAATTGATAATTTATGTCTTAATTGATATAATATTGATTACATTTCTTTTATAAATATATATAATTTAAGTCTTTAATTTAATTGAATAAAATTAAGCAATCAAATAGATTTAAACAAATTTATTAACGTATAATTGTTTGCCAATACACTATCTTGGCTAGAAAAGTCCGATATATAATTTGGGTAGTTGGACGTGGTGTATGACTCAAATTGTTGGATGCAATGAGAACACATGTGAGTCTTGCATACGATACCAAGGCACTTAGTTGAAGAGATAAAGCTGATAAAAATGTTCTTAAAATTAAGTGAATTTTAGCAAAAAATTGGTGAAAATTGGTGAAAATTTGTGAATACCCTTATATGTCTTAATTTGTAGGTTGATAATAAAGAAAAGAAAACAGTCCATTAATATTGGGCATTGGTCATAAATGAATCCAATATCAATTTTAGCAGAAAATTAGTGAATACTTAGATGCGGTAAACCACAGCAGAAACATATGAATTTTGATTTAATATTACTTTCATCCAAGCATGAAGAATAACACAATGGAAAAGATTTACTAGAAATAACAATTAACAGAGAAAGCAAGGAAATTTACAGACTGTCATTAATGGAAATAAAAATTAACAGAGAAAGGAAGTAAATTTATAGAATGTCATTAATGAATAGTTTTGTCATCAATGGTACAATTATATTCAACACATTCCAAGAAACACATACATGCCTTCCTAGGTAAAATTTAAGCAGGATATCGTGTTGGAAAAGGAATTTAACAGTGATGACAATGCAGATAGTGATGCCATTAGTTGGAATTATTCTGATTGCGATTAACCAGACATAAACATTCTTTCTTTTTTTCCTTTAAAAAAAAAATAGAAACAATATACTTTTGGGTTTGCTCTTCCCGAGAATGACGTGAATGATATAGCAGCTTCTACTTCACTAAGTATAACACAGATAAATTCTGGAAAAATCAAAGCCATGTGGCACAATCTGAATGTTCCATGTTTCACCTTGGAGACTAGATTTCGATATTTAAATGACAAAATTTACAAACGTTTTGCTAGGTCGCTCTTTCGTCGGTTTTTTCTATTTCAGGGTGTTGGAAGTAGATGCTGAGGAGAAAGAGCGTCCGCTCCTTCCTCCAAGGATGATATTTTCAGAGTGGCTAAACTAGATATCGGCACTTTAAACACATATTCCATAGGAACATTGCTTCGCACGTTTTGCTGGAAAGTGGAAATATCCACAAAGAAAGATTAGCCACTCTTTCTCCAAGTTCTATTTTTACAATTCCCTCATAAAAGAAGGTGCAGACGATCCTTCTTCTTCCCAATATTCTTTTCATTATAGCTTCAGACTGTAACAAGGGTCGGTCAATCCTTCTTCATCTTCACCATTCTTGATATCGTTCATTTTATAGATAAAGGTTTTCGCAATTATCTACTAAATGAAGGGGAAGCTGACCCTTCTTCCTGTGTTCACCATTTTAGATATAGATGAATTGACGTACTAGCCTTCGTAGGTTGAATAATTTTACAATTCCCTCATAAATGAAGGGGAGGCCAACCCTTCTTCTGCTCAGTATTGTATTCATAATAGTTCTAGAATGCAAGAAGGGTCGGTAGTTCCCTCTTTCTTTAGCCATTTTGCATATAGGTGAATTGCTGGATATAGTTGTTCACAATTATCTCCTAAACGAAGGGGCGGTCGATCCTTCTCTTCGAAAAATGGATGTCGGGAAAAACATTTTTATATCTTAGAACTTAGATGATGTTTGGGTCCCTACTATTTATAGCGGAAGTTGGAAATCAGGAATTGTCGAAATAGCCTTCGTAGATTAAATATATTTAAATTTATATCGTAAATGAAGGGTTGGACGACCCTTGCTTTGCTTAGTATTTTTCCCTTGTTCACAATTTTGGAAATACATGTATTGACAGCCTAACATTCGTAGGTTGAACATTTTTAATATTCCGTCATAAATGAGCGGGCGAGAGACGCTTCTTCTACCTAGTATTCTTTTGGTAATCTTTCTAGACTGCAAGAAGGGTCGTTCGATCCTTCTTATGTTCTCTTCTTCTTCAAGAAGGGGTGGCCGTGTTGATGTATATGTAACTTCAAAATGTATTTCATGTATATAGTTATTGTACTCCTATAGAGATGTATTATTCCTCTATACATAAGTGTCGTCATTTGTATTGACAAGTGTCGCAAGTGTGTTAACTTGCCGATGGGTTATTAGACCACCTTGTAAGGGGTCGACCCGGATTAATGTAACATGAGGTTATTGTGCTAAGCTAGACAAGTCGGCCCCATAAGTTTATTGGGCAGTCAGGACAAGTATAAATAGAGATCTCCCGATCTCTATTTGGATCACTTCAGAACTCACTCTTCCTTCACTCGGAAAGTGGCGCACATGTGAGGAGGAGGATCAACTGCTAGGAGGAGTCTATCTCTGTGTGCTTTGGTTGTACTATTGCTCTATCTATCTCTAAGGAAGTTGTGGGGTTTTTCACCTTAGGGTTTTCCCCACGGAAACTCTGTGTATCTATTGTCTCTTATGTTTTGCATCTTGTGATGATTGATATGCTTGCTATGATTGATATGCATTGATATACTGTACATGTTATTCTCTTAGTAAAGATCCTAGAGTATATTGAATTAATGCTCAAAAATTAACATGGTATCAGAGCTAACCTAAGAAGAAGACATTGTGCAGTGACGGAAACGAAGGTTTCTTGTTTATTGGGTTTCTCTCCACTGATTTTGGAAAAGAAGTAAGGTAGATTGACTCAACTCATCAAGGAGAATCTATCTGTCCAATCATAATTCAATTCTGAGCACTTTTAGTTAGGCCTTAAAAATTAGGGTTTCCTCAAAAATAGGAATTTCTGAAATCTGAAGACATAGCTAGAAGATCCTTGGAAAAATCAAAGTTTAGAGCTTTGGATAGAGAAATTTGGTTGGGGAAATCGCCGGGAAACTCAAACCCTAATTCATGGTCCTCCCTAGTGAATTCGGGAAGACTAAAAGGCATTTCTGAAGGGTGAAACTTTGCAGATCTCAAATTCTGAATATACTAGGCTGATCAGCTCATCAAGGTGCATCTTTCAATCCTTTTAGAAAGTTGAAATTCACATTTTGAATTTTTAGGGTTTCTCTAACAAACCCTAATCCGAGACCAGATCCAGTTTTCAGCAAATCAAGTGGTAAGAACTAAAGATTTTCTATTTCCATTTGAAGTACTATTTAAAGATGTCTCACGACACCAAGCTTTAGGACATGCTTGAAGGGGCTGATAATTTTCGAGCCTGGAAGTATAGGATTGGGTTAATCTTGGAAGAGAATGAGTTGGACTCATATATAAAAGAAGAGATCCCTATCCCAGAGGATGAAGAGGCTAAGATATTGCATAAGAAGAACTTGGTCAAGGAAAAAAGAATCATTGCTAATTCTATCATAGACCATCTCATACCACATGTGTCATCTCTGAAGACACCCAAGGAGATGTTTGACTCTTTGACCAAGCTATTTGAAGGGAATAACATAAATCGGAACGTGACTCTGCAGAATCAATTGAAAGGGGTCAAGCTATTGAATGGAGAGACCATTCAATCTTACTTCTCCAAGGTCTCTCAGATTAAGGAACAACTTGAAGCTGTGGATGAAGTAGTAGACAATGGTGAAGTTGTTATGACCACTCTGAATGGCCTACCTAGGTCATGGGACTCTTTTATTCAAGGAATATGTCCAAGAAAGAAATTGATCTCTTTCAGTAGACTATGGGAGGAATTCTCTCAAGAAGAAGCTAGGCTCATGGCTCGAAAAGAAAAGATGGGAAATGAAGATCAAGCTCTCACTGCTCACACCAAGAAGGGAAGCAAGTTCAAGGGGGAGCATTCTCATTCTAAGAGACCTTCTCACCACTCTAAAAATAGGAAACATCTAAGATGTTTCACATGTAATGAGAAAGGGCACTTTGCCTCAAATTGTCCCAAGAACAAGAAGGAGAACAATAACAACTTCAACAAAAAAAAAGAAGGGCAACAAAAGAAAATATCATGCTCATGCTGCTGCAGACGATGAACCTCCCAAGAAGAAGGCTAGATCTGAAAGTGATGATGATGACTCATCAAGTGAAGAAGAGTATGTTCTAATCTCTACTCTCACAGGTATTACCTCTCATGGTTGTAATGATTGGCTTATTGGCAGTGGGGCTTCCAAACACACGACTGGGTTTAAAGAATCTTTTGTAAATCTATCTGCACATGAATCACCCCATAAGTTGAAACTTGGGGATGATTATCAATACCCTATCAAAGGAAGTGGGGAAGCCTCCTACAACCTAGATTCTGGAAAGTCTTTGAATATGAAAGAAGTTCTTTATGTACTTGGGCTCAAGAATAACCTACTCTCCATATCTGCATTGGATTCCAAAGGCATGAGGGTTGCATTTGTAGATGGCCAAGTCTTAATGTAGCCAAAGGGTAAAACTATAGATGATTTAGTAGTGATTGGAGAGCAAGAGGGAGGATTGTACAAATTGAAGGGACAACCTGAACTTGCTATGCTGACATGAAGACAAAGATTCATCCATAGTCATGGATCACATAGATGTATGTATAATTTGGTTTTGCAAAGGTTAACTTATGAGTTATGCAGGTCATTGAAGAGAATAAGAAAACATTGCTAGACATAACTAGCAAATATGATGACCACGTATGTTTTTCTTATATCAAACGATCTTATACTGTGGTTTGATTGATAATGATTACTCATGAAGTTACAAGTTTGAGTAATCTAGGGTTTATGCATATTATGTCTCTTACCTTGATTAATGATATGACTAACCATAAGAGTTCTATAGTCAAATATGAATATGCATGAGTAAGAGAAGTCTTCCCTGAAACCTTGAATGATAATGCCTATTATCTGTGTTTGAAATGATCATGACTATACATGTTTAAGAATATTTTGTTTTGATAGTATACTAATGAATGTATGATTATGTATGAGATCTTGAGGATAACACAATGATGATACTCGTAAGCATGCATAGTGATCGAGGATGAATATAAGTTCAAGGACAGGTAATCCAGGAAGCAAAGATCAAGAGGGAGAACAATCTAGTAGTTTCTTCAAGGATGCAGATATTCAGAGGGAGTCGACCACTTCTCACAATCCACATCAGAATGGAGTTGCAGAAAGGAAGCAAAGACTGAGAGGGAGTCAACCCAACAAACAAGCAAACAAAGATAAGTATTTGAATTGTCATTTCTTGTATATTATGTTTGTTTAAATAATGCTATTCAGTGATGTATATGCTTATGTTCCTAAACTAAAGTTGTGTATTATGCATATTAGAATGATTGCATTGATGAACAAGATACTACTAATATGCAAGTAATGGGTAAGTGGCCTATGGTACTGTACACCATTCCACTGCTACTTATCTAGAATGAAAACTCTTGGCTGACATGTTGGGAGTTGTGCACACTCTTAACAATGTTCTGGTAGAGATTGGAAGGCATCTAGAAAGTTACGGGATATGGATAAATGTTGTATTGAAGCATTGGCTAAAATAATTGCATGACTATGTGTAAGTTTTTGTTATGAAACTATGAGATGTTTCTAATCACGCAATTTAACTTGTTTTGTAGGAAATACCGTATACCTTCACTTACAAAAGAAGGACTACAACATTTGTTCAAGCAACAAAATTATCTATTGAAGATATTGAATTTCCTAGGATATGGGAAGAATGCCATGATCCGTCGATCATGAAGAACGATGTTTGGGATGTTGTCCCAAGACCTGAAGGGAAGTCTATTGTGACTTCCAAATGGATCTATAAGATCAAGCATGCTGCAAATGGCAGCATAGAGAAATACAAAGCAAGACTCATAGCTCGTGGCTTCTCTCAAAAAGAGGGAATAGACTATGAAGAGACTTTTGCTCCTATAGCCAAGTACACTTCTATCAGATCAACACTTGCCCTAGCTACAGTGATGAAATGGAAGATACACCAGATGGATCTCAAGACATCTTTCTTGAATGGTGTAGTCGAGGAGGAAGTGTATGTGGAGCAACCACTTGGTTTTGAGACACATGACAGAGAGTCATATGTGTGTAGACGGAAGAAAGCCTTGTATGGCTTGAAGCAAGCTCCCAGAACTTGGTATGGTAGGATGGACAGTTTCCTATCCAGCTTTGGCTTTACCAAGAGTAAAGCAGATTCCAACCTTTATTACAAGGTTGAGGAAGACAATCCAGTGATACTACTTCTGTATGTGGATGATTTGTTTGTAACAGGTAATGATAGTTTGATTGCCGATACTAAGAGGAAGCTTGCAGCTGAGGTCAAGATGAGGGACTTGGGGATGGTGCACTATTTTCTAGGCATGGAGGTGTGGTAGAGTGTAGATGGTATCTTCCTTGGGAAAGGGAAGTATATAGTAGAGATCCTGAAGAGGTTCAGGATGATGGATTGCAAGGCCATGGCCACACCTATGGCATCGAACCTAAAGCTTCTATGTGATGCTTCATCTGCGCCGATTGATGTCACTATGTATTGTCAGATGATTGGGTCCTTGATGTACCTGAAGAACATGAGACCAGATATTTGCTTTGCGGTGAACACATTGAGCCAGTTCCTAATGGATCCGAGGAGTGTTCACCTGGTTTATGTAAAGCATATTCTGAGGTACCTGAAGGGTACAGTGGATTATGGGCTCAAGTATGATGTGAATCAAAAGTTTAACCTACAGGGTTATGTTGATTCAGATTGGGTAGGCATTGCTGTAGAAAGGAAGAGCGCTTCTAGGTGCGGCTTCAGTATGGGATCAAGTGTGATCTCTTGGTTTAGCAGGAAGTAGTCCTGCGTAGCACTAAATACAACCGAAGCAGAGTATGTTGTAGCCTGTTTGGCTAGTTGTGAGGCAGTATGGCTTTGGAAGCTACTGTCTGAGTTATTTGATCTCCCGTTGGAGGCTACTAGTATCTTTTGTGACAACCAGAGTTGTGTGAAGTTGTCTGAGAACCTGGTGTTCACGACAGGTCGAAACACATAGAGATCAAATATCACTATATCAGGGATATGGTGCAGAGAGGAGCAGTGAAGCTTTTGTATGTTGCGACAAATGAGCAGATTGCAGATGTGTTGACGAAGCCACTAGACAGAGTGAAGTTCGAGTATTTCAGAGAGAGACTTGGTGTTCTTTAGATCGACAACACTTCAAGGAAGAAGTGATGGAGACATTTGCTGCAGCCATTCCTAGCATGGTGGAAGGGGGATCCTTCACATGGCTGTGGATGTAAGCGCTGGATAATGAGCATCAGGATGATGTTCTAGTTTCTGCTTTGTATGATCAATTGGATCATTTACATTTGTATGTATGTGTATGCATCATGTTGGATGCCGGATATGATCAGTTGGATCATTTATGTATGTATGCATCATGTTGGATGGTGGATATGATCAGTTGGATCATTTATATGTATGTATATATGCATCATGTTGGATGCTTGGACCATGTATCTGCGTATGTATCAGGTGGATCATGTATGATGATATGTATCAGGTAGATACTTGGTATGCATCAGATGGATGCATTGTATGATTAGGATGATCATGGATGACGAGCTTCAGGATGTTGATCCATATGACATGCATCAAGACGATGCAGTGATAATGATCAGGATGATCATGTGTGATGATTATCAAGACGATACTCTGGATGACATGCATCAGGACGATGTAGTGATTATGATCACAATGATCATATGTGATGACATGTATTAGGTGGATACATTACATAATCAGTTGGATTATGTGTGATGAGTTCCAAAGACACAAATGCACATGAGATTTTCAGACATGGTTGTAGATGTGCTCTCCCATGGTCATGATGTAATTGTTGGGCTTTTCCGACATGGTGGGAGATGTGTTCTCCCATGGTTGTGATTTAATTGCCAGGGCCATTCGAGCATGGTTATAGATGTGTTCTCCCATGGCTGCGATATAAGTGCTGGGGCCATTCGACCATGGTTGTAGATGTGTTCTCCCATGGCTGCGATATAAGTGTTGGGCCATTTGAGCATGGTTGTAGATGTGTTCTCCCATGGTTGCAATATAAGTTATGTGCCATTTCGACATGGTGATAGGTTGGTCCTCCCATGGTCATTGATGTAAGTGCTGTGAGCCTTTCACAGATGGTGGTAGGTTGGTCCTCCCATGCCGGTGAGTGTAAGTGCTGTGTGTGTGTGCATCTAGGTTGTGCTTCATGAATGATGTTATGATTAGTATGATCATGAGTATCAAGATGATACTCTGTGGCCGTGGACACGTTGTGCAGTAGCATGTAAAAGGTCCTGGGAGATTCGATAGGTTGAGCTGTGTGATCATAATCAGTCCTGGGATGCTCTTTCGAGGTTTTGTTGCCTCACGTAATAAGTCCTGAGGATTCCACAGTATCGCCAGTGATGATGAAGACCTATAGGTGGTGGGCATACATCCAGTATGAAAAAGGACTGGCTCTGTATAACTTCCTATGATGATTAGATTCAGAGATTGATTGAGATAGTAGCAGCAGTGATGATGACAATGATTCGAGGACGATGATTCATTGATGATGATCCAGAGAAGAAGACTTGTGCTAGTAGATCTGTGTCGAGAAGTACCTTCCTAGTTAAGAGTGAGTGTTGATGTATATGTAACTTCAGAATGTATTTCATGTATATATTTATTGTACTCCTATAGAGATGTATTATTCCTCTATACGGAAGTGTCGTCATTTGTATTAACAAGTGTCGCATGTGTGTTAACTTGCCGATGGGTTATTAGGCCACCTTGTAAGGGGTCAGCCCGAATTAATCTAACATGAGGTTATTATGCTAATCTAGACAAGTTGGCCCCATAAGTTTAATGGGAAATCAGGACAAGTATAAATAGAGATCTCCCGATCTCTATTTGGATCACTTCATAACTCACTCTTCCTTCACTCAAAAAGTGGCGCACATGTAAGGAGGAGGATCAGCTGCTAGGAGGAGTCTATCTCTGTGTACTTTGGTTGTATTATTTCTCTATCTATCTCTGAGGAAGTTGTGGGGTTTTTCACCTTAGGGTTTTCCCCACGGAAACTCTGTGTGTCTATTGTCTCTTATGTTTTGCATCTTGTGATGATTGATATGCTTGCTATGATTGATATGCATTGATATACTATACATGTTATTCTCTCTATAAAGATCCTAGAGTATATTCAATTAATGCTAAAAAATTAATAGGTCGATCCTTCCGTTCGGAAAATTGGAAGTCAAGACAAACATATTTTTATATATTATAACTTATGTTATATCTTTGTTTAAAATAAATATGATTTTTAATGTCCTCCTGTTATTTTATATTTCATAAAATGCTTTTGAACTTGATTTTTGTTTTGAACAATGTGTCCTGTTATTTTAAATTTCAGATATCGTTTATGAAATGGATTTTGGTACTCAACAATGTGTGGTCCTACTTTTGAATGGATTGAAAGTTGCTGAGGGAATCTCTTTTCCAGAAAGAAATTTTTTGCATAATATCAGCATTAATGCCAGATGCATCATTATAAATGTTACCAAGACTCCAAATGCAAGTCTTCCATTGCCCTATCCATCAGAAGGTGCAAATACATTGTCAGAGGCTGTTGGTGGTTATATTCAATGGCTTGTATATGAGATAGTTAACCAGATTGGGTCCGCTCTTTGCGAGAATGAGGTGAATGATATACCAGCGTCTAGTTCGACGAGTGTAGCACATATCATAACAACTGAGAATGAGGTGAATGATATACCAGCTTCTACTTCGACGAGTGTAGCAGATATCATAACAACTGAGAATAGATCTTCTTTTATTATGAGAAAAGTTAAGTTGTTACATAAGTGTTCAGAAAGAAAGGATTGTATTTCCATAGGTTTGGTAACAAATGTGAGTGGGACTGATTTTGTTGGGGGAACATTTTTGGGTGACTTCACCTTTGGTGTTCTGGTGACTGAAGTGGTCTTTTCTTGTATGGAATGTTGTCCAGGGTTGAGCAGTGGAAGTTTTATTGTATGGACGATTAAAAGAATCATCGATTTTAATACAGAAACATTGCTTTCTGTTGCAAGCGATTTCAACAATAATCAATCTAAATCTACTTTGAAGGTATTAAGAGAAAATCACAATGTTAGGTTTCTGGGACAGAAAGTTAATTTGATACATCAATGTTCTTTAAAGCAACAGTATGTTGCTCGGGGAATAGTGTCAACTTTGTTTTAGGGAGACATTGTACAATACAAAGCATTAGATGTTGGTGAGTTTGGTATTTTAGTTCATAAAGTCTTCTGCAATTGTGATGATTGTGGTGTATTTGAAGGCTCCCTTATAAGATGGCCTGCAAACCATTCGCTTGACCTCCATGATGTTCCTTTGGATGTTATACTAAAAAATAAAACAGACAAAGTTATGGTCAACTTTTGGAATGTGTTTGAAGAATGTCCGTTATAGATGGTCCTTCCAGGTACTACCCATTGTGAATATACAAAAGTTAAAGGTAATGGAACAAGTCCATACAATTCCGTAAAGCTGCAAGCTCGAACTAAAATTTCCGATAGAAATTCAAGATTGGTACCTTACATGCCTGCAATAAATATGGGTGCATTCCTTTAAAAAATTGGCACCGAACATTGTTGCTCAAATTTTTGTATATAAAAAATTCCACTTCAATCGATAGTTAAATGTAGGAAAAAATTTGATAGTATGAATGGAAATTCAAAAATACACTATATTATAAATTCTATGGGATCAAATGCTCCTGTGACCGAAGAAGGAGATGACAGAAAAGGAAGATTTTTTACAATGAGATTAGACACAATAGACGCCTATCAAAATGCATGGTATAAATGCCATGGGATAAAAAAGAGCACTTTCTTCAATTATAAAATAATGTTCTTGAATGGTGATATGAGAGCTGTGCATGGTAGCAGTGGATTGGAAAAATCTAGGGCGAACACTATTGCACTGGTAGCTGTTATTAATAAAACTGTAGTAGAGAATTCAAACAAATATCCATATGTTACACGATTAATCAGTGGAGATGGAGCAAGGACAACCTTGAAATTATTACCCGCTAATATGTCCCATGGTTTGTTGTGAGAAATGGCTAATGATGAAATGAAAAGAATTGGTTTGCCTCCAGTATCACAATCCTCCTTTAGCAAGGTGATGAGAGAAGATTTTCCAAATGTTAAAATTTCTAAATCAACCTCCTTTGCAAGGTGTAATGAGTGCATTACAATACAGGATAGGATTAAGGGGACCACTGATCCAGCTGAGGTGGAAAAGTTGCGAGCAAACCAAGCAACTCATAATAAATACATAACAAGTTGTCGCCAGCTTTATTATTCACACAGGTTGGCTTCACAGAACAATCTGAAGACTTTTCTAAGTATTGTTCATGACAAAATGGATAAGTCAAAGACTTCCATTCCAAGGATGGGTAAGAAGGAAAAGATTTTAGTAATGTTATGAATCATCCCATATCATTGACTAGGATGTTGAATCATGGGCACAAGACTGGGGGTTTTGGTCATTTTAGCCTCTCATTTTTAGAGATGGGATTGAATTTCACTATGACATCCCTGGCTAAATGCTTGAAGTGTCTTGAAGATCCAGTGGGTGATAAATATGGTGATTTTCCCTACGAAGGCGGAACATCTAAGAACCAATTGCATGATGCTCTATTGCAATCAGACTCATATGAAAAGTGTTTGATATACAAACAAGATGTAATGCAAGATGATGTAATGTGTGTTGATGGTACTAATCAATGCATGACAAATAGAAAACTACCACCCATATTGTTGTTGCAAATGGATAATTGTTCAGGCGATAACAAAAATCGCTTTGTATTTGCATTTTTATCTCTTTTAACAACAATGAGAGTGTTCAAGACAGTTGAATTTGGATTACAAAGTAGAGGTGCAATGGTGGAAGCCAACAGGAGCATCAAAGGATCTAAAGGTCTTGTACAAAACATGGTTAGATAGAAAGCAACAATGGGTTGTTGGTGCAGAAGAAAATATGATGATCAACATAAATAGCATCATATGGGCATGGTCACCAAGGAAAGGATGGGTAGGAGAGAAAATTACCATAAATGAGAAGGACCTTGTAACAGTCAGATCAGGCACAACTTCCTCATCACAATCGATTATGTTGATTGTGGACACTTGTGATTTAGAAACCAAAACTTTCTGTCTCTCTGCTGGATTAGATTTAGTAATGACCAGTTCATCATCTTCTTGAGTCTCTGTAGTAGGCAGTTGAATATTGATAGAAGTCCTAAGGGGTTCTAGGAATTGAGTCTTAATCACTGATGACAATTGTGTCATTTCTTGCTTGAAATTCCAAGATGTCTACAATAACACTTTAGGTGTTTCAGCAATTTTCTCTTGTGGAGGTTCCTCTAGGGAAGCTTTACCTCTATCCTCATCAGGATATGTGAGCATTAAGGGAGATTTAGTTTTTTGGGTTTCTTTTCCCTCTCTGTCTCTCCTTCTCTGTTCAATTAAATTCAGTTGCATGGCCCTATAGCTCAAAACTTTAATTTTGAGATCTTTCTGGTATTTCAAAATATCATGCTGCTCTTGTGAATCTTTGGCTTTGGCGAGGACTTGAGAAAATGTGTCTGCCCCTTGGTATATAAAATAATCTAGTTGAACCTCATGTGTATAATCCATTTTTATATGTATCTGTTTGAAGTGTGCATCCAAGAATTATTTGGGGTGATGTTTCCTCTTCTCAGCAGTGCCCAACTTCAAGGAAGCTATTTGGTCACCAAGAACTGCAGCCCAATTTGATGTAGGGATAACCAGCTGGCCAAGGTTGAGAGAAAACATAGGCCAACCTTTCTTCCCGGGGCCTGTGAGCTTCTTATACATGCCATCAGTCACTGTCTAGAATGAAACCTCATGTAGAACTAGCTTGTCTGGGACTATTCTGGGTAGAAAGTGCATTGTTTCACTTCCCCAAATTCTGATGTATGAGAAGTATTCAAACACATACCAATCACCCATGGTATTAATGAAGGCTTTAGCATCTTTTGAAAATGCAGGTGCCTCCTGCTTGAAGATCTTAAAATAAATGGTGCCCATAAAACTGTCACAGATGTCATACAATAAAGGCACAAAATTGCCTTCCCACAATGCTGAATGGTAAATGTGTACATGGGGGTCTGCAGGGGTCCAACTCCAACCTGAGTTAGGAAACTGGAACTCTACACAGAAAACAGCAAGGACATATGCAGAAAAGAAGAAATGTGGCTTCTTATGAGCAGGTGCCTTCTGGTAGTCTTGTATTGCATTCTTCAATTCTAACGATAAGATAGATGCCCATGGGAAAGATTCACCTGTGGTTAACACATCGTGTGCTATGGGTGCCCATTAGGATTTGAAAAGAAAACAATTGGGGAGACCGAAAAGCCTGCAAAGCATGGCTTCCAGCAGAGAGTAGGGTTCTTTTAACCAGATAATAGGATAAAGGTTGTCATCCTTGGGCACAAAAGCATTGGGCTTGACCATCCATGACTTTATCATGTCATCGAAATTATACCGGGTCTTTGAGGACTGAATAAATTCAAAAGAAAGGGTCTGTGTATGGGGTTTAAGAGCAAAAGCTCGAACGAAGACCTCAGGGCGAAAATATGTCAATTGAGCACCGGCGCTATCATTGAAAGAGAGATCTTTGATACTGGCATTTTCAATAATCCACTTCACTGCATCAGTGTAAGGTAGGACAGCAGGACGTGCAGCAATGGCGTGAATTTGGGAAGCCCTAATCCTTTCATACATAAGTTTATCGTTCTCGATGTGGGAAAGGTCGTCATTATCAAATATAGCATAAATTTTAAACCAATCTACTTGGTATGTTTCAGTGACCTTCTCACTGGTATCCGAGAGGATACTGAAATTAGGGTCCTTGATCAAGATATCTTTGTGTGCCGTTTTGGATCGTGTGTTTTTCGACATGGTGAAAAGCTTGCAATTTCTGATAAGCAAATAAATAAAATCAAAATTAAATCCAAAATAGCAGAATTGGAAAACCAAAAATAGAAATGCGACAGCAAACTTACCCGAAATAACCGAAGAACTGATAAAAACGACACCCTAACAGGAATGCGCAATAAAATCCAAGCAACGGGGTAATTTCTAACAGTAAAAGTGACAAGAATAAAATAGAAAAACCCTATTTATTATATTTACCAGATTAAAACACAACCATAGGATCAGAACGAGTGGACGGTGGAGATGAATCAGAGCGGGATGCGGGATCGAGTTCATATTTTATTAAAAGTTTATTTAAGAATCCCGAAAGCCGAAACCTGAAAGTGTCGGGTTGCGGGTTTCTGGATTGCAATGAAACAAAAGTGAAAAAGAGTTCCCGAAAGTGTCAGGTTGTGGGTTTTGGGAATGGGAATAATCATAATCGAAAAACCTTTTCCCAAAAGCCGCAACCTGAAAGTGTCTGGTTGCGGGTTTTAGGAACACACAACAAAATCAATGTTTAAAAGAAATTCCCAAAAGACGAAAGTCGCAATTGCGGGTTTCGGGTTTCGGGATAAAACTTCCCGAAATTATTTACAAAGAGAAAACCCGCAACTGTCGGGTTGTGGGTTTTGGGATGACAAAAATCATAAGTTACAAAAATAAAATCCCGCAACCCGCAACTGTCGGGTTGTGGGTTTCCCAAACTTCACGACAAGCGAACAAATCTGGCAACCCACAACTATCGGGTTGCGGGTTTTGGGTTTCCCAAATGTCCAGTTTGAGGTTGATGGAAGCAAATGATAAAATTCTCAAAATTGAAGCTTCCTACAAGCCCAAAACACTTATAAATTTTTTAGATCAAAAGGAAAACACACAGGACAAAAGTATGGGTAAGTGATCTTAGGGATAAAAAAGAAAAGCCTCATATTTACAGGAAAACTCACCCAACTAGCTTTGTGTTTATTAGGAATGGGGCTCCTATGCTTAGTTTAAGCATGGGATCTGTTGTGGCTATAACAAATGGCGGCTATCTGGGATGAACCAGTTATCTCTGCAACAAAATCAGCTAAAGAGAATAAGTCGACCAACCAATATTTTCAACCTGAATTTAGAAAATGCTCAACAGAAGGACAGTTAATGAGCAAGAGACATAAGATTAATATATCCCCAGACATGACCATTTTAAGGATAATGCCAATCGGATAAGGAGGCATAGGGAACAACCAGAGTTATTTACTTTTATGTAGTCATGGAAAACCAACTTGTGTTGATCCTTGCAATAGAATTAGAACTACACATGGATATCCCAATTACACATCACCTTGGATTGTAAAATTTTTAGGAATGTACAACAATTTATTCAGTTATATACACCTTCTCTTTCTTTTTTTCTTTTTTTTTAGATCAAAGATAGAATAGATCCTGCATATATAAGACCACTGCCCTGACTTGGTGATTAGATATCAGCAGTGCCATTCACAAACCTAATTCAGAACCTGATCAAGCCAACTCGGTAAGGAGACTCCTTGTATTCTAGTTGAGATACTGAAAGCAACTACCGTGGCTTGGTGACCAAACTATAGTTTCAGTACAAATCAAGCCCATGATCATGGAAGGGATGGCTTGTAAAAAGACCCCCCTATTCTTATATACAACATGCATCTTGCAAAAAAAACCAAAAAAAAAAATTATTGAACTATAAATTACCAAGGCACTACCATGGCTTGGTGGCCATATATTAGCAATGTTACTCACCAGTGCTTTGCAGATCATGAATGGATCGACCTGTGATAGGATCTTCCAACTCCCAGTAAAACTGAAAGTCATGTTCCAAGTGTGGTGGCTTGATGTGAAGATGTCATTCCACTAAGAACCTATGAACCTAATGGGATGGCTTGTTAGCAAGACCCCCCCACTTTGCAATTTACATTTATTAATGAATTTATTACCAAGGTGATTGTAAAAGGATCCATACCAGAACAAGCTAGGTAGGTTATTATAATATGTTGTTCGAACCATGAAACATGAGATCAGAAAACTTGGTTATCACCCAGACCTCAATTAAACAAATGAGACATGTATAAGATTATGATCATTATGGAAAGGTATCAATCTAGGTGTTGCGATCATTAATTGTGTACCCTTTATTGAAGAAATCATGGCATAGGTCGAAGAAACTGTGGCTGGTAGAAACTTCTAAAACCTCAGTTGAAATCATCTGTGAGAAAAACTGATTATTGATTATCACCAAATGTGCAGAATTTTAATCAGCAAAATAAACAAAAGAAAACAATCTAAATCATGAAAACTAAGAAAAACAAAAATAAAGAAACCAAAACTATATACAAATGCATCAGCTTGATCAGACGAAATACTTTTTGAGGAGTGAAACATTCACTGGATAAGTGTCTACAACTCCTTCCAGTGTCTGTAATCGAACAGTACCAGGACCCATCTTTTCTGTAATAATGAAAGGTCCCAGCCAGAGGCACTGAAACTTGGTATACTGGTTCTTATCTTTGTGTTGTTTGTCCCATCTTAAAACCAAGTCTCCAACAGAAAATTCCCTGTCAGATGAAGATTTTTCATCAAACCACCTTCTCACCATTTGTTGATGATGATATAACTTGTTTCTAGTTGTTTCCCTATCTTCCTCCAGTTTAAGTAGAGTGTCAATTCTCTGCTAGAGGGGAGAAGAATCATCTTCTTGGACAGACTGGGCTAACTGTAGTGAAGGGATGGTAATATTAGAAGGAAGAATGGCTTCTTTGCCATACACTAGACAGTAGGGAGAATTTCCAATTGTTGCCTTTGGAGTAATTCGATCTACCCAAAGAGCATTATTGAGCTGTGTATGCCAATCTCTATGGTGAGAGGCTACAATCTTCTTTAGAATGTTGATCAAATTTTTATTTGAATACTCAGCCAACCCATTTCCTTGTGGGTAGTAGTTGGTAGAAAATTTGAGTTTCATCCCCTTTTCAAAAGCATACTTGGTTATGTCTATCGAGGAAAAATAGGATGCATTATCAAAGACTAAGTACTCTGGAGTGCCAAACCGTGAGAGTATCTGACTGTCTAAGAAATAAATCACTTGGTTGGCGTTACATTGCTTAAGTGGGACTTCCTCCACCCATCTGGTGAAGTAGTCAGCTGCTGTGAGAATGTACTTGTGTTGGAGGGATGAGGTAGGATTTATAGGTCCAACAAAATCCAGCCCCCATTGTTGAAATGGGAACTCAATAGTGACTGGTTGCAAAGGGAAAGCCGGTTTCTTGAACTTCCCTATGCATTTCTGGCATGGTTCACACCTCCTTACATAGGCATAAGTATCTTTAAACAATGTGGGCCATTAATACCCAGCTTTGAGAATCTTATGAGCTGTTGTCTCACCCAAAAAATGACCTCCTGCTGGTCCTACATGAAATTGAAAGAGAATATCATCAGTCTGGTTCTTTTCAAGACATCTAAGGAAAACACCATCATAATTTTTTCTAAATAGGACTTCATTTATAAACTGATAAGGAGCATCTTTTAATCTTAAAGCCCTGCGTTTCTTAAAGTCCAAGGTTTCAGGGGCAAACCCATGGTTCAGAAAAAATTTGATATGGTCATACCATTCCGATGTTGGGGTATTAATAGCATGAACATAACCTATTGGAGGATCTTCCTCTCGCTCCCATTCGGTTTGCTGCTGTACAAGATCATTGGATTGAGCAGTAAGAAGACAAAGGCCTTGTCCTTTGAAAATTTTGGCTAGCCTTATTTCCAAATCATACTCATGCAGAGCAGTCATCCAATGGGCCCTTTTTTCACCCAACCCCTTCTGGATCAGCACATTTCTAATAGCAGAATATGGGACGATGACCTTTGTTCGAGATTTTAACAAATAAGGCCTGTAATGTTTGACAGACTTGTAAACTGCATAGGCTTTTTTGTCAATTTGTGAATAATTGAGCTCTGCACCCTTGAAGGTCGAACTCATAAAAGAGATTGGAATCTCTGTATCACTGTCCTGTTTCTGTGTCAAAATAGCTGCATAGGAAAGATCAGTGGCAAAAGTGTATAGAATAAAATCTTTGTCAAAATCTGGGGACATAAGAGCGGGAGCTTCAGCGATGGCTTTATGAATTTCGATGAATGCATCTTTTTGTTCTTCTGACCATGTGAACTGTACATATTTCTTAACTAAATGCTGTAAAGGTTTAACTATCTAAGCAAAATTAGGTACAAACCTATGTACAAAGTTGATCTTACCCAAGAACGACTACATTGCTTTACACGAACCCGATAGGCCAATTTTTGAAATAGCGTATGTGCATTTTGGGTCAATGATCATACCTTCTTTTGAAACGATGAAGCCCAAAAGCTTCCCTTCTATAACTGCAAAAATTGATTTCTTGGAGTTCAGGGAGATGCTAAATTTCCTGCAACGTTCGAAAACCTGTTTCAGAGCAAATAGATATTCATGTCGCTTCTTTGAATATATGGTAATATCATCTAAATAAACCACGACGGAATTATGCATCAAACCTCAGAAAGCTATATCCATAGCTCTCTGAAAGTTGGCTCCTGCATTGATCATACCGAAAGGCATTCGCCTATAGGCGAAAGTTCCCCAAGGGGTCCTGAAAGCTATTTTTAATTGGTCATCTGAGGCGGCCATAACCTGGTTATACCCCGAAAAACCATCCAGGAGAGAGAACATTTCCAACCCTGCTACTCTTTGGAGAATCTGTTCCATCAGTGGAACATGGTAGTTATCTTTTTCAGAGGCCCAATTCAGATTCCTGAAATCGACACACAATCAGATTTCACCACTTTTCTTGTGTATGGGCACCAAATTGGATATCCATTGTGTATGCCTCACCGGAAAAAAAATTTGGGCTATGAGTAGCTTTTCCAGTTCTTTTTTCACAGAAGGATCTAAACTGGGATGCATTTTCCGCAGTTTCTGTTGAAACGGTTTCACCTCCGACTTCATGGGTATGTTATGGTAGATGACGCTAGTGTCAAACATTTTCAATTCATCATAGGTCCAGGAAAAGACATCTTTATATTCTTTACACAATATAATGATGGCTCGCCTTTCTTTTGGAGTACAATCAATTCCTATTTTGATATAATGGGGTTCTTGCTCAGTCCCTAAATTGACTTGCTCGTAGTTAAGCGAAGAGATCTGTGTTTTACAATTGGTTTTGTGTATGAATTTGTCTTGCAAATCGTAGAACTTCTCCAAATTGATCACAAACATTGGGATGATGTTCGAGGAATCACAGAGAGACTTTTCATGTTCATCCTCGTCTATAGCCATATCCTGGAATGTGTCCTGGGCTGTCAGAAAATCAAGTATCTGCTGATCATCATCGAAAACTTTCCATCTTGTCACATTATCTGGCATGGAAGGCCTATACATCAGTTCTATTAAGAATGTTTGAGTAGATAGGCCCTCAGGTGGAATCAATCTGGAAGCTGTATTTGCCAACAAGTCAGCATCAAAGTTCTGAGACCTAGGGACTGAATTAATATTAAATGCAGTAAAGGAGCTGGTAAGATATCGTACCAATTTTTGATAATTCAACAGGCGGGGGGACAAGCAGTGTATCTTATTCCTCACCTGTTTCACAATGATTTCTGAATCTCCGAAGCAATGGATGATCTGTACTTTCAAGTCAATAGCTTTCTTAAGTCCCTGTATTAGGGCATTGTACTCAGCCACATTATTAGTACAATCAAACTCTAATCTGCATGCAATCATAGTTTTTGTCCCTTTTGGATCTATGAGAACACATCCTGCACCAACTCCATCCTTAGATTTAGAGCCATCAAAAAACAATGTCCGAGCAATAGGGTCTAATCTAAAATTTGCATTTACATTAAAACATTATGTACAATATCTCCTGAGAATGGCATAGAAGTTAGATGAGTTACCTAAGATTCGTTCTGTGCATTCTCCTGTGGTGATATATCAGCTGGTAAATTCCCGAAAGAAGGTGTCAACGGTAAAGTGCTCAATGTGTGTGTTGAAATACCCCGCAGGCTCACTTGAGTCATTTAAGTCTGTGACTGTCTATTTCATGTAAGGCTCTCTATTGATCTTGATCTTGTTTGGCTGCCATTGTAGGGTAACCACAAATGGGACCAATCAGTAGCAAAATAACCTTTTATTTTTTCTGACCAGTCTCTACTAAGCCACATACCATATGCTTCTGGGATATCAGCAATGACTATATCAATCATTTGATGGATCCGAGGATCAACTGATAATGTAATTAAGACATTTTTGAGTCTCCCTACTATTCTAACCTTTGATATGTCAAGTTGTACTATCTGATTAGGGAAAGGTTCCCATGTGGCATTCAACTTTTTACAAACAGACAGAGGCATCACATTTGATGATGCTCCAGAGTCTATCATGCAGTTATGTACGTTTCGGTTGAAAATCTCAAAAGTTAGAAGAAAAGGAGGTGTCCTTCTGCTACCAGACTTATGATCATCTGGTTTAGTGAAAGAGTCAAGGTTATTATTCTACAATTCTCTTGGCTGTTTGACCACCATACTTTTGGGTAAAGTATCCCTCATGGAAGGGATTTTCAAAAATTCAAACAAGGAGATGTTTGCCTTAACTCTTTTAAGAACTTCAACTAAATTGTACTCCATTTCAGGGATGACTATATCCTTGTGAGGAGCAGCCTTGCCTTTATTAGGAACTGGTGTGGAGGATGAAGGTTCTTGAGGGGGTTGAGGTTTAGACCTTGTGTTATAAGGATGTTGAACATTAAACACAGTCTCAGGTTCTTCTTCTTCTTCACACATAGGAAGCTCTGAAAAGTAACTTACAGTGTTGATTTGTGGATCCTCATGTTCATCTTCTTCTTCTTCTTCAGGCAATTGTGTGTCTGGATCAGTTTGATCATTGGGAACTTCAGGGGTGTTTTGAGATTCTGATGCTAAGGCTCTAAAGATAAAATAAATTTCTTCATTCGTGAGGCCTTCTATTGGATTAGGAAGTGGTGGATTCGGTGGAGGTTGATAAGGTCTCCTAAAAGGTGGCCTCATGAAACCTCTATTCTGGTTTTGATATTCATTGTTAGTCTTTTTCAAATCCACCATCTCGTTTGACATTTTCTGGATGAACTTTTTCATGTCAGTCATGTCAAACGGATCCTTGTTTTGAGCAGTGGGTTTGGGGACATTATCATTCCTTTTCCTGGAAGTGGAAGGCTATTCTTCTGAGGTTTCCAGATTGTCCTTTAGACAAAAAATGTCTTTTTCAACTTGTATTGCTTCATCAAACACTTCTATCAAAGTTCCTTTGCATGCTCATTTCACCCACATTGAAATAGGAGCAGGCAAGCCTTTTCATAGTAGGATACCAACAATTCTTCAATAGGAAGAAGGTTGATGGGAATTGTATTATTTAAGTATGAGAACCTTTGATTGAAATATTTAACCATTTCTTTCCCTTTGATTTTCATGGAATATAATTCCAAAACAAGATCCTGTGGTGTCTTATCATCTCCAAACTTTTGGATGAATAATTTCTTAAACTCATCCCAAGAAACAATAGACCTTGGTGGTAAGGCAAAATACCATGCAGCTGCCTTTCCTTCAAAAGTATAAGGAAAGAGTCTACAAAACACATCCTCATGAATGACACTTCTAAGTCTAATAGCCTGCATGAAGGTTTTAACATGATCTAGTGTAGGTGACTTGTCATCTGGGTAAAATTTGGGTAACCACTTCTCAGGGTTTTGGGGTAGTCTATGTTGGTATCCAAGTACCCATACTGAATCTTGGTCGAGCCATGGTCTATTTTGGCCTTCTCCAGCCATCGGTAGTTCTTCTTCTTCTTCTTCTGAAGAAGAGCTTGAAGAATGTTCACTATCTGAGGAAGATGATGAGGATGAACGAGGAGATGGTGGTGATCCACTAGATCTATGTTTTGGTTGATCTGGGGCTTCCTGAAAAAGCTGATTGTGATTGTTTTCAGGTGAACCTGAACGATCAACTGATTCTCGGTGTGGTATGTTTTGATCAGCTGTCTGTTGATGTTCACTATTGGGATTAGCTAAATGTTGAGTTGGTTGATCACTAGTCTGTGTAATCGTGTTTATTTGACCCTCTTGATTACTGGTCTGTAAAGCGTTATCTAAATTGAGAGGTGCTAAACCATGGCTTCGCTCAATAGCGATTCTTTGTTCCAATCTAGTTACACTGTCACGGGACTGGTTCAAAATGTCTTCAAGGAGAATTGATCCTCTTGTGGGGGATATGATTACAACATTCCTTCCAACCTGTTGCGCTGTAGGTGCAGCAACAGTAGTAACGACCTGAGCAGGTGTAATAGGAACAACAGTGGATTGTGACTCAGTAGGTTGTTCAGATGTTGAAGCCCTTGATTGGCTTCGAGTTTGAACCATTAAAGTATTTGTTGGAGGAGGTTTCTTAGTAGCTTGTTTAGGCATGTTGTAATAGTGGCCCTCCTTCTAGCACCATTTGTTGAGGCCTCAGTTGTGTAGGTTAGATGCAAAGGTGCTGGAATGGTTCCAAGGCTCCCAACAGAGGAAGAAAACCCAAGTTGAAAGGCTTCGAAAGACCCTGCGCAAGGGAAATTCTATCCCCAACCTGTTTAGTATGGTGATCCTCCACGGATATTCGGCCTCCGCTGGCACTCTAAGAGTTGGTGTTTTAACCAAGTAGGTCAGTTTTCCAATCAAGGAAAACTAATATGTGAAAGTGGTAAAGCTAAGCTAAGCTAACCTATTTAAGAAAAGGAAACTAATTTAAGTTAGTCCTATTATAAAAGGAAGCTTGATGTTGTGCAAATTTGTCTTGAAATGTGATGAACAAGTAATTGAACACTTTACACAGAAATGTCTTTGTGAGTAACTTGTTAACTTGAATTATTATCAGTTAATTAAAATTAAGTGACAATATTCTAAGTATTTAATCCTTTTCAAGATCTGATCTGTAATTACTCTGCTAATTGAAAAATTAACATTTGATTATATATATTTGCACCGAATCATTTGCAGAAATATAAAATGAAAGTATTTGAATTGAATAAACTCAATGAAATACTTAGAAACATAGACCAATCATATAGAGAAACCAATATACCGGATCTGTGCATTAATAAATATTTGGCAAAAATCAGATGCATAACAGATGACAATTTTTTTAGCGCGACGCCAGTCGACAGGGGTCCCACTCACTGTCCAAACATACCGCAGTCTTCCTGAGCACTAGCTCGGACAGGTTTTATCCCGCCCAGCAACACCTGCAGAGCAAATGAGGTCTCACTCGAGGCGTCCAGGAAGAGTAGACGGAACCATGTTTCCGCCGAATGGAGGAGGATGGTTGCGGCTAATGATACTTAAACTTATTGTAACACAACGACAGAGATCTTTAAGCATCCAACATAGTATTAAAGTGACATTCAATCGATACATTCATCATTGCAGCAACAATAATTGTAAAGAAAGTATCGCATCAAAGAAACATAACATTATTCGTATACTTTAATATCACATAACTGAATGAATTGAACATAGGGATTTCACCAAAATAGCTTCATCATATTTTCATTGTCAACCCAAATACAATGGCTCTGCAAAAAATAGATCTGCGCAGTGACTCTTGACATCAAAGCTTCACATTCCTCTCCTGTGGATTCTATTGTATGCCAATTCTCCAAAAAATTGTGTGTTCAACACTTACAATTCTTATCTATATATAGGATTCTTCCTTACAACTCTTGTCCACTTACTATTGACTTCCTACTTGACACTATGGACAAATGACCCAATGTCTAACTAACTTATCCAAAAATGAACAAAAACCTGCATTCTGTGGTATAACTAACTCAACATTTACATAATATGTCGTCCAAACGACCCAAAACCCGCATTTCGTGGTACAATTGACCCAAAATGCATAACTAATCTTTCGTTGATCGCCATCTGCGTCATCTTCTCGTCATTCGCGCCATCTTCTGCCTTGTCATAGCATCAAATATGCTGCGATAGCACTCTACCCTTCCCTCTGCTTCCTACCGGTACTTAGTCAGCTGCTAAACCTGCTTGTCGTGAACAATGCAGCCCCAGAATTGTACCATTTCAGTCGTGAGCTTGGTTGCCTATGTTTCCAGCTCCTCCATATGAATGGAAACTTTCTTAATTGCCCTTCTTCTTTCATCTACTTCAACCTAAGGTGTACCTGGTTTCATCTGGGCCTTCAACTCATGATTCTCCTGCCGCAACTGAATAATGGAAGCCCCCAATCGCTGCACTCGGTGGAGCACATCTACCTCTTCAGTGGGCTCCGGTACATGTTGATAAGCTTTCATGATCGCTCAGTCACCCTATACATTGTCGTCCCACATACGAGCCTTCTCCGTAATAAGGAAATCATGTTCCTTTTTCAGGCCTTCAATTTTGCGAGCCTTCTCAGCCCGTGCTTCCTTGATGTATGCTTTGAGGTCATCCACGGCCTGTCGTGCAAAATCAACCCTCGCAGTCAATTCTTCGATAGTGCGTTGCGCATTGGCCTCACTTTCCTACAGTCGGACACACATACCGCTGACCTGCCGCAGTCGGTCTGTCGTTTCTGTGCTGGTAGTAGCCTGCAGAGTGGTCAATCCTTCCGTGGGAAAGGAATTCACATTAATGGCCACCATTTTCAGCTGTTGCAGCAACGTGGTTACTTCCGCATAATCGGTCACAATCACAGTCGGGGTAATCTCCACATTCCTGACCTGCGGCTCAGTGTTGATTGTGTCAAAGGTTGATGCTACTGCTTCCTTTGGTGCCTTGACGAAAACCATGTCATACAAAGATTCTAACCGAGTGGTGATCGCATGGAATCCTTCATACGCTTTCCTTGCCATCTTGTCTGCTACCGCAGAGGATGCAGTATTGAGCGCTATGACCAGGTGGCCCAACTGTGCTTCAGCGGGCAAAGACAATCCGCTAATCGTTGCACACTCTTGATACCTTTTCGAGTAGTTCTCTTCAAGCTCTCGGTCACTATCATCTGATATCATTTTGGTCGATTGGTGCCCTAATTCATGGTGACTCTGCTCGTCTTGTGCCGATACTTGATCATCTAGGCCCAACGTCAGACCACTGGCATCTATCTCTACTAAACTCATGGGTTGTCGCCATTCCTCCTGCCAATCTTTCACAATAGCCTCCAAATATTCAGACTTCACCTTATACGACGTCTACAGCCATTTCCGATCAGGATCACAGCGGGCTTGGAGATGTATGGTATGTGGCCGAATTGCAAACGCCATGACAGGTTTGAACCGTGTGACAGTTTTTTCGAATATTTGCGGGACCTGTGTTTTCGCGGCACAAAGCATCTCCCAATACAACCAAAACTGCAATTGGAAATCCCAGAGTCTCTCGGGCTCCCTTACATACCATAGATTTTGATATTGCGCCCCCTGTCTTTTTGCTACAGCCGGACAGTCCATGCCCTAGTGCGTGCTGGGCTCTTTCCATGCAACAAAGGAGATCAATAGCAACAACCAACTGTATGTGAAGGCACACTTTCTCGATTGGATTGCCACAGCGTCCTCCATCAATTGATTCAAGAGATACAGGGACCAGTTCATTTGGACCCCTTCCGCACATTGTTCTACACATGCAACAAACCCCGAGTTGCATTGGCTAGGTCAACCACCCCTAACCACCTTCAAGGATAGGATCTTAATGCCCGTGAGTACCGCCTGATCATTGCAGCTACTGGTGCGATACCCACGCCCATTTGTTTCTAAGCCATATTTCTGTGCCAACTACAACGCCCGCTTCTTGTCATTTTCCTTCCCTTGGATGAACTACACCGGATCAAATCCATTCTTAGGTAGGCCGGTAATATATGAAATTAAGTCAACGGTGACCGAGACTTCTCCGTCTAGCCACAACGACCCACCATGGAAGCACGCAAGGATCTGCTTCGCACATGCATTCACTTCCGCCAGCCACCCAAAATGTGGCATGTTAATAAGCCCTAGCAAGCCGGCCTGCTTCAATCCTTGTGCCCAGTCGTGTGCAATCGGTGTCAGGGAAAGGCGCGTATCTGGCACATATGGGGCAGATGCAATGTTAGGGTAGGCCACCATATCATGGTCGTCATAGCGCAGGAGCATCAATGCTGGCCCAATATCCACCAAGCACTCCATTCCAACTGAGAGCACTGGCATCTTCACACCATACTTCTGTCTTGGGTTTATCTTACGTGGGGTGGCATCCAGTCGAATTGGAGGGATATACCCCAGGATGTCACCGGCTGACAGTCCTGCCCATGGGGTAGACTCACGAATGGGGAGACTGGACTTCCCCACCTATTCATGAGCTTCGCCTGTCGTTGCAGCGGAGGATCGAAGCACCCTCTTACTTTGTGGGGACTCAGAGTGTTGACCTCCCCATCGCTTCTTAACGACAACTGATGCTCCCATTGGTATATTGGCAACTTCGGCTCCAATATCAACAGATCTAGATGACACAACTTCTTGTTCAACAAACACCGGGATGAACGGAGACTCCACTTCACTGCTAATTTCAACTGTCTCCAGTTCACCTGGCATACCTCACAGCACCTCGTTATATGCTTAGCATCACCTTACTCAATTCACGACTGCACTCTGCAACAACACTTCTCAACTGATTTCTCGGTGTCTCCCAACCAATTCTGACCCATTTTTATAGAATCCATCCAAATCCACCATAATCATCACGAAATCATGTATTAACTCAACCCAAATCTTGTATTAATGACGTAAATCTACTGTCGATCTTGTCCGTCGATCGACCGGATCTGCCATTAATGCCCATCATTCGAACGAGCATTGTTAATTAACTGTCTTAACTTTTGGCATTTATTGTTGATTTGACCTGGTCGCAACGCTGCCATGTGTCTCCGACCGCTCCAAACTCACGGCAAAAGCCTCCCTGATTCCGCATTTCATCCCTGGTGGTGTGACATCCTGCCACCAATCAATCAAGTTCTCTCTTTGTTTTTTTTTTTTTTCCCAATGCTACTTAGGCATCGCTGTATTCCAAGCCCAACTGATAGGGCTTCAACCTATGACCATTCACCAGTTTTGGGAGCATTGCCCCATCTAGCTACTGTAGCTGAACCGCACCCCCTGAAGTAATACTACTGATGCGATATGGACCAAGCCAATGCATCTGCAACTTTCCTGGATGTTTCATAAACTTTCTATCATATAACAGCACCAAGTTGCCCTGCTGAAACTGTGTTTTTTTATGTGTCAATCATGCCATGCTTTCTGGCGATCCTTCTCGACCCTCTGGTGGAACCCAGCGATAAAACGATCTTCCTCCAACTGCTCTAGATGTTCATCTAGTGCTGCTGCATCATCTAGTCCTGTTGTGGCCACGATGCGCAGACTCGGGACAATATACTCCATGGGCATAATTGCTTCTTGTCCATACACCAGCTTAAATGGTGTCTACCCTATTAGTCGTTTACATGTGGTGCAATAGGCCCACAGTTCTGCTAGGATTTTGAGATTCCAGTCATCGCGGTTCACGTTACACACCTTTGTCAGCGCCTGGTCCAATACCTTATTGAAAGCCTCCACCATGTCATTCACATGTGGATGATAGGGTGTACTCTTCTTATGCTGGATCTGCAACTCCTCCGTCAATGCATTGATGGTGCGATTAAGAAAGTGGCTGCCTTGATCACTCAATAATATCTTGGGGCAGCTGAAGCGAGTGACAATGTGGTCAAAGAGAAACCGCGCAGTTGTCGCTGCGGAGCAATCAATGACTGGTACAGCTTCTACCCATCGAGTCAAATACTTTGTTGCGGTGATAATATATCATGCAATCATGTCCTTCCCTGGTGGATTGATCGGTCCTACAAAATCCACTGCCCATTTATCGAATGGCTGTAATGTCAACTGGGGCATCAACAGCATCTCATCGCGTTGGGACAGTTTGCCAGTTTGTTGACAAACATCATAGGACTGCGCATAGTCTGTCGCATCATTATGTAGTGCGGGCCACCATAGCCCAACATGCAACACTTTCCTAGCAGTCGCCCTACCGCCATAGTGTCCTCCAGCTACTCCTCCATGCGCTTCTGCTAATATCTGCGCTTGGTCATGCGGCAAGACACATCTGCGCAATACCTCATCGGCACCCATTTTGTATAACTCTCCTGCAATTAGATGGAATTCTGCAGCTTTGACTACCAACTGCTTCTTCTGACTGGTGGTGAATTCGTCTGGTATAGTACCCATTGTCAGAAACTGGATGATTTTCGCAAAGTAGCCATCTACAACCTCAATCTGAAACAGTTGAGCATCTGGTAAACCATCTTCAATGTTGGTCGGCTCCTTTCCTGTATCAATTCACGAGAGATGATTAGGACTGGCATTCAACCAACCTGGCTTCACAATGATTTCAAAATCGAACTCCTGAAAAAGAAGTAGCCAGCGGTAGATCTCCCCCCCCCAACACAGGCTTATTGAATAGGTATTTCAGCACGGAATGGTCAGTGAACATTTTAAAGTTCCCACCCAACAAATAGTGCCTGAACTTCTGCAGTGCGTAGACCATTACCAGACCTTCCCGCTTAGTGGTAGTGTAATTTCGTTCTGCAAAGGACATCTTCCGACTGACGAAAGCAATCGGATGATCAAGGTCGCCTTCTCCTAGTTGAGCCAATACGACACCCGATGCAATCGATGAGGCATCAACATGGACATGGAATTCCTTACTCCAATCTGGAAATACCAATATCGGTGCCGATGCCATCTTCGCCTTCAGTGTTTCAAAGCTAGCCTGACATTCTGGGCTCCACTGGAATGTCGCATCCTTCTTCAACAACTTCTCCATAGGAGCAGTAACCCCTGATGAACTTGCGATAATACCCCATGTGTCCCAGATTTTCCTGCAACTTCTTAACAGTGGTCGGTGGTTGCAAACTCAAAATGAGTGCAATCTTAGCCGGATCGACCAACAACCCTTGCTTACACACAATATGGCTGAGAAATATCCCAAATGGTGCACAAAAGATGCATTTTTTCAGATTCAGCGATATCTGATGCTGTTGGCATCGCTCGAGCATCAACCGCATGTTCACTAAATGATCACAGACCAACCCATAGACCGTCCAATCATCCATGTATACCTGTAAAAAAATTTGGATGAAGTCTTTAAATGCAGCAACGACAACCCGCGAAAATATCGCAGGTGCGTTCTTCAAACCAAATGGCATTACAGTGTATTGAAAGCAGCCCCATTCAGTAATGAAAGTTGTCTTATGGCGATTTTCATTGGCAATGCGGATCTGATGATAGCCAGAAAACCCCTCTGTGAAGGAGTACATCTCTCGGCTACCCACACCTTCAAGCACTTCATCGGTAAATGGAGTGGGGAACGGATCGTGCAAACATGCATCATTTAGCTTCCTAAGGTCAACGCAAATGCGCACCTCACTAGTCTTCTAATCCTGCACCACCATAGGACTAATCCATTTCGACTCCTCAACTGGTTCAATAATACCAGCATCCAACATGCGATCAATTTTTGTCTTGACCCTCTCCCTGTGTCACAGATTTAGCCGATAAGGTCACTGCCGGACCGACTTAGCATCTTGTTTTAATGGAATCTTCATCTCCCCTAAATCGCCCAAAATCCCCTTCATGTCAGAAAAATTTGTCGGGAATACATTTTGAAACACGTGTAGCATATCAGTGACCTTGCTTATTAGCTCATCATCCCAGTAATCCCCGACATTTGCGAACTTCTGAGTGTCCTCTGTCGCAATGTTAATTTTGCGGATCCTCAACGGCTGACTGATCGGGTCGCTTGGCGCATCAGGTGGTACCACAGCGTGACTTCCTTCTGACTTTGGGATATTCACATTCCGCAGATCATCACCATCTTTTGGCCTACCACTTATATTGAAACACTCCATGAGAGACTGTATCTGGCAGTGCATGTGCGGGTCCGCAAGATATGCTAATGGGACAACTTGCAAAATGACATCACAGATGATCTATAATGCATTACGAACCTCTGGGTCGGCATCCGCAAAACTGAATGTATGGGTAAAACACATCATGAGCTCCAGCCAAGTAGAAATTTTCCCTCACAACTCAGTTGCAGTATACCATGAGCATGGCATCTCATCCAAAGTATGGATAAAAGCATGGACCCATTCATCTTTTGGTCACATTACCCATAGTCGTTGGCATTCCATCAAATGACCACCAGGATCGGTCTGCCCATCATACTTCCCAGTGTGGTAAACCTTAGTATCACCAAAACATACCATCATCAATCTTCGACAGTTCGACCATCCATCAATCAATGCCTTGTGTGTTGCCCACCAGCGTGCTGGAGCAGCCTTCAATGCTTCATTCAGTGCCAGCAAGCGCTGTGGTTCAGAAAATCTTTCCTTGAATGTCATTAGAAAGTCAGATAAGCCAGGTAGTCCTTCATATATTGGTAGTGTAACCGTTTCAGTTGCGACATGGCATAATTATTGTGTGACCAACCCGCACTTACGGAGCGACACTTCATGCAAGCGGTTCTACCAAAATTCCAGTGCATCATCAAAGTTGGAAGACGCAGAGCTATCACTGCGCCATCCTAGCTCACCGTTGGCAGTTGGATGTATATAATATTCAGAAATATTGAATGCATGTTCCCATCCACTAAGATTGTCGTCCTTCACTGGCTCTATGTAGCGACATCCTTCAGTCGGATCCAATGGGGCGATAACTTTGAGATTGTGATTTTCAAAAGTAATCATCCGTCACTTGAAGTTGATTACAACTCCACTATCATTAGCCCATCCAATCCCCAACAACGTAGGATAAGAGCTGCCGCTTTTGACAACTTCTATGATGTCAAAGTCGGCATAGGATTTCATACCCTTGATATCTATCACTAGCCGTGGAACTCTCCCAATGGGTGTTACTTTTGCATGGTTAGCCAATCGGAGCTGTACAGGAGACCAGCTCAATGGGGGGCTCCCCATCTTCTTCCAAGCCTACTTTGTCAATATTTTGACATCTGAACCAAGATCCATAATAGCTGAATCAACATCATAGTCGCCAATTTGGATATTCATCCGCATCTCCTTACCCGTCTTCCATCGTTGCAAGGAATTAACCGCGAGCTCTTGTCTATCCAAGACCAGTCGTCATAACAAGGCTTCAATCGCAGCAAGAGTGTCAGGATCTTTGGCTAGGGACAAACAATGTTCCAAAAATGCTCGAAGTGTGCTAGAACCCCGCGACGAGCTAACCTCCAAAGTAGCATCGAAAGTAGAGGGCATGTCATACATGACGGCTTTACCTCAGTCATTCCCTAAGGCCCGTCGTGCCTGATGAAATGCCTCCCGTTCCACATCAATATCAAATGATACCTTCTTTTTTCCAACTAACCGGATCATTGAGCTGTCTTATCTAGTTGTCTTTCCTCCTTGAGTGACCATAGAAACGGAAGCATCTTCTAGTCTTGGTTCTGCAGAAATTGTCGCGATGTTTGCACCCTGTTGCTGATTCGGCGGGACGTTCCCTGGTTGATTGATATTTTGATTATGGTTCTGCACTAGTTGCTATACTTGGTTCTGAGTGGGCTAATGTGCCTGGGACTGTGCCTGCAACTAGGGAGTGTTCCCTGCCTACCATCGTGCAATCAACCGAGGACAATTCTCAACTGTATGATCGTTAACAAAACATATTGTACACTGGTTCTGCAGTAGTGGGTAGTCTCACTGATAGTGTCCCCATACCGTACAATGATAACATTGAACAGGTCCACGACCACCTCATCCTCCTCCACGACCAAATCCTCTGCCACATCCTCCCCGGTATCCTCCCTATTGCTGGTAACGTGGTTGGTTAAACTGTTGCTGCATCGGTGCCGATTGCATCCCTTGTCCTTATGGTGCTTACTGTGGTTGTTGTACATATTATGGCTGTTGTGGAGCCATCTGCATCGGAGCATATTGCGGCATGAACTGTGGCGGTTGCTGTTGATGTGGTACAAACTACATCTGCGGTTGAGGTAATGGATGGGCTACCTGTGGCTACGGTTGCGATTGTTGTACGGCACGCTGATCATCCTTGATGTAGATTGCATCATACATTCTCTCTTGTAGCAACCCATATGCACAGCAATCTTTGTCATCGTGACCCACCGACTTGAAAAATGTGCAATAAAGATTTCTCGAGGTTGTGACCATTTTCTGCATATAAGGGCAATTTTCGTGACTGTGCCCATACACCTGGCATACGCGACACCATGGCATGTTGCCGCCATTCAACGGGTTTGGCACACCTGACAACAAATAATTGTGGAAATCCGGGAAATTCTCCTTCGTATGTACTTCTCCTCAGCATCACGTACATCATACTTCTTCGAGCTGCTCCTTGCCCTTCTTCAAACCTTGCAGCTGTATAGTCAAGATAGTGAGCTGTGTCTGTATCTGCGACATCCCGGCTGCATTATCTCCAATCGGCGACGCCTCCAATCGCATTGCAATCTCTAGAGCTTCACTGAGCGTCAAGATGTTTTGTTGCATCAACGAAATCTGAATGTGTGGTAGCAGTGCCATGATGAACCAATCTTTATGTTGGATGGCGCTCATATCGAAACTAACCTTTTCCATCAGTGTCTTGAATCACTGGTCGAAATCCCATACCGTCTCATTAGGATACTGCTTAATTTCCTTCAATTCTGTAATGAATTGAACCTCAAACTTGGGCCTTCTAAATTTGGCAATCATCCCATCCCGAATCTCATCCAGTGACTTCTCTGGGGCTTATGTAGGGACTAGAACAAACTTTATAAACCAATCTAATGCACGACCTTGCAGAGTCGTCGCTAACTGTCCTTTCTTAGCAGTATCATCGGTGATCTGTTTTATGGTCCAGACTGCTTGACACAAAAACCAATATTGTTTGGGGTTGTCTGTCACACTCCCATGGAACAATGGTAACTTAGCATCATCACTCGCCATTCTGGGCTTCCTTCCTCCTTTCGCTGTACTACTACCAATTAACTCCTATGGAATTGATGAACTTGGCGGTGTCGAAGTGGTATTTCTTCCTATCTAAGAGATAGTGAGCGGAGCTGTCGGTATGTTGGTGCTGAGGTTTGGTCCTGCCTCTATCCTGGGCGTAGCCTGGTTGTCCTTGTCAGTACTGTGAGGTATCTTCGTCCTATGTGGCCTTCCTTCATGGTCTTGCGGTTTGACTGCAGCAGGACCTTCTCCTGTCCTCTACCTCTTTCCCTATCAGAACCTAGCTCCTCCCCTCGTAAGACCACTTTCTTCCTCGGCTTCACTCACTGTCTCATCATGACCTGCACCCATCTACCCCTTACCATTCCATGTACCGCCCCCAACGGTCGTGGTACCCACGGCCTTCGCCCACCAGGTTGTCTACTAATCAAGATGCATCTTCAATATACCCTTTTCGCAAATAAGCATCTTGATCGACAGTTGAAGCGGCAGTAAAGACCTGCCCCAAGGTCCACCAAAAAAGTATCTTTCAGCTTCACTATAGGACTTTTGAGTATCAACCATGAACTTTGTGATATAGCCTTCTAGGATGCTATCAAACCACACTTCAACAGCCCGCGATGCTTTATTATCAACTTCCTGCAGTTCCTGAATCAATTTGGGGGTCCAAGTCATTGGTTCACCACCTTGGAAGTTCCTCTTTTGGAAGGTCAACTTTGCCAACCATTCGAACAATAGGACCGGAAATTCACAGAACAACCATTCGTGTGGACCATCGTGAATGTATCTATCTACCCACTATCCTACTATCAATCGAGTGTTACGGATTTCTTCTTTAGTGAATTCCTGCAACTTATGATCAAACCATTCTTGGATCTCTGGTTTCGTCAGGTACCACAACATGTCCTCCTTTCACTCCGTACACGGTCCCGACAATGGAACCATTTGTTAGCGCGACACCAGTCGATAGGGTTCCCACTGACTATCGACACATACTGCAGTCTTCCTGAGCACTGGCCTGGACATGTTTTATCCCACCCAGCAACACTTGCAGAGCAGATGAGGTCTCACCCGAGGCGTCCAGGAAGAGTAGACAAAACCATGTTTCTACCAAATGGAGGAGGATGGTTGTGGCTAGTGATACTTAAACTTATTGTAACACAACGACAGAGATCTTTAAGTATCCAACATAGTATTAAAGCGACATTCAATAGATACATTCATCATTGCAGCAACAGTAATTGTAAAGCAAGTATCACATCAAAGAAACATAACATTATTCATATACTGCAATATCACATAACTAAATGAATTGAACACAGGGATTGCACCAAAATAGCTTCATCATATTATCATTGTCAACCCAAATACAATGCCTCTACAAAAACTAGATCTATGCAGTGACTCTTGACATCAAAACATACCCAAAAAACATACCACATCAAAGCTTTGCATTCCTATCCTATGGATTCTATTTTATTCCAATTCTCCAAAAAATTGTGTGTTCAACACTTACAATTCTTATCTATATATAGGCTTCCGCCTTACAGCTCTTGTCCACTTACTACCAACTTCCTAACTGACACTATGGACAAATGACCCAATGTCTAACTGACTTATCCAAAAACGACCAAAAACCTGCATTTTGCGGTATAACTGGCTCAACATTTACATAATATGTGGTCCAAATGACCCAAAACCCACATTCCGTGGTACAATTGACCCAAAATGCATAACTAATCTTCCGTTGATCGCCATCCGCGTCATCTTCTCATCATTTGCGCCATCTTCTGCCTTGTCGCAACATCGAATATGCTGCGATAGCACTCTACCAAACCGCCTGCCAACAAATTTGAAGCGTTAATTCAGCGATTCTCAAAGAATTTTGAGGAATAACAGAAGATAGATCAAAGATAACTTTACTATATTGAAATAGGTCTTGTACAAAAATTACAAAAAGCTCCGCTAAACAGAGTATCTCCAGTCTTGTCTCCTGCTGACTTGCAACTCCAAAATTACCAACCCCTAACTACAAGAGGTATTTACTTTTAAATAGGAAATTAAAGCTGAAAAGAAAGATAGAGATTTCCCAACATAGGGATTACAAAATCGAATCAAGCTATCGATCCATGAAATCTTTCCATTTCTCATATATCTCTAACAACTCATCTATATTGGAAAAATTGACAGATTCTAAGGCTAACTGAGCATTGCATGTATTATTTTCCATGTCATGTTTAGCCAACTTGTGCCAAGTGCATAGGTAAATGCGAATCTTTCCCTCCAAGACAACCGATTCTCCCACCAAACAGTCCACATCATCGATGCTGACTTGATCAAGATCCCGAATTTCCTACGTAAACTCTTCACACCTGTGTTCAAACTCCTCAAGTTTGCATTTTGGCGGCAAAGCATCCAGAATGGGCTCCATAAACAGAAGTTTCAAAACCTCCATGATATTGTCAACTGCATACCAGCGTCTGGTACAGAGGTCTTTAGACTTGTTGATAATGTCCTCAGTTGTTTCATTGAAATCAAGCCAGGTGTTTAGAGAAGCTTTCACCTTCTTCATCTGAAAACTATTGAGGATCGAGGTATCTTCTGGCACCTTATTTATATATAACTTCCATTGACTGACTTCTTCTTCAGCTTTAGAAGCTTGAAGTCTCTATGCCTTTTGTTCCTCTAGAGTAGTATACATCTTGGAAAAATTAATAAAGTTCTCCCTTATCTCATCAAGAGTGAGGTAAACCTTCTCCAATAATTTGTGATGGTCTTGATTAACTTTAAGGGCCAAATTCTTAAAATCATATGAGGAAAACTTGAGAGAATATGAGGAGGTTGCACTTGCAGTTGCATCCTCAACTTACTTTTCCAAAGAAGCTATCCTTTCTACATCTGTGGAATGTTGAGATTGTGACAGACAAAGTTCAGTGAGAAGCATATCATTCATTTGCTCCAAGTTCTGTACCTTATCTTCCGAATTCTTTGTAAGGTCAGCCACATAAGTGACATGCTGTGTCTTGATCTCAATTAGCCCTGATTTCAGGATTCTGATTTCATTCTCTTTCAAGTCAACTTCTTTGTCCAGAACCTGGACTGAACCCCAATTAGCACTTGCAAAAGCTCCCAAAGCTGCAGCAGTCTCTTTGGCTTCATCTCGTGGGTTGTTGGTCCTTGGAGCCCATATTACCTGATTTGGGATAGGTTCTTATAACTCACGCTGACCTCTGGTCCTCTTATTGGTTCTCCTCATCACTGCCTTATCATCATGGCTATAGAAGTAGTCACCAAGAGGAACTACATCCTGATCTACATACTCAGTCACTTCCCTTGCAGAAGTAGAAGTAACATTTACTATTGCAACCAAAGGGGGTGTTTGAATGACCACTGAATTAGGTATAGGAAGAGTGACTTGAGGGATAATCTGAGGTGTGGAGGTGACTTTGGTAATTGATAAGACTTTGACCAGTGAAGGTACTGAGACAAAAGCTTCAAAAAGTGGACCTTGGTTGTCAACATTGGCTTCTGGAAGTAGCAATTGCTTATCAACCTTGATGGGTGATGATGGAGGGGAAACTTTGGAAGATTCATTAGCAGTAGTTCAAAAGAAGTCAACTATGGGTGACTGTAAAGAGGCAGACAAAGACTAGACTTCTGCATTCAAGGATGATGAAATGGAAAAAGGGACTAGGTGCTCTAGCAATGGAGTGGTGCTACCATTGAGAGTGTTAAATACCTGAGACAAGGAAAATGGTGGTGTCAATCCTAAAGGTGCAGTGAAGGTTTGTTGGACAGATGGTATCACAAATGCTAAACATGCAATGCTTGGGGCAGCATCAAATTCCAACATTGCTTGATCTGGGAAAGAATGATCCATGTCAATACTATCCAGCAAGTCAGTGACAGTCTTAGGATATTGAATGACCTCCTGTGTCATTGATACTAGAGGATCAGGCATAACTTCCTCTTTCACTGATACTGGAGGATCGGGCACAACTTCCTCTTTCACTGATACTGGAGGATCAGGCACAACTTCCTCATCACAATCGATTATGTTTATTGTGGACACCCGTGATTTAGAAACTAGAACTTTCTATCTCTTTGCTAGATTAGCTTTAGTCATGACTAGGTCATCATCTTCTTGAGTCTCTGTAGTAGGTAGTTGAATATTGATAGAAGGCCTGGGAGGTTCTAGCAATTGAGTCTTAATCACTGATGACAACTATGTCATTTATTGCTTGAAATTTCGAGCTGTCTGCAATAACACTTTAGCTATTTCAGCAATTTTCTCTTGTGGAGGTTCCTCTAGGGAAGCTTTACCTCTATCCTCATCAGGATATGTGAGCATTAAGGGAGCTTTAGTTTTCTGGGATTCTTTTCCCTCTCTGTCTCTCGTTGTCTGTTCAATTAAATTCAGCTACATGGCCTTATAGCTCAGAACTCTAATTTTGAGATCTTTTTGATATTTCAAAAGAATCATGCTACTCTTGTGAATCTTTGGCTTTGGCGAGGACTTGAGAAAATGTGTGTTTTGAGGAAAATTCTTCTATAGTTCATTGGAGAAACTACCAACTTACAGGGATGAAAGCTAGACCTACAAATGTTCTGCAAGTACAGCTAGTAAGCAAAGAGATTAAGGTTAGAGGGATGTGTACCTTAGTTAGAAGGTTGATCCAAGCCTTACTCTTCCTTGCTCTTCAATGCTATTCAGTGTCGCAATGCCCACACTTGCAAAACAACTTCATACCTTTCTCAAATACATTTGACTACATATATAAGACTGATATTCATGACAGAAGAAGACATCAAACTATAAGCAAACTATAATCAAATCTGAGACACACATGAATAGGTCATATTTGGAAAGGGAAGAACATCTGATCTTTATTAATGAATTAAGCAAGTACATAAAATAATACCTTCATTCAAGCTTGGCACTTCATGAAACTTAGATTCAAAGTCTCATGCTTCTGTTCTCGAAGGATCCCAGCCTCTAATCAGCTGTGCTAGGGTTTATCAGAAACTGAGGCACAAGAGAGGGGGATGAAGGTCTCCATTCCTTTAGCATAACATTGATATGGGCTTGGTCCCCTCTCGTGGCCCTTCTACCTTCCTTATACAGTCAATGAAGGAGAGGAAAAGCAATTATAACCGATCAGGAGGTTCCCAAACCAACCCAATTTGACCAAAATTTGATATTTTGACTGATTCAGGAAAGTTCCCTACTCTTCCTACTGCAAACTAGCACATTTTTCAAGGTGGGTGCTACTCTCTGCATAGGATACTAGCACACATGTGGAAATATGGCCAAAACAGGGTTTTTTGATGATTTTCAGGAGGTGGTTTAGTCTGGAGATGTGTTCCTAAGGGTTATGACCATCAAATGGACCAAGAGTGAGGTCATTTCAACCATGTTAAGTGTCCCCTATGACCCTTCCATCCACAAGTGTCATGTTGTGTGACTAAACTTGATCTCAAGAAGTGTCATCATGTGACCAAGTGATGCAAGTGTCGTCACGGATGGAGAAGTGTCATTTTAAGCTATAACAGATGCCCCCTAATGTGTGAGGTCAGAGGGAGTGAGGGAAATGATGGCCAAAATACATTATAAATAACAAAGAGTTGAATCATGGAAGCGGAGTAACCGGAGAAACCAAGAATCATAGGCTCAAATGAAGTACCTGAAAGCAAAGGCAATGTTAGACAAACTCAGCCTTGGGGTAACTGTCCTTGTTCAAATAGTAGAACATGACCTCCAAGAGGATACACTAATGATCCAAATACAGATGCATATATCATGGCCACTAGAATACAAGCGTGGATCCATGAGGAACATAAGTGTAAACATAGCCACATAAATACAAGGTGGATCTATGTCAAAAACTGAAGAACATAGCCATAGAGAACAAGCTAGATCTATGTCTCATCAAGAGCCAAAAAATATTATGGCTCGATCGTGCGCAACCTGGGCGATAACATAAATAAGGTGATGCTATCGAGGATCCCAAGGTCTTCATCCAAAAACAACCCAAGGTACAAACCTATCCATGTGAATAAATGAGTTGATGTCGAACATGGGAGATATCATTTGATTATCGGTCATTGATGTATACCATTAACAAACGTGAGGGCTTCCACCGATAATGAAAATGGAACCCAAGGTACCTAGTACATTCAAGCAAGTGCAAATAAATGGTCTTTCCATCGAACACTTGAAGAATCCATCAGATAGGAGACATTGATGTATTCCCATCTATCCAATAGTGAGGGAAACTGCCATTAATGACTGCAATCCCCAAGGTACTAACCGAAACTCTAAACTTCATTCCCAGAGCAAAATGAGTTGAATTCAATGGGAAGAAGTCCGTTGGAAGGGAGGCCTTAAGGCATCCTCCATCATCCAACACGAGGGACACTCAACAGGTATGAGCTGATTTGGATTAGGACTGAACACATGATGAAACATACTGACACCAAGGAATGGCCGACGCATGAGGTCAAGGCAACTGCACAATGGCCGACACAGGTTATATCCTTTAACAGTGAGCATGACACAAGAGTGACTTAGGTAGCTTTTAACACAAAGAGACCACGATGCAAATCTGCAATGTAGGAGATATTAACATTTTCCCCATATGATTGGAAGACTAACCAAACGGAGGAGTAAGAACTCTGAGATCAGGTTTACCCTAAAGCCAACACTAGAACCCAACTTGTTTGATAGACTCAAAACAGGTGCTTTGTTCAAGGAGATAGTTGACTTGCTGCCATCATATTGAAAGATATTTTAACATTCTTCCCTTCCCTTATCTTTTTCATTTTTTAACAAGCTTGACAAAGAACTAAAGCATGCTCGACGGTATTTTCAAATTTAAGGAGTTTGAAAAACCTAGAAGAAAACTCCATACACCTATCCATGGATTTTATATCGAGCCCGGATTGGTCTGTGCTCGGTGGTGTTTTCTTGCTTATAGAGTTGAAAAACTTAAACAGTCCTCTATCAACCATCTCGTGGATTTCACATTGATCCTGAGTAGGTGAATGCTCGCTTGGTGTTTTCACATTTCAAGAGTCTAAAAACCCTAAAGACGACTCCAAAGGTCCTTTTTCGTAAAGTTAGTCTCCTTCCTCGAAAAAGTGTAAAATAATGGAAGAAGAACTCTTCTAGTGCATACCAAAGTATACCTAGAGTATACCTTTTCCATAAATTATCCACCAAGGCCCGAAAAAGGAGTAATTTTATACCTAAGTGGATGTCAGTTCAATTATTTTAACGAGCCCGAAAAGACAACTATGCTTGGCAAACTTTTCCTATTTAAGGAGTCTGAAAAGGGCTTAAAAGAACTCCATATGGATCTTTTCCATAAAGGTTTAATGAGCTTGAAAAAGTAAACTCATGACCTCCTTACTATTTTTAACAAGCTCAAAGGAGAGACAGAAGAATGCTCAAAACCTACTTACTGTTTTTAACGAGCTCGAAGTAAAGGTGGAAGAATGCTCGAAACCTACATACTGTTTTTAATGAGCTCGAAGTAAAGGTGGAAGAATGCTCATAACCTACTTACTATTTTTAACAAGCTCAAAGTAAAGGTGGAAGAATGCTCGAAACATACTTATCATTTTTAACGTGCTCGAAGTAAAGGTAGAAGAATGCTCGTAACCTACTTACTATTTTTAACGAGCTCAAAGTAAAGGTGGAAGAATGCTTGAAACCTACTTACTATTTTTAACGAGCTCGAAGTAAAGGTGGAAGAATGCTCAAAACCTACTTACTGTTTTTAACGAGCTCGAAGTAAAGGTAGAAGAATGCTCGTAACCTACTTACTGTTTTTAACGAGCTCGAAGTAAAGGTGGAAGAATGCTCGAAACCTACTTACTATTTTTAACGAGCTCGAAGTAAAGGTGGAAGAATGCTCGAAACCTACTTACACTTTTTAAATAGCTCAAAGTAAAGGTGGAAGAATGCTTGTAATGGGAGGAGACAAGTTTCAGGGACATGCAAAACTAGCTCCAATCGCATAGAATAAAGCTTTGCCTAATGCAAGGAACATGAGCAAGATAAGGACACTCAGGGTGTGTCTCCTCCAGTTACAAGGTGTCAAATTGCGAAGGAAAAATGATACAGGGCTTAGCGGAAATGAGATCAGAGATGGAGTCTTATATAACGAGCTAAAAGCATGGAAGCTGGCATCAAGCTCATTAGCGCAAGCGAGATCATAATGGATGCATATGCAACTTGAACACAAATATGGGAGCCTTAATAGGGATGGCCAGAAATATATGAGGAAGAAAGATATGAGGCTTCTTCTCAAAGTCATGGTAAATCTAAAAAGGCTCCCGAGCCTATGAGAAAAACTCAGCATGGGCACCAAAATGGCATAAGGGTGCTGACTAGGGTGACCCATGTTAGGTAGGCTCTGCTGTCGGACTGGTGCACAATGCATAAAGAGATGGATAACACACCAATATCCAACAGGTTCGACCCTATGGTGAATTGAAATGGCAAAATGTTCAAATGCAATGTAACAGCGGGGAAGCCTAAATCTATATGCAAGGTTCTGAATATACCTGACATGGTCGCACAAGGTGTCGAAAAGGACCAGTAAGCAAGTATAAATCCAGCTAAGAATCCTGTCCCCAAGAAATATTAGTACCAATATCATATCTAAAACATATGTAAAGAAAGACCCGATACAAGTCACTGTGGTAGAAATACTTTCAACTTCACCATCATCAACAGCAGGAATAAACAAGGTAGAGTTTTCAAATGAAGACTCTATGGTACCCAAGCCCGAGGACTTGTTGATGTATATGTAACTTCGGAATGTATTTCATATATATTTATTGTACCCTTATTAGAGATGTGTTATTCCTCTATAAGGAAGTGTCGTCATGTGGATTGACAAGTGTTGCAAGTGTGTGTACTTGCCGATGGGTTATTAGACCACCATGTGTGGGGTCGGCCCTGAAATATAGATATTATAATGTGGATGTACCTAGCTAGACAAGTCGGCCCCATAAGGTCACTGGGCAAAAAGGTTAGTATAAATAGAGATTAGATGATCTCTATTTAGATCATTCGGAAAGATATATCTCTCTCACTTAGAAAGTGGTGCACTAGTGAGGAGGAGGATCATCTACTACTAGGAGACTATCTCAGTGTATTTTGGTTGTACTTTGGTTGAGCCATTGCTCTCTCTATCTCTGAGGAAGTTGTGGGGTTTTTCACCTTAGGGTTTTCCCCACGGAAACTCTGTGTCTCTTGTCTCTCATGCTTTTGATTCTTGTGATTCTTTTCATGCTTATTGTGATTGTCATGCATTGATATACTGTATATGTTATTCTCTCAGTGAATATCCTAGAGTATTGTGAATTAATGCTCAAAACTTAACATGGTATTAGAGCTAACCTGAGAAGAAGACATTTTGCAGTGACGGAAACTTGATCTTCTTGTTTATTGGGTTTCTCTCCACAGATTTTGGAAAAGCAGTATAGTAGATTGACTCTACTCCTCAAGGTGCATCTATCTGTCCAATCAGAATTCAATTCTGAACATTTTCAGATTTGGCCCTAAAAATTAGGGTTTCCACAAAAATAGGAATTTTCGACATCGGAAGACACAGCTGGAAGCTCCTTGCAAAAATCAAATTTTAGAGCTTTGGATTGAGATTTTTGGCTGGGTAGATCTCCAGGAAACTCAAACCCTAATTCGGGGCTCTCCCAGTGAACCCAGGAGGACAAAAAGACAAATTTGAAGGGGTTTTTCCGACAAACCCTAATTCGGGACCAGATCCAGTTTTCAGCATTTCAAGTGGTAAGACCTAAATCTTTTCTATTTCCATTTGAAGTACTATTTAAGATGTCTCACCACACCAAGCTTGAGGATAATCTTGAAGGGGCTGATAACTTCTGAGCTTGGAAGTATAGGATTGGGTTAATCCTGGAAGAGAATGAGTTGGACTCATATATAAAAGAAGACATCCCTATCCCAGAGGATGAAGAGGCCAAGGTATTGCATAATAAGAACTTGTTCAAGGCAAAGAGAATCATTGTTAATTCTATCAAAGACCATCTCATACCCCATGTGTCTTCTCTAAAGACATTCAAGGAGATGTTTGACCTTTTGACCAAGGTATTTGAAGGGAAGAACATAACTCGGAAGATGACTCTGTGGAATCAATTGAAAGGGGTCAAGATGTTGAATGGAGAAACCATTCAATCTTACTTCTCCAAGGTCTCTCAGATCAAAGAGCAACTTGAAGCTGTGGATGAAGTAGTGGACAATGGTGAAGTTGTTATGACCACTCTGAATGGCCTACCTAGGTCATGGGACTCCTTTATTAAAGGAATCTGTGCAAGAAAGAAATTGATCTCTTTCAGTAAACTATGGGAGGAATGCTCTCAAGAAGAAGCTAGACTTGTAGCTCGTGAGGAAAAGATGGGAGGTGAAGATCAATCTCTCGCAACTCACACCAAAAGAAGCAAGCCCAAGAAGGAGCGCTCTCGCTACAAAAGATCCTATCAAAAGAATAAGAAGGATCTAAGATGCTTCACATGCAATGAGAAGGGTCACTTTGCTTCAGATTGTCCCAAGAACAAAAGGGATAATAACAACAACTACAGCAAGAAGAAGAAGGGTAGCAAAAGAAAGTTCCATGCTCATGCTGCCGAGGATGATGAACCTCCAAAGAAGCAGGCTAGGGCAGAAAGTGATGATAGTGACAATGACTCATCAAGTGAAGAAGAGTATGTTCTAATCTTTGCTCTCACAGGTACTATCTCCCATGGTTGTAATGATTGGTTAATTGACAGTGGGGCTTCCAAACACATGACTGGGTTTAAGGAATCTTTTGTGAATCTATCTGAACATGAATCACCCCATAAGGTGAAACTTGGGGATGATTATCAATACCCAATCAAAAGAAGTGGTGAAGCCTCCTACAACCTAGATTCTGGAAAATCTTTGAAGATGAAAGAAGTTCTTTATGTACCTCAGATCAAGAAGAACTTACTCTCCATCTCTGCATTGGATGCAAAAGGTATGAGGGTTGCATTTGTAGATGGCCAAGTCCTATGTGGCCAAAGGGTAAAACAATCGATGATGCAGTAGTGATTGGAGAGCAAGAGGGAGGTTTGTACAAATTGAAGGGACAACCTAAACATGCCATGGTGACATAAAGACAAAGATTCATCCATACTCATGGATCACATAGAGGTATGTATAATTTGTTTTTTCAAAAGTTAACTAATGAGTTACGGAGGTCATTGAAGAGAACAAGAACACATTGCTAGACATAACTAGCAAATATGGTGACCAGGTATGTGTTTCTTATATCATAGGATCTATCATATAAGTATGCATGGCATGATTGAAGATGATTGTTCATAAAGTCATAAGTTTGAATAATCACGGGTATATGCATATTATGTGTCTTACCTTAATTAATGATATGACTAACCAGAAGAGTCATAGGTTTGAGTAATTACAGGTTTAGACATGTTATGTTTCTTATGATATGACTAACCATAAGAGTCCTATATAAACCTTGAATGCTAATGCTTATTATTTCTGTTTGAAATGATCATGACTATACATGCTTGAGATTATTGTGTTTTAATAGTATACTAATGAATGTATGATTTTGTATGAGATCACAAGGATAACACAATCATGATACTAATAAGCATGCATAGGGACCAAGGATGAATATGAGTTCAAGAACAGGTAATCCAGGAAGCAAAGATCAAGAGGGAGCACACTCTAGTGGTTTCTGCAAGGGTGCAGATATTCAGAGGGAGTTGTCCATCTCTCTACATTCCACAACAGAAAGGTGTAGAAGGACTCCAGCAGCTCCTACAAGGAAGCAAAGACTCAAAGGGAGTCCACCCAACAAACAAACAAAGATAAGTATTTTAATTATCATTTCTTGCATATTTGTTTGCTTAAATAAATTTGTTCAATGATGTATATGCTCATGTTCCTGGACTTAGGATATGTATTGTGCATACTAGAATGATTGCATTAATGAACAGTATACTACTAATATGCATGTGTTGGGTAAGTGACCTATGGAACTGTACAACATTCCATTGCTAGTTATCTAGAATGAAACCTTTTTGCTAACATGTTGGGAGTAGTGCAAACTCTTAACAATGTTCTGGTAGAGACTGGAAGGCATCTAGAAAGTTATGGAACATGGATAAATGTTGTATTGAAGCATTGGCTAAGATAATTGCATGACTGTATGACATATTTCTTTATGTGTAAGAATTTGTCTGAAAATTATGAGATGTTTCTAATCATGCAATTTAACTTGTTTTGTAGGAAAGACCGTATACCTTCACCTACAAAAGAAGGACTACAACATTTGTTCAAGCAACAAAATTATCTATTGAAGATATTGAAGTTCCCAGGATACGGGAAGAATGCCATGATCCGTCGATCATGAAGAATGATGTTTGGGATGTAGTCCCAAGACCTGAAGGGAAGTTTTGTTATGACTTCCATATGGATCTATCAGATCAAGCATGCTACAGATGGCAGCATAGAGAAATATAAAAGTGATGAAATAGAAGATACACCAGATGGATTTCAAGACTGCTTTCTTGAATGGTGTAGTTGAAGAGGAAGTATATGTGGAGCAGTCTCTCGGTTTCGAAATACATAACAAGGTGTCATATGTGTGCAGATTGAAGAAAGAATTGTATGGCTTGAAGCAAGCTCCCAGAACTTGGTATGGTAGGATGGACAGTTTCCTATCTAGTTTGGGCTTTACCAAGATTAAAGCGGATTCCAACCTTTACTACAAGGTTAAAGAAGGGAATCCTATGATTCTACTCCTGTATGTGGATGACTTATTTGTAACAGGAGATGACAGATTGATGCAAATACTAAGAGGAAGCTTGCTGTCGAGTTTGATATGAAAGATTTGGGAATGATGCATTATTTCCTAGGTATGGAGGTGTGGCAGAGTGTGGGTGGGATCTTCCTTGGTCAAGGGAAGTACACAGTAGATATCCTGAAGAGATTCGGGATGATGGATTGCAAGTCCATGGCCACACCTATGGCATCGAATCTGAAGCTTCTACGTGATGCTTCATCTGAGCAGGTTGATGTCTCTATGTATCGTCAGATGATTGGGTCCTTGATGTACCTGACGAACATGAGACCAGATATTTGCTTTGCTGTGAACACATTGAGCTAGTTCCTGACGGATCTGAGGAGTGTTCACCTGGTTGCTGTAAAGCATGTTCTGAGGTACCTAAAGGATACAGTGGATTATGGGCTCAAGTATGAAGCAAATCAAAAGTTTAACCTGCAGGGTTATGTTGATTCAGATTGGGCTGGACGTGCTGCAGATAGGAAGAGCACATCTAGGTGTTGCTTTAGTATGGGATCAGGTGTGATCTCTTGGTTTAGCAGGAAGCAGTCCTGCATAGCACTAAGTACAGCTGAGGCAAAGTATGTTGCATCCTGTTCAGCTAGTTGTGAGGCAGTATGGCTACGGAAGCTACTGTCTGAGTTATTTGATCTCCCATTGGATGCTACTGGTATCTTCTGTGATAACCAGAGTTGTGTGAAGCTATCTGAGAACCCAGTGTTTCATGACAGGTCAAAACACATAGAGATCAAATATCACTATATCAGGGATATGGTGTAGAGAGGAGCTGTGAAGCTCTTGTATGTTGCGACGGATGAGCAGATTGCAGATGTGGTGATGAATCCACTAGCCAGGGTGAAGTTCGATTACTTCAGAGAGAGGCTTGGTGTTCTTCAGATTGATGACACTTCGAGGAAGAAGTGATGGACACATTTGATGAAGCCATTCCAAGCATGTTGGAAGGAGGATCCTTCACATGGTTGTGGATGTAAGCGTTGGATGATGAGCATCAGGATGATGTTCTGGTTTCTGCTTTGTATGATCAGTTGGATCATTTATATGTATATGTATGTATGCATCATCTTGGATGCTGGATATGATCAGTTGGATCATTTATATGTATGTATGCATCATGTTGGATGCTGGATATGATCAGTTGGATCATTTATATGTATGTACGCATCATGTTGGATGCTGGATATGATTAGTAGGATCATTTGTATGTATTTTGTATAAGCATCATGTTGGATGCTTGGACCATGTATTTCTATATGTATCAAGTGGATACATTGTATGATCAGGTGGATCATGTATGGTGATATGTATCATGTATTTTTATTTGTATCAGGTGGATACACTGTATGATTAGGTGGATTATGTATGATGATATGTATCAGGTAGATATTTGGTATGCATCAGGTAGATGCATTGTATGATCAGGATGATCATGGATGACGAGCTTCAGGATGTTGCTCCAGATGACATGCAGTAGGATGTTGCAGTGATGATGATCAGGATGATCATGTGTACATCAGGATGATGTATGGTGAGTATCAGGTTGATACTCTATGGCCATGGATCAGGTTGTGCAGATGAGCATATAATTTGGCTCTAGGAGATTTGCAGATAGTCTTTCGAGGTTTTTCCTATGGCATATAATTTGGCCCTGGGATATCTGGCAAATTCTCTTTCGAGGTTTTGCTTTAGGAGGACATATAATTTGGCCCTGGGAGATCTGTAGATAGTCTTTCAAGGTTTTGCCTATGGCATATAATCTGGCCCTAGGATATCTGGCAGATGCTCTTTCGAGGTTTTGTCCTATGGCATATAATATGTCCCTGAGAGATCCGATAGGTTGGGCTGTGTGCCCGTAATAAGTCCTGGGATGCTCTTGCGAGGTTTTTCCATGAACACATATAATCTGTCCATGGGAGATCCTATAGGTAGAGCTATGTGCTCGTAACAGCCTGGGATGCTCTTGCGAGGTTTTGTGGTGACCACATATAATCTGTCCCTCGGAGATCCTATAGGTAGAGCTGTGTGCTCGTAATAGCATGGGATGCTCTTGCAAGGTTTTTTGGTGAGGTCACATATAATATGGCCCTGGGAGATCCTATAGGTAGAGCCGTGTGCTCGTAACATCCTGGGATGCTCTTTCGAGGTTTTGTGACGCACGTAATAAGTCCTGAAGATTCCATAGTATGGCAAGTGATGACGAAGACTTGCAGGTGGTGGGCCTACATCTAGTATGAAAAAGGACTGGCTCTATAGAACTTCCTATGACGAGTAGAGTCAGATATTGGTCGAGATAGCAGCAACAGTGACGATGATGATGACGAAGCATCGATGACGATGATCCCGAGAAGAAGACTTGTCTAGCAGATCTGTGTCGAGAAATACCTTCCTAGTTAAGAGGGAGTGTTGATGTATATGTAACTTCGGAATGTATTTCATATATATTTATTGTACCCTTATTAGAGATGTGTTATTCCTCTATAAGGAAGTGTTGTCATGTGGATTGACAAGTGTCGCAAGTGTGTGTACTTGCCGATGGTTTATTAGACCACCATGTGTGGGTTCAGCCCTGAAATATATATATTATAATGTGGATGTACCTGGCTAGACAAGTCGGCCCCATAAGGTCACTGGGAAAATAGGTTAGTATAAATAGAGATCAGGTGATCTCTATTTAGATCATTCGGAAAGTTATATCTCTCTCACTCAGAAAGTGGTGCACTAGTGAGGAGGAGGATCATCTACTACTAGGAGACTATCTCAGTGTATTTTGGTTGTACTTTGGTTGAGCCATTGCTCTCTCTATCTCTGAGGAAGTTGTGGGGTTTTTCACCTTAGGGTTTTCCCCATGGAAACTCTATGTCTCTTGTCTCTCATGCTTTTGATTCTTGTGATGCTTGTCATGCTTATTGTGATTGTCATGCATTGATATACTGTATATGTTATTCTCTCAATGAAGATCCTAGAGTATTGTGAATTAATGCTCAAAATTTAACACGACTTACAATCAACAAGATTGACTTCAGGATGAAGATCAAAGTTGAAGGACATGATGGAATCTGCAGAAGCAAATTCATCATCATGGGAGTTGAAAATTCTAGAAGCAGAATCAAACTCAGCAGGAACATCGATTTGCGGATCTATAGGATAGTCCAAAGACTCAACAGTAGGAAGATTAGACTTTAAGGTCAAACCGAGGCTGGACATAACTGCGACTGGATCAACATCAAAATGAATGGCAGACTGTACTATGGAATCTAGGAAAACTTCAACAGAAGGAAGTATATCATCCCAGATAGAAGACATATCTAAACATTCAGATGGAGGTGTCACTTGGTCAAAAGCTGGGACTAAGTCCCGAGAAGGTAAGCATGAACTCAGACACTTCTTCTCAGTAGCATTTGAACTCAAGGAACAATATGCCACATAAGTTCCATGTGACATAATAGTTCCTAATGACGAGGGATCTGACTAGTCTACAGTTGGGTAATAGGAGGATCAACAGATGCAAGATGGTCGATAGTGACGATGCTTTCGTTATGAGGAAAATGCATCACACGGAAGAGTGTAGACACCACAGCATGCATAGCATAAACGTAATCATGCCCAAGGATCATATCAAAGTCCATGGGGTCTTTTAAAACCATAAAATCAACTAAGACTGTTTTTCCACCCAAAGTAACAGGTACCTGAGGGAGGAATCCGAATGGTTCACTAGGTCTTCTGTCGAAGTTCAACGGCTAATTAACAGCTGGAATAACATTAGGGAAACCCAAATCTCTCCAAGCATAAGCAGATAAGATACTAATAGAAGCTCCTTCATCTACAATGCATCGATCAACCGTATGGTTCCCGATATCAACCTTTATCTGGAAAGGTGTCAAAGAAGGAAGATGAGGCTCAACTAGACTATCCCAATCAAAGGAAACGATCCTAGGGCTTGGTAGGGGTTCACATGGTACAAATGAAGTGCCCCCTTTTTTAGGAACATCCAAACTGGTAATGCAGAAGACTTCCACAGTAGGTGCATCAATCTTTGTAGGACTGATGGGATCGGTCGAAGATTGCATCGATTCGATCACTTCACTCTCCAAAGGAAGAGTGGGGTTGACCAAAAACTCTTTTGGTTCAACCACTTTATCAACCAAAGGTTGATCTGACTATAGGAAATCTATAGACAACTCAGGAGCAGAGATTCCTTCAGACATGGACCACACTCTTTGTGCCTCTGGAATGGCAGGGCATCGGTGAGTAAGGTGATATCCCTTACAAAGTATACAAGGAAACTTTGGTTTTCGTCCTATAGGTTGAGACTCCTTTACAACGTTAGTACTCTCAGCATGACTAGCATTGGCTGACAGCTTGCCCCCAGCATGACTTGCAGTGGCTAGATGCTCAGAAGCAGAAGACTTTTGAACTAAGGACCACATATTTTGCACTTTTGGAAGTACAGGGCACAAGTAAGTAAGGTAGTCTCCCTCACAAAACTTGCAAGGGAACTTATACTTCTGTTTATTGGGTTTGTCGACAATGTCAACTCCCTTAGCATGACTTGCAATGACTGATATGGTGTCTCCAGTATGACTCACAGGAACTGGTGACTTGTCATTAATATGACTAGCAGTGATCAATGACGTGTCCTCAACATGACCAACAGTGGTTTAAGACAAACTTTTAGTGTGATTTTCAGTGACTAAAATTTTTCTCCTAGCATGACCTCCAGAGGCTGGGTAGGTGCCCCCTACATGATTTGCAGAGGCAAAGTGCTTGCCCCCAACATGACTTGCAGTGGCTGGGTTGCTGCCCCCTTGTTTTGGCATCTTCTTCCTATTGTTCCTCCGTCTATTCCTTTTAGACTACTGGTTAATAGTATTGCTACTTTCGCCACATGAGGTAGAAGGAGGAGGAGAAGATGTTACTGGCAAAGAAGGAACAGGGTTCTGATTTGAGGTGCTTACAAAAGAAGCATCAGGAGAATTTTCACGTCCCCTCCCATCAGACCAAGCAAGGGAGAGAACATGACACTAAACCCGGGCATCTAGCCCCATATCCATTAAGTAAAAATCATTGATAATAAAAGACATATACATGTGCATATTGTAATTAAACACAGCAGAATTAAAATCATCTACATCTCAACATACATTCAAACATTTTCATGACAGATATTAAATAAAGACATTGCAGAATTTATACAAGAGAGAGATTACTTATCTTAAAACAAAGTAGTCCCGGGAAACTGGCTATGCAACTGCAACGTTCCACCCAACCATAGGCCAATTGTGCTCATCACTAGCTCAGCACAACTGCCACCCCCAGAGCTGGGCATAATTTCTACAAGGAAAAGGGAACAACAGACTCACACATAGCCAAAATACACCAAAATTAGCCAAGCCAATCTACAGTTGGGTTTATCAAGCTACTAAGGCAAAGGGAGGGAATGAATTGCTAAGATAGTGAGCTCAAGCACAAAGCCATGAATACCTCTACAAGATCTATCTATCTTGGCACCCACAATGCCTACACACCCCACTAAAGGAAGTATTCCCTTCACCAATACACAGTCCCTCAGGCCATACCTTCCATTCTAGTGTTGTCCAAGGTGTGCGTAGAAGAGTAGCCATCCCTTTTGATCTTTCTGAGAGGTTACTCCCCTCACTAGGTTTATCAAGCCAATTCTGTCCACTTCCACCCCAAATTTCTTTCCCACAGGTTCAAACCAAAATAGGGATGCACATAACAGCAAAATCACAAGAGCTGGGCATGTAGAAAAGCGTTTTTACAGTGGGATTCCCAAAATGGGGTTTTCATTAGCTTTAGAAAAATGTGGGAAACCCAAAAATGAAAATGGAAGATGGGGAAACAACTCTAGGAGAGCAAACTCATTTCCAGAAAACGTATATGGGCATTCAATAGACAAAAACGGCCTCCATAAACCCCAAAATCGTGACTCCCTGTCTCCCAGCCATTGTGCAATACAAAAACAAGTTCCTAGCCATGGGAAATGCAGGAAAAAGATAGAAAATGTGAAGGAGAAAGCCCCAACTAGCTCAGACTGCGTGAGAGAGAAAATTCCATGGGTGAAAGATGGCTTTGGGCACCATTTCGTGGGTGTTTTCTTGCCCCGGAAGCAAAAATATGAATTCCCAGGTTGATGGCTTGCCCATGCACGAAATTTCCTACCATACCTATTCATTCCCATGGAATTAACTACCTCAACCAACTCTTGGAAGAATTAAATGATTGGGTGCATAAGTCAAAATGGGTAGTTGGGATTTATGGGTTTTCTCATTGAAATTTGGCTTAACACTATTGGCTCAAGGGTTTGAATAATTTCCCCTCCCTATTCCTTGTAAAATCATGCCCCCATCTCTTTGTTGCATTGTATAGCTAGTTGTGGGTATTTCATTAAAATTTGTATTTACATGATGTCTTAATTTACATTGTGCATGTCTAGCACAAGAACCACAGGCATCTATTTTTAATTGCTGATACATAAAAATGCTAAATCAATGGCGGGGCCTTGGCCTTGAGCTCCTCACCATGATTAAATAACAATATTTACATCATTTACGATTTAATGCAATGGTGGTCAAAATGGGGACGTGACATTCCCCTCCCCTTACATTAGCACTATCCTCAGTGCTCATCAAAATTGAACAAAAATGGATATGCCACTCTCATGGCATCCTCTAGCTCCCATGTAGCCTCATCGGGACCGTAGTGCTTCCATTGCACCTTTACCTGCCCGATGGCTCGGTTCCGGAGCAATGTTACCTTCTTGTCTAGGATGCACAATGGATCGGTTTGGAACTCTCCCTTGGGTCCACTTGGATCACATCCCAATTAATCACATGGTTAAGATCATGTACATATTTCTTAAGCAAAGACATGAAAAACATTATGAGCTCTAGTGCTAGCAGGAAATGCAAGTCTATATGCAACTGGCCCTATTCTTTCAAGCACTTCAAATGGCCCACAATATCTAGGTGATAGCTTGGCACAACTCCCAAGCCTCAAGGAACCCTTCCTTGGCCTCACTATAAGATACACATGATCCCCAACACTGAATTCCCTATGCACCCTATGCTTATCTGCATAGCTATTGTGTCTATCCTGTGTTGCTTTTAACTTCTGCCTAATCCTTGCAACGTCTTGCTCCATTTCCTTAAGCAATTATGGACCAAGTACAATTATGTTCACTGGATTGTCCCAAGTCACTATTTTCCTACACCTCCTGCTGTACAAAACCTCATATGGACTCATTCCCAATGATTCTTGTTGCCCATTATTATAGGCAAACTCTACCAAGTGTAGATAATCCTTCCACTTGGATGGTTTGTCCATTACATACATGAGAAGCATGTTTTTAAGCACCTGATTTACTCTTTCTGTTTGCCCATCTATTTGAGGATGGTATGCGGTGCTAAAGTTCAACTATGTACCAAAATGTGCAAAGAGACCCTTCCAAAAATTGGAAGTGAACTTGGTATCCCTGTCAGAAATTATCGCCTTAGGCAATCCATGTAATCTGAAAATTTCCTTCATGAAAATATTTGCAATGGCATTGGCTTTATGTGTGGACTTAACCAGTATAAAATGTGTTGCCTTTGTTAACTTGTCCACCACAACCATGATGGAATCATGTTGTCTCACAGTCATTCGAAATCCTATAATAAAATCCATGGAAATTACTTCCCATTTCCCTTCAGGAATTGGCACTGGGTGCAATAATCCTGCTGAGTGTTGGTGTTCAACCTTCACCTGCTGACATGTCATGCACTTAGAAATGTATTCAGTGACATCCTTTTTCATCCCTAGCTAGAAATAGTATTTTCTTGCTTTAGCAATTGTTTTTTGATATCCTGGGTGACCAGAGTATGGAGGTTTATGGATTTCATCCATAACAATCCTCCTCAAATCTGCCACATTTGGAATATAGGCTCTATTCTTATAGGTAAGAAGTCCATCTTTTTCCAAATGATAGCCTTCATACTTCTTTTCAAGGTCTTGCTACTGCAATTTTCCCTTTATCTGCACATACACTTCATCCTCAACCATATGGTTAACAATCTGCTACCTCAAATCTGGTTGGCAAGTACTAAGCGCTGCCACATGCATTTCATGTACCTTCCCGCTGAGTGCATCAGCCACCTTGTTTTCTTTCCCTTTTATGTGTTTGATTTCAAAATCAAATTCACACAAAAATTCCAACCATCTAGCTTGCCTAGCATTCAAATTTGGCTGATCAAATAAGTATTTCAGACCACAATGGTCTGTCCTTAGCTCAAATTTTCTGCCCATTAAGTAATGCCTCCACATCTTTAAAGCATGTACTATGGCTGCAAGTTTTAAATCATGAGTAGCATAGTTTTTCTCGTGATCCTTTAACTTTCTTGACTCATAGCATACCACATGGTTGTCTTGCATAAAAACTCCTCCAAGTCCTTGATTGCATGCATCGGTACATACCACAAAGTCTTTCGCTGGGTCTGCAATTTTCAAAATTGATGCACTTGTAAGAAGATTCTTCAATAGTTGGAAACTTTCCTCACATCTTGGTGACCATTCAAACTTAATCCCCTTCTTTTGCAAAGAAGTGATCGGGTTTACGACCTTGGAGAATCCTTCAATAAACCTTCTATAGTAACCAGCAAGGCCCATAAAATATCTCACATCTGTCACATTTCTTAGAGTTGGCAAATTCATAATGGCTTCAATCTTCTCAGGGTCCACAGATATTCCTTCATTTGAGATAATGTGACCCAAATAATGGATTCTATCTTTATAAAAGTCACATTTGCTCAACTTTGCATACAACTTATGCTCTCTTAATAATTGCAATGTCATTCTCAAATGTTCTTCATGATCTTCTTCATTCTTAGAATAGATGAGAATGTCGTCTAGAAAAACAAGGACAAACTTGTCCAAATACATGCTAAAAACACTATTCATGAAACACATGAATGTAGTTGGTGCATTTGTGAGACCAAATGGTACCACCACAAACTCATAGTGTCCATACCTTGTCCTAAAGGCTGTCTTATGAATATCTTCCTCTTTGATTCTTACCTGATGGTAACCTGACCTTAAGTCAATCTTTGAGAATACCTTTTCTTCTCTCATTTGATCAAAAAGGTCATCAATTCGGGGCAATGGGTATTTGTTCTTCACCGTGACCTTGTTCAATTTCTTGTAGTCAATACATAACCTGAGTGTTCCATCTTTCTTTTTCACAAATAGAACAGGTGCTCCCCACGGGGACACACTTGGCCTGATATATTTCTTTTCCAACAACTCTTGTAATTGCATTTTCAATTCTAGCAATTCCGGTGTACTCATCCTGTAGGGTGTCTTGGACACTGGTGCAGCTCCTGGCACAAGTTCAATTGTAAAATAAATGTCTCTCCTTGGAGGAAGTCCCGGAATCTCATCGAGAAAAACATCCCTGAATTCTTACAATACATGGTATTCCTCCAACTTAAGAGTTTCATTCTTTGTTGCCTCCAAAACATGGGCTGCATACAATTGAAAACCTTTCCTACATAACTTCTTCAGCTGCATGGATGAAACCTGTCTAACAAAAGTCACCTTTGGAATTCCTTTTACAACCCTTGGGTTTCCTTCTTCGTCCATGCATTCAAAAGTCTTATTGTAGAAGTCAAGTTTAACCCTGTGTGCTTCTAACCAGTCCATCCCAATGAGAATATCATAGGAACCAAGTGGCAAAATATTTAGATTTGTATAAGTGAACAACCCATCCATCTCTAATGGACATTTCTCTACCATTTCACTAACCTTTCTCTTGGTTCCAGTGGCTAGTTGAACTAACCATGATTTACTATGCTTTGATTTCTTAAAAGCACAAATCTCAACAATTTTAGGAGTGATATAACTATGAGTAAATCTAGGATCAATCAAAATAGAAACAAATTGCTTAGAAATCTTACGTTCAACTTCAACAACAGTTGATTGATGATCTTCCTGGCGGTCGTCTAGTGCTACATAGATTCTAGGAATTGTCCTCGCCACTTGACCCACAGTTTCAGCTCCTTGGATGTTTTGAACTTGATTTGCATTCCCATTTCGATGTGGACAGTTCCTAAGCATGTGGTCTCCTCCACAACCCCAACATTGAAGTGGCTCTCTTGGCTCCTTTGGATCTCTTGCCTTGTCTCCCATCATCCTAGTTGGCTTAGTCACAACCTGTGATGGCTGCCTTTGTTGATTTCTGATATCAAGAGGTTTGAAACCTTTCTTCCTTTGGTCAAACTTCTCATTCTTCTTGTCCTTCCATGCCTTATGGAAATCATGTTTGCTTTTGTTTTGATCATAGCAATACTTGGCCTTCCTTATTGCCTCCTCTAGAGTTCGAGGCTCATCAAATTCAATCCTATCTTTATATGACTGAGGTAGCCCACTTAGAAAACGTTGAATTTTCACCTTATCATCTCGAATATCCTTGACATACCTCAGCAGTTCCAAGAACTTGTTTCCATACTCTTCCATGGTCAATTGTCCCAATTTCAGCTCATGTAACTCTTTGATCTTATCATCATAGTACTTGTCAGAGAGGTACTTTTGCTTGAAGTATTTCTTGAACTGCTTCCACACAATCTTTCTTTCATTGATCTTCCTCACTTGCCTGATATGATCCCACCATATAGATGCTCTTCCATTCAAGTTGAAGATGGTGACCCTTTCCTTCATGTTTCCAGAGTAGTCTTGGAATTGGAAATACTTTCTCATTCCAAGAAGCCAAGCTTCAGCTTCTTGACCAGACTTTACCTCTCCATTAAATGTAGGAGGTTTTTCCTTCTTAAATTCCCTATGTGAATTGTTCTTGTGATGCCTCTTCCTCTTACTCTTGTGAGTTGAAGAGCTTGAACATTAAATGGATCCTTTAGAGTCAGATGATCCACTAGAAGATATTTCTGGAGTATATGTTCTGTCTCTAGAAACTCTTCTTGAGCTATTGGCCCTCTTGCGGGAATTCCTCCTTGAACTACTGCCACTCCTTTCTGGATTTGATGTCTGATGCCTAGAGTTTATTTTCCTTTGGATGTCTGTCAAACTCTGCAGCATGGCTGCATTCAATTGATTTTGTTCTTTTTGAGCTTTATTCATCCTTTCATTATCTTCTCTGCAACTTTGCAACTCCACCCTTAGGCTCCTCAAGGTGGCTGCAATACCTGGGGGAGTCTCCTGATTCCTCCTCCCTTTAGATTTTGTTTCAGCATTATCAACATGTATGTTTTCCCCGATGGCATCTGTCTCAGGCTCATAGGGATCCTATGCATCATCCATGATGTTGATATTTTTGGCCCAACCAAGACCAAAACTTTCCAACTGCACTTATCTAGAATGTTGCTTTGATGTGACTATAATTCTGCAAAATATTTTTATAAACACAACTGTTAGCTGCATTATAATACCATAATTTATTTGCATGTATGTGGGGAAATCCTATATTGACAATTTTCTCCAATAATAGACTTTCTCACAATCAATGACGGTCTCAGGGGGACTTATCGAACTCTCCTCTGACCATGTCACAAATATTAAGATTAAAATGGTCGTCGGTGTCGCAAATATTTATCTTAAAAAGCGTCGCCCGTGTTGCGGAAATTAACATTAAAATTTCCGCCGGTGTCGTGGATTTTAATGTTATTCTCGCCGCGCGCGTTGCAGATTTATCGTTAATTTCACTGCCGCGCGTCGCAAATCTTAACATTAATTTCTCCACCATGCGTCGCAAAAATTAAGTTTAACTTCACCATGGGCGTCGACAAATTAACCTTAACTTCGCTGTGGGCATCACAAAATTAACCTTAACTTCGCCATGGGCATCGCAAAATTAACCTTAACTTCACCACTGCGTGCAGAAAGTTAGCCTAATTTTCGCCACCGCGCGCAGAAAGTTAGCCTAATTTTTGCCGCCACGTGCATAGCAGAAAATTAGCGTAACTTCCATCGCTGCGTCGTAGAAAGTTAGCATACTTTTCGCCGACACAACCCTTAGGAAAAATTTTGAAAATACTTAGAAAAATTTAAAATTTTTCCTTTCTTTTTGTGATGATCCTTGCTCAACAGGAGGTGACTTTTCCTCTGCAAACTATTCATCTTAGCCCGTTTAGGCTCAACGTTGCAACCTGTGGTAATCAGAACAGGGGGTCTTCCCTTATAACTGTGATCAGACTTGGCCTTTAGAGGCCCAATGCTATAGCCTATGGCTCTAATACCATTCTATCATGTCCCCTCCCATCAGACCAAGCAAGGGAGAGAACATGACACTAAACCCGGGAATCTAGCCCCATATCCATTAAGTAAAACTCATTGATAATAAGAGACATATACATGTGCATATTGTAATTAAACACAACAAAATTAAAATCATCTACATATCAACATACATTCAAACATTTTCATGACAGATATTAAATAAAGACATTGCAGAATTTATACAAGAGAGAGAGTACTTATCTTAAAACAAAGTAGTCCCGAGTAACTGGCTATGCAACTGCAATGTTCCACTCAACTATAGGCCAATTGTGCTCATCACTAGCTCAGCACAAATGCCACCCCTGAGCTGGGCATAATTTCTACAAGGAAAAGGGAACAACAGACTCACACATATCCAAAATACACCAAAATTAGCCAAGCCAATCTACAGTTGGGTTTATCAGGCTACTAAGGCAAAGGGAGGGAATGAGTTGCTAAGCTAGTGAGCTTAAGCACAGAGCGATGGATACCTCTAAAAGATGTATCTAGCTTGGCACCCACAATGCCTACACACCCCACTCAAGGAAGTATTCCCTTCACCAATACACAGTCCCTCAGGCCATACCTTCCATTCTAGTGTTGTCCAAGGTGTGCATAGAAGAGTAGCCAACCCTTTTGATCTTTCTGAGAGGTTACTCCCCTCACTAGGTTTATCAAGCCAATTCTGTCCACTTCCACCCCAAATTTCTTGCTCACAAGTTCAAACCAAAATAGGGATGCACATAACATCAAAATCACAAGTGTCGGGCATGTAGAAAATCGTTTTTACAGTGGGATGCCCAAAATGGGGTTTTCATTAGCTTTAGAAAAACGTGGGAAGCCCAAAAACTAAAATGGAAGATGGGGAAACAACTCTAGGATAGAAAAATCATTTCCAGAAAACGTATATGGGCATTCAATGGACAAAAAAGGCCTCCATAAACCCCAAAATCGTGACTCCCTTCCTCCTAGCCACTGTGCAATACAAAAACGAGTTCCCAACCATGGGAAATGCAGGAAAAAGATAGAAAACGTGAAGGAGAAAGCCCCAGCTAGCTTAGACTGCGTGAGAGAGCAAAGTCCATGGGTGAAAGATGGCTTTGGGCACCATTTCATGGGTGTTTTCTTGCCCCAGAAGCAAAAATACGAATTCCCAGGTTGATGGCTTTCCCATGCACAAAATTGGCTACCATACATCTTCATTCCCAAGGCATTAACTACCTCAACCAACTCTTGGAAGAATTAAATGACTGGGTGCATAAGTCAAAATGGGTAGTTGGTATTTATGGGTTTTCTCAATGAAATTTGGCTTAACACTATTGGCTAAAGGGTTTGAATAATTTCCCCTCCCTATTCCTTGTAAAATCATGCCCCCATCTCTTTGTTTCATTGCATAGCTAGTTGTTGGTATTTCATTAAAATTTGTATTTACATGATGTCTTAATTTATATTGTGCATGTCTAGCACAAGAACCATAGGCATCTATTTTTAATTGCCGATACAGAAAAACACTAAATCAATGGTGGAGCCTTGGCCTTGAGCTCCTCACCATGATTAAATAACAATATTTACATCATTTACGATTTAATTCAATGGTGGTAAAAATGGGGATGTGACAAGCATGCAAGGCATTCGGAGTGGAGAACAACCAAACCAGCAGCCCTATAGTGAATCCAGGAAGATTCAGAGTATCCATTAAGGGAGTACCAATGTTTCCAATGAGTGGAATAGCACAAGGATCCCTTGGAACAGGGGTACCTTGATTGGCGCTCATCAGAATGTTGGACATAGTTTCCTGCTGAAATGAGTAAGAAAGTTCTCTAAGGAAAACTAAGACAAGTAGCACAAAGAGCACACCACTAGAAAAGGTCCTAAGTAAATCAAACCAGGCAAACAGATGCCTTCTAGAGAAGAGTATGGGATGATGAGGGCCTAGAACAGATCAACGAAGGAAGAAGGACAGTTACCCAGGGTCCACAATACAATGACTAAGGGTGCAAGCGCTGGAATCACCCAATCGCCCTCCCAAAGACCTGCAAGGGATTTCCTCCCACGTTTGTCCTAGGTACAGCAGATATAACCTTCCATCGTCACCTGTGTATGATCCTATAGTCAGATACTAAGGATACCACCACACCGAAAACTCCTGGGGAAACAGTCTCTGGTCGAATCAGAAGGCGTGGGCAGGGTAATTGAGCCCAAAACTCAAAAGAGTCCCCAAACACGATCCGATCCTGGTATATGTTTGAAACAGAAAGTAGGAGGTTTATTCCCAACAATCTGATCTCACAAGACCTACTGCATATATCCCAGGCAAGTTTTGAATGAGGTGGGTTTACCTGTGATAGTCAAACTACAATTTTTGCATAATGTGTGATCTCGGGTGGTTTAAGGTGTTTTAAACCCAAGATCCTAACCAAAACTAGTTGGTGAATAGTGTAACCTAGCAATGAAAATGTTACTAATACATTTTATTAGGGTTCATTTTAAAGGTTACTTGCTTACTCAAAAAAGGTAGTGGGTGTGTGAGAGTGGTTATAACAGAGATAGAATACTGAAATGAAATGTTTACCACTAAACAAAACTTTTATTTTCAATGCAAGACTTAAAGATACGATCTAGAATGCATATGCAAATGCAATTTTTTAGTCTTTTCGAATGCAAAAAGGTAAAAATAAAGTCTAAATGTACAAAATTAAACTCAAAACCTAAGAATGCAGCTACTGAAACAAATAAGTATGCAAAAGAAAACTTCTTCTTTTTTATGCAAAGCACTCTTAAATCCTTTAAGCCACTTCCAAGGTACTCTACTCAGAAAATAGATCAAATTTTTTTCATGCTTTTCAAAGGTGAGAAACAAAAACTGAAATTGAAGGTAACCTAAAATCAAAGCAAAAGCAAAGAACTTTCAGGTTTCCTTATTGAAACAGTAAAAGCTACCAATACAACTTTCAGATTCTTATTGATGTAAGCATGCCAACCATTGGGAAAAGCGTACGAAACTTGCTTTTAGACCCAAACAAAGAAAATGACCTACAAAGAAGTATGGTTTGGTAAATTCAGGTCTGCACATAAATAGTACAGTCAACGTCCTGAACAGCAACAAAGACACTTGATCTTTCACTACAAAAAGAAAACTAAAAGCATAAGGGAGGATAAGAAACTAGTCTAAAGAGAAATTGCACTCAAATAGACACAAACAGGGTCAAGTAGACTCAGTAGTTTTCAAATCTAGTGGAAATGGAGCAAGCAGATTCAGTCAGACTCAAATCAGGGTACAAAACACCAAACTGGTCCACAACCCCCCAACTTGGGTCAACAAGCCCCAAAAATTTCCAAACAAGCCAAAATTGATCAAAGAAGGTCCAAATCATGAACATAGGATTAGTACAAGGATAGGAGACCACTTACAGTGGTTTAACTCAGACCTAGGGTCATCGGGGACCCCAAAAAATACGGCCACGGCCCCCCCAAACAGGTCAAGACTCAAAAAACTCAGTTCCAGGATGTGTGCACTATTATCTATGAGGCGGACCAGTGCCCAAATAGGGGAATGCGCTATTGTGCTTCACAATAGTAGCGCCCATGTGGGAAAAGTTGAAAAAATAGGGTTAAAACCCCCCACACCTGAGTTAGTAAGGGTCTGTAAGGGCTAGGAAGGGTCTGTAAGAGCCAAGGAGGGTCAAACAGAGCCTAATAACTGATTATAATCAAGAAATTAAACAAAGACCTTCAAACAAAACTGAAGAAATGACCTTGGATACCCCTAAGAATATAGGCTAATCCCCAGTGGAGTCGCCATTCTGTTGTGAGGAAAATGTGCCTATAGTTCAGGGGAGAAACTACCAACTTATAGGGATGAAAGATAGACCTACAAATGTTCTGTAAGTACAACTAGTAAGCAAAGAGATTAAGCTTAGAGGGATGTGTACCTTATTCAGAAGGTTCATCCAAGCCTTACTCTTCGTTGCTCTTCAATGTTATTCAATGTCGCAATGCCCACACCTGCAAAACAACTTCATACCTTTCTCAAATACATTTGACTACATATATAAGACTGATATTCATGACATAAGAAGACATCAAACTATAAGCAAACTATAATCAAATCTGAGACACACATGAATAGGTCATATTTGGAAAGGGAAGAACATCTGATCTTTATTAATGAATGAAGCAAGTACATAAAATTATACCTTCCTTCAAGCTTGGCATTTCACAAAACCTAGATTCAAAGTCTCCTGCTTCTATTCTCCAAGGATCCCATCCTCTAATCAGCTGTGCTAGGGTTTATCAGAAATTGAGGCACAAGAGAGGGGGATGAGGGTCTCCATTCCTTCATCATAACATTGTTATGGGCTTGGTCCCCTCTCATGGCCCTTCTACCTTCCTTATACAGTCAATGAAGGAGAGGAAAAGCAGTTATAACCGATCAGGAGGTTCCCAAACCAACCCAATTTGACCAAAATTTGATATTTTGATTGATTTAGGAAAGTGCCCTACTCTTCCTACTGCAAACTAGCGCATTTTTCAAGGTGGGCGCTACTCTCTACATAGGATACTAGCACACATGTGGAAATATGGCCAAAACAGGGTTTTCTGATGATTTTTAGGAGGTGGTTTGATCTGGAGATGTGTTCCTAAGGGTTATGACCATCAAATGGACCAGGAGTGAGGTAATTTCAACCATGTTAAGTGTTCCATATGACCATTCCATCCACAAGTGTCCTGTTGTGTGACTAAACTTGATCTCAAGAAGTGTCATCATGCGACCAAGCGATGCAAGTGTCGTCACGGATGGAGAAGTGTCATTTTAAGCTATAACAATATGTCTGCCCCTTGGTATATAAAATCATCTGGTTGAACCTCATGTGTATAATCCATTTTTATATGTATATGTTTGAAGTGTGCATCCATGAATTCTTTGGGGTCATGTTTCCTCTTCTCAGCAGTGCCCAACTTCAAGGAAACTAGTTGGTCACCAAGAACTGCAGCCCAATTTGAGGTAGGGATAACCAGCTGGCCAAGGTTGAGAAAAAACTTAGGCCAACCCTTCTTCCTAGGGCCTGTGAGCTTCTTATGCATGCCATCAATCACTATATGGAACGAAACCTCCTGTAGAACTAGCATGTCTGGGACTATTCTGGGTAGAAAGTGCATTGTTTCACTTCCCCGGATTCTGATGTATGAGAAGTATTCAAACACATACCAATCACCCAGGGTATTAATGAAGGCTTTAGCATCTTCTGAAAATGAAAGTGCCTCCTGTTTGAAGATCTTAAAATAAATGGTGCCCATAAAACTGTCACAGATGTCATACAATAAAGGCACAAAATTGCCTTCCCACAATGTCGAATGGTAAATGTGTATAGGGGGGTCTACAGGGGTCCAATTCCAACCTAAGTTAGGAAATTGGAACTCTGCACAGAAAATATCAAGGACATATGCAGAAAAGAAGAAATGTGGCTTATTATGAGCAAGTGCCTTCTAGTAGTCCTGTATTGCATTCTTCAATTTTGATGACAGGATAGATGCCCATGGGAAAGATTCACCTATGGTTAACACGTGGTGTGCTATGGGTGCCCATTCAGCTTTGAAAAGAGAACAATTGGGGAGACTAAAAATCCTGCAAAGCATGGCTTCTAGAAGAGAGTAGGGTTCTTTGAACCAGATAATGGGATAAAGGTTGTCAGCCTTGGGCACAAAAGCGTTGGGCTTGACCATCCATGACTTTATCATCTAATTGAAATTATACCGAGTCTTTGAGGACTGAATAAATTCAGAAGAAAGGGTCTATGTATGGGGTTTAAGAGAAAAAGCTCGAACGAAGACCTCCAGGCGAAAATGTGTCAATTGAGCACCGACGCTATCATTGAAAGAGCAATCTTTGGTACTGACATTTTCAATAATCCACTTCACTGCATCAGTGTAAGGTAGGACAGCAAGACGTGCAACAATGGCATGAATTTGGGAAGCCCTAATCCTTTCATACATAAGTTTATCGTTCTCGATGTGGGAATGGTCGTCATTGTCAAATATAGCATAAATTTTAGACCAATCTACGTGGTATGTTTCAGTGACCTTCTCACTGGTATCCAAGAGGATACCGAAATTAGGGTCCTTGATCAAGAGATCTCTGTGTACCGTTTTGGATCGTGTGCTTTTTGACATGGTGAAAAGCTTGCAATTTCTGATAAGCAAAGAAATAAAATCAAAATTCAATCCAAAATAGCAGAATTGGAAAACCAAAAATAGAAATGCGACAGCAAAATTACCCGAAATAACCGAAGAACTAATAAAAACGACACCCTAATAGGAATCCGCAGTAAAATCCAAGCAACGAGGTAATTTCTAAGAGTAAAAATGACAACAATAAAATAGAAAAACCCTACTTATTATATTTACCAGATTAAAACACAACCGTAGGATCAAAATGAGTGGACGGCGGAGATGAATCAGAGTGGGATGCAAGATCGGGTTCATCTTTTATGAAAATTTTATTTAAGAATCCCGAATGCCGAAACCCAAAAGTGTCGGGTTGCAGGTTTTGGGATTCCAATAAAACAAAAGTGCGAAAGAATTCCCGAAAATCGAAACCTGAAAGCGTCGGGTTCCGGGTTTCGGGAATGGGAACAATTGCAATCGAAAAACCTGTTCCCGAAAGTGTTAGGTTGTGGGTTTTGGGAACACACAAAAAAATCATTGTTTAAAAGAAATTCCCGAAAGCCGAAGCCGAAAGCCGCAATTGCGGGTTTCAGGTTTCGGGTTTCGGGATAAAACCTCCCAAAATAATTTACAAAGAGAAAACCCGCAACCTGCAACTGTTAGGTTGCGGGTTTCGGGATGACAAAAATCACAAGTTACAAAAATATAATCCCACAACCTGCAACTGTCGGGTTGTGGGTTTCAAGTTTCCCAAACTTCATGACAAGCGAACAAATCCCGCAACCCGCAACTGTTGGGTTACGGGTTTCGGGTTTCCCAAATGTCCTGTTTCATTTTGATGGAATCAAATGATAAACTTCTCAAAATTGAAGCTTCCTGCAAGCCCAAAACACTTAGAAATTTTTTAGATCAAAAGGAAAACACACAAGACAAAAGTATGGGTAAGTGATCTTAGGGATAAAAAGAAAAGCCTCATATTTACAGGAAAACTCACCCAACTACCTTTGTGTTTATTAGGAATGGGGCTGTCGTTCTTAGTTTAAGCATGGGATCTGTTGTGGCCACAACAATGCACCATATGTAGGATACATTCCTCACTTACTTCTTCAAACTAGATATGCATGATGTATTCTTTATGTACTTCTTCAAATTGGATATGCATGTTGTATTCCCTATGTACTTCTTCAAACTAGATATGCATGATGTACCTTTGGACACACTTCTTCAAACTGGATGCAACTCTGGATATACATATTCATACTAGAATCCATGGCACAGATATATATTCTTTCATATGGGCATCTATATACTCCTTCATGTTGCTTTGCGCATATACGTTTTCAAAGTGGCTTCCATATACTTCTTAAAACTTCCATAGTAATGTTGCATCCACTTTGACATCAATTGACATCAAGGACTCAAACTGAATCATTTGAAATCCTTTTTGACATTATTTGACATAAATTATAACAAAATTTCAACAATCTCCCCCTTTGGCATTGATGTCAACACCTTATGAAGCTATGCATAATCATCTTCTTGAGGTTGCATGCTTCATCTGTGTTTGTTGTAGTACTCCCCCTATGTGTACTCCCCCTCAGTTCTTCATTGGCTTGAACGTTTGACATCTTTGCATTCTGATGTCAATACTTCTTCTGCCTTTTGTTACTCCTATGTAGAAATCATGCTTCAAGATCATGTTCATTGCGTTGTTGCATGCTCTTGATTCTCACGGGCTTCATGTTGTTTCTTCTTAGTTGCATTCAAATTCATGTCATGTTCTTCAACTTCATGCTTTTCTCCCCCTTTTACATTAATGGAAAATAGGTTCCATTACTTGCACAATTATAGGTTCCCTTTTCTTTTGCTCTGCACTGTCCTTTACTTATATGCTTTCATGGATAACACCCCCCATCTTCATGCTTTCTTATTTAATGAGATTTCTGCATTGATCTTCTCTATAGTCTGCACTTTGTTTTCATCTCTGATTCGCTCCCCCTTTACAGATGTTATATTACTTGTGTATCTTGATATCATGTTCCTGTCACAACACTTCATCATTCTTTACACCGGTTTTCATGACAACTACACTTCACCGAAACCAATATTTTACTGCCCTTGTTGATTTTCTTCTACGTGTGATCGTTCCATCTATCGCATTTACTGTGCTATCATCACGCCTTGTCGCATTTACTGTCGTCGCATTCCTTTCCATGAAAACCAAATATTTCACACATTCTTCATATATCAGCTAGCTCAACATTAAAGCGGATATGACACTTAGTTTGTGTGAAAACAAGTGACGTGCCTCATTCGTACTCGAGCCTCTTCGGGAAACATCATTCATCGCACAGAGCAATGAATTGGATTTCTTCTTTTTGTACTTTTTCCTAAATTCATTAATTCTAGCATTAAGTTTTTGTGTCTCCACCACCTTCATCGTCTCGTGTGATATTGAATGCATATGTCTCTTCAACTTAATTTCATGCACGCGACCAACATCCATTCAATTCTATAAGAACTCAACCAACAATTCCTGGTACATCACCTTTTGCACTACTTCTCTTCTACGTCGCATTGCATCTCAATTATTCACCTTTCTTTCCAATGGCTTCCTTCTAGCAGAGAATTGTTGGGCCTGGCCCAAGTGGGGCAATTTTTGAACAAGTATCCTATTTTTTGGAACCTCAAAGCTAAGCGCAGCTCAACCCAAGTATTTTTCTTATTTTGTGTAAGTTATGGGGATGCTGTGAAGTTGCGCACAATAGGGTATTAGGAGGTTGCAAAGATCGGTGCTACAAGGACACAGTACCGTGAAGTGTCCAGTATACAAGGATCTAGTAGGGCAGAGTGTTAGATGAGGAAGATGGCACGTGTGTCAGATAGACCAGCAATGGTCTAATTTTGGTAAAGATGCTCCAGGTATGCCAAGCGGTGGGCAGGAGTGCATCAGGAAGAAAGCGACTGGTCACACATACAAAAGATGCCACCACCTGTACCAGTCGCTCGAAGCCGTTAGAGGAAGAACAACTCAGCAAAAGCGACCTATTGGCACGCGTGCGACAGGAAGGCCGATAGTGACATGGGAATGTGAGAAGGGCAGGCCATGATGGAGGATTCACTAACAGGCATTAGCTAGCTCGATGAGCTGGAAACTGTAACCGTTTTTGGTAAACCTAAGGGTTTTTGGCCGCGTATTGTAAAGACATGACCTACGGGCATGATCTATAAATAAGGCACGATTTTGTAAGGGAAGGGTTACACTCTTCTGTTTTGATTAAGCATACACTATTATAGAATCTGAAAGCTTAAAAGCCATTGTAAAGGCTCTACAGCTAATTGCGCAGAGACCTATCTAAGAGAGAAGAGAGTCTGCAGCTGAGTGCACAGACTAGGAACGGTTTTACCCTTCCCATAAAGATCAATATAACAACCATTCTTGTGGACATAGCCTCCATCCGGGGGGTGAACCACGTTAAATCCCGTGTTATGTGATTGTTGTGTGTTTGATGACTGTTCATGTGCTTAGCTTGGAGGTTAATACCGCAACATCTGTGATGTGATTGCTTTTGTATGTATTCGCCACAGAGAATGGGAATAATATGTTAAGTAATACATGTATGGATGAGTGTTAAGTGTTTAACAAGTATAAGTCTAGGAATGTGTGAATCAACTAAATAATCACACAGCGGAACACTGAACTTAAGCGCAGCGTTGGAGTGCGCAGTATTGTATGTTTATTCCAAATTGCATGCATCGTAACGATAAACCCTTAAAGTATTTTGAATGCATGAAGAATGGTAGTTGGTTAAGGTTGGACATCCTCGAAGCACTGCGAAGTCTTGTAGATGGGTTGGTCCAAGTCTGTGCTGCGAGGTAAGCTGTCAATAGCTACCTGCACCCGACAGGACAGGAGATAGTCCTTACCGCACAGTTCCTGGGCGCGCAGATTGTACAAGTCCTGAAGTTCGACGAAGCACCTGACGCGGGGTAGAGGCTCCGTGCAGTGTCTATCCGCAGCAACCTGTAAGAGATTGCATTTCTTGTCTCTTGTCCCACTCTCGCATCACTCGGTTGTGGAAACTTAATTCTGCAGCCACCCCCTCAACTTCACCTCAGGTGAGACCTCAGGCTGCGCGCAGCCTGTTGCCGAAAGGGCCGGTGATTAGGGGTTTTGTTGGTTCCTTGAACCATGAAGTACCTAGGTCTACATTGGAAACCTCTACCTCAATATAGACAACCAACAAATGGTACCGTTGCTTGGCTAAGACCAATGATGCGATAGTGCAGTAAAAAGTAATGTGTGACAAAGAATACTAGTTCCCGTTGGCTTCAGACAATTGGCATCCTGCCAAGAAAGAGATCTGGGATTGGTGCGACAAGATTGAAAGATACTTTGCAAGAAAAGAGAACAAACACCCATGCCTATCTAACATAGAGTGGTTGAAAAAATACTTGTCGAGAGAGATTCACGAGATCTTCTGGGCTACGTTTGTGAACGAGCTATACGTGTGGATATCATGACTTGCAGAAAAGAAAACCTGTTTCCAAGGGGGAGTTCCTACAGAGTGGAATCCAGAGCTCACAGTGCAGCTCAAAGCAATAGACAACCCGTTGATGTGAGCAGTCAACTTCTGGCTTGATAGCATACTTGAGGGATTTGTGACCGAATTTTCCGTAGACACACTGAAGTCCTACAATCAAGTCGAAGCATACTTCTTAGACCAAGTGAGTTTTGTTATAGCACCACGACAGCACAAGGAATGGTTCATCACTGCGTTGTTTCCCCACATCAGACAACCATTGATGCAGCAGAAGGTTGCATCACAGGAAGAGGCCTTAGAGATCGCAATGAAACTGGAAGCTTCACCAATCGGAGAAAGTAGTTCTGGGATGTCACAGATCTAGAACTAGCTGACCACCTTGACATTAGAACTACAAGGTATGAAGAATGGAAAAGAACAAAGATATGAACACAGATGCGAGGTTTGGTGCACAAGATGCAAAGGGGAAGGCCATACCAGAGAACATTGCCCTCTATTTCAAGATTATCTTGACAGTGGCGCACCAAACCCAATTAACATGAATCATAATCAGGCACCATGGTGTGAAATTTGTAGAACCAGAGGACACAGGCCTGAAGACCGTTACCTGATACAGAAATATGTAAGAACACCTAAGAGCCTATTTTGCAATTTCTGTAAATCAATTGGACACGACGAATCCAACTATCGCGCGTATGAACTCATGAATGAAAGGAATTGTGACATGGAAGTAATGCGGGGTGCTGGAATGTACTGCGTCCAAGAGGACAACCAGCCAAGGAAAGAAAACAACCACTATGATCAGGGAGGATATAGAGGTCATGGTGGTGGATACTGCGGGAGAGGAAGAAATGCTGGCCCAGTGCAAGGAAGAGGCCGTGGCTAGGTAATCTGTTATAATTGTGGCCAACTAAGTCACGTTTCTAGAGATTGTACAAACCCATGCACTACGTGGAATTACTGTAAATCATTTGAGCATGTTATTGAAGACCATCCCGTGCTTGAGGTAGAAATGTAGAAGAGATGAAGGATAGAACCACCAACCCCAAATATTCAGTTGATTGCAGCAGAGAGTAAAACTGCGGATCCAAGTGTAAACATTGTCATGCACAATGGCACAGATACAGGAAGAGATGGAGGCACAGAAGCTTTGACTTCTGGAACGCGCGATCTGAGACAGAATTTGGGAGAGCCGGTATGGATTCGAAAAGCTCCTGGGAAAACACTAGGTCTAGACTTACAAAAAAATAAGGGAGCATTCGAGAAAGCATGGGATATGTTCAGAGCACCCTCACCTGGCTCCCTGAGAACACAGTTACACAGTGAAGTACCACAGCGAGAGAATATGCCAATGGCACATGATCAGACAAGTGCCACAAAAGATGTAGGGACCTCTGTTGCATAGTTCTTACGGAGCTGCATGAAATTATTAAAGACTGCAGATGCTTACATGGAGTTTGAAAAGCTACTGAGGTAGTATGAGCCAAACACTGAGAAGGGGGCTGCCAATGGCGCAGTCCATAATATTAGGAGTCCAAAAAGAATAGGAAGGGAAATGAGACTCACTGCACAGATTGGGGACTATGAAATGGATGAGATCATCCTTGACCTGGGATCTGAAGTCAATGTCTTGACAAAATATACGTGGCATCAAATGGGTAAACCCAAGTTACAGTGGTCACCTCTACAGTTAAGAATGGCTAACCAAGGGATAGTTATACCATTGGGGAGATTGCCCAACACTATTGTCGACATTGATGGATTACGTAGCTATGCCGATTTTGAAGTAATTGAAATCATGGACGATAGCCATCCTTATCCATCACTGTTGGGTATCGATTAGGAAATGACTAACTCTGCCATTATTGATTTGAAAACTATGAAAATGATATTTGAAGGTAATGATATCAAGGTCATCGCACCATTGGACCCTTCGTAGGGTGAGTGATATGTTGAACTGATTCATGAGGAATGCAGAGCCCAAGAGTTGGATCGTATTTACAAGATGACAACCAATATTGTTGATTATATTAACCCAACTGCGGATGGCACACTCAGTTGGTGCTCTGACCGTTCTTGTGTTTCAGATTCTAACGCAGGACTAGAAAAATGGCAAAGTAGGCTACATGAAGTATCTGCCAGAAAATGCGCACGGGTCACAAAGTCACTCCCCTAGATTGGAAAAGAGGTAACTCCAATCCCTACCGTTGATGGTTTATCTAATGTTTATTGTTTCATCAAGGAATATACTACAGTAGTTCAGGATGAATACCACGTCTCAGCATTAGACATGTCATTGCGTGACATACCTACCAGATGGTGGGCTGCGCATAAGAAGACACTGACCACATGGATAAGTACAGAATCAAGATGCAAATCAGGTTTGCTGAGAAGGTTACATTAGATTTTGAGAAATACAATGGCCAGACGGATCCATGGGATCACATTGAAGCATGCGCACAAGCTTGGGTAGAACGTCCACCGATAGAATGGGTACATCTGTTCGTGCACACGCTAGAAGAACCAATTCCAAAGAAGTGGTACCTAGATTTGGAATTGCGCAGAGGCACCGTATATTGGTCTGCACTAACCACGAGTTTCTAGATGGATTTCAGCTTTGAGGATGAATATCCCAGTATCAATGACGCACTGTAGATCATAAGGAGGAAAATATTCAGTTCAGATTGTCCGCAAGGGAACATGACACTGGAACAATTTTTTGGAGCAGAACGTATACCTACATGCCTATAGCCTGAATGGGAGGAGTAGTTATAGGAGGCTCTTGATTGTTATCACATCGCGAGGGAAGCCGAGATTTGAACAGAGAGCGATGAGGAGGACCCGCGTAGTATACAGATAACTGAGTCAGAGGGATCACACGAAGTAGAAGGACCCCCATTGGAAATTCCAGATATGAGTGGACCTATGAAAACAAAGAAAGTGAACATTGACACTAGCAAAGAGCCAAGGTTTGCAGCTATTGGATATTATTGGGATGAAGATACAGTTGAGGAGCTTGTGGGTATATTACAGGAATATCAAGAATTATTCCCGACCAAGTTCAAAGAAATGAAAGGTATCTTGGGAGACTTAGGAGTGATGAAAATTCCTCTTAAGCCCGGCGTGAAGCCTGTGAAACAGAGACCATATAGACTAAACCCATTCTACAAATAACGAGTTAGGGAAGAACTCGACAAGATGCTCAATGCAGGAATCATTGAGCCAGTCGAAGAGTCCAAGTGGATAAGCCCGATGGTTATCCAGGATAAGAAAACAAAGGGCGAGATCAGAATCTGTGTAGATCTCAGGAAGCTGAATGATGCTTTGATGCATGACCCATTTCCTACCCCTTTTTCGGATGAAGTGCTAGACAATGTCAAAGGGAATGAGGCGTATTCTTTCACTGATGGATTCTTTGGATACCATCAGATCAGGATTGATCTAGCAGATAGACGCAAGACCACATTTGCCATGGAATGGGGGTCATTCTAGTACACAGTGATGCCCTTTGGCCTAAAGAATGCACCTGCTATATTTTCCAGAGTGGTCGTCACAACATTCAAGGAATTCATACATAAGTTTTTAGAGGTTTACTTTGATGATTGGACTATATTCGGTTTACTAAAGAACCACGCCGCGAACCTCAGAATGATGCTGGAAAAGTGTCGACAGCATCAAATCTCATTGAATTTGAAGAAATGTGTTTTCTATGTTCCATATGGAGTTCCATTGGGACACATTGTATGCAAACAGGGATTGATGGTTGATCCCGCCAATATCACAGTCACCGTGAATTTACCAACACCTAATTCAGTAAAGCAGTTGCGCACTACATTGGGACATACTGGATATTACAAGAAATTCATAAAAGGGTATGCCTAGATAACCGCAGCTATGGAGAAGCTGCTGAAGAAAGATGTACCATTCATTTGGAATGAGGACTGTGAGAAAGGCTTTAACACATTGAAAGAGAAGATGGTCACTGTGCCTATCCTAGTTTTTCTAGATTGGGAGAAGCCATTCCACGTTCATGTCGATGCATCATGTATCGCATTGGGCATTGTCCTCGTGCAGCTGGGAGAAGGAGGTATTGATCATCCTATTGCCTTTTCCAGCAGAAAACTATCATCCGCTGAGAAGAACTATACCACGACTGAAAGAGAGGGACTCGTGATGGTATATGCGCTCCAGAAGTTTAGGCATTACTTGCTGGGTGTGCATTTCTCTATGTTTATTGACCATTCTGCTTTGAAATACATTGTCAATAAGCCAGTGTTAGGGGGGCGCATATGCAGATGATTACTACTCTTTCAGGAGTATGAATTTTAAATTGTGGTTAAGTTGAGAAGGTTAAATTTGGGACCTGACCATCCATCAAGAATCGAGTCAGGTGAAGAACCTGTCAATCTAGAGGACAACCTGCCCGATGCACAGTTGTTTGCTATACAAGTTGCAGATGCATATTATCAAGACATTATTGATTTCTTAACTACAGGATTTGCACCCACAGATTTCACCACGCAGCTGAAGAAGCAGCTAGTAGTGCGCTCCACATACTTCACCATTATTGTCAGCCAGCTATACAAGTTGGGACTAGATGAAGTACTGCGCAGATGTGTACTAGAGCATGAAAAACCATTCATATTGGTGGATGCACACTCAAGAATTGCAGGAGGCCACTACGCAGGAAGAGATACTGCGCGCAGGGCTATGGTGGCCTACAATTCACAAAGACTCAAAGGAACACTACCAGAGATGCGATGTCTATCAGAGGACAAAGAAGCCATCGCGCAGGGATGAAATGCCCTTAAATATGAAGTTGACATTGCAAGCCTTTGAAAAGTGGGTTATTGACTTTGTGGGTCCTATTAACCCACCAGGCAAAAGAACTGGTGCGAGGTATATCATTACTGCCACCGATTACCTCACCACATGGGCAGAAGCAAAGCCGGTAAAAGACTGTAGCCAGCTACAACCGCAGAGTTTATATATGAAAATATCCTCACAAGATTTGGATGCCCAAAGATATTGATGAGTGACCAAGGAACTCACTTTCTGAATAAGACCATTGCAGCCTTGAACGAAGAGTTCCATGTTCATCATCAGCGTAGCACGCCTTATCATCCGTAGGCGAATGGAAGCATTGAAGCATTTAATAAAGTGCTGGAGAATGCGCTAACCAAGATATGCAATGTCAATCGGGACGATTGGGACCTGCGTATTTCATCTATGCTATGGGCATAGAGAACCACCTACAAGAAGCTAACTAGCCATACACCTTTCAAGTTGGCCTATGGGCAAGAAGCAATCATGCCGATGGAATACATTATTCCCAGTTTGAGAAACACAGCATTTACAGGCATGGTATACTGCGACGCGCTGGAAGAGAGACTCTTACACTTGGTTGGTCTGGAAGAGGATCGCTTCATTGCAGGCTTTCACCAACAAGTACAAAAGGAAAGGGAAAAAGCATGGCATAATTGTCACATCAAGAACAAGTCGTTCCAGGTAGGTGATCTAGTCCTCCTATATGATAGTAGGTTCATAAAATTTCTAGGGAAGTTTAAGATGCATTGGATTGGTCCATATATTGTATTGCACGTTACTAATGCTGGTGCAGTTCAGTTAGCCACATTAGCCGGGGATACCTTGCCTACCTTGATCAATGGAAGTAGACTAAAACCCTATCGGGATAGTCCTACTTCACAAAACCCATGATGGTCACCAATCAAAGAATTCTAACTGCCGAGTATAGTTGAAATTGGGCACTGGAAAGCTGAGTGAATCTGTACGCGATGTATATTATGAAGTATGTATATATCGTGCAACACAGTTGCAAGGTGCTGCTATAAAAAAAAAAGAGTCACTGCGCAGGACCGAGAATGACATACCAGGTAGTTGGATGCAACGTTCAGAAAAATAGTCGTTACAGTGTCGGTGTAGAAAATAGCCGTTATATAGCCATTTCCAGCAACCACTTAGACAATTAAAGCAAAAATAACTGTTCTGAACCAGATTTTGAAGGACAAGACCAAAGCATCCGCCAGATTTGGCCAATGGACACCACCATTAATGCTCACCTAGCTGTTGAGGGGCGCCGAGGGGATCCACTGCGCCTATAAATACCTCTACACACTGCTTTGCGGGCGTTACCAAACACATAGAATTTTCAGCACATACTCCCCTCTGTACCATCTACAGTATCATCTAGAAATCGTGTGACTTTTCGCCAGTATATGATTGAAAGATTCTATACTCAAGAAGAATTCACAGTTCAGGAGACAGTGTGGATTTTTTAGCATGAAGGGATTGAAGGGTTAATGAGAACCCCGGCTAAGAACGTTACTCTTGAACCAAGACATGCATCAAGAAGGTCACCAAGGCATGGTCCCGTTATGGAAGAGAAAGGCAAGAATCCGGTGGCACCACAAACAAAAATTCCTAAGATGGGTTCTGTAGGGCAAAGGCCACCAGTAGCAGACAAACAAATACCACTGACTATGACCCCGAACTACATCTCACCACATGCACTGGACGCACCGGTCTTTAAGCTATTGAAAAATGCAAAGTATGAGATCCCGCTGTCACCAATATCGAAGCATGTCCAAGTAGCCAACAATCTCCAGGGAAAAATCCAAGAATGTAAATGGGAGGATTACGACCTTATGGCAATACAGAAAGAGGAACCCCATGACCCAAAGTTCCCACAATTCTAGCCTGACCAGTGCATGTGCTGGAAGAAAGATGCAAAGGGAGAGCTAAACTTGGTAGTCGAAAGCTGGCTTACAGGGGTAGCCCAGTCGAGATTGCTCAACCTACTTAGGCTGCCGCTCTTTGATAGGAGCCCGGAGCTCAATGTGGTAGTAAGAACACTGATGGCACGGATGCATCAAGGTTACTTATGGTTGGACCATAATGTGTACCTTAACATCGACCTAATCCACCGCATTACAGGGCTCAGCAAGAGAGGTAAAGATCCGAAAAAATTATTTCAAGGGAAGAGCAAAGATAAAGAGGCAGTGGACCTAATGAAGAAAACCTAGGCTGTCATCAAAGGAAAGATGGTTTTTCAGACAGAAGAAATTGACAATAGGGCGACGAGGTTCATCACACAGCTCTTAGTAGGAAAGATCCTAAGGAAATGCCGACCCTTAGAAGTAAGCGCAGGCGCAATACTGCTTGGCGTCGCGACAACAGAAGGAGAACAGTTCAACTGGTCGCAGTACCTGTTGAACGAATTCATGGAAGAACTCAATGAGACACAAGTCAATGGAGGCAATTTCCATTTTACATGGCTTATAGTCTTGGTCACTTTTTTGGGATGGAAGGAACCAAAGGATTACATTGGAGTAATCATTAACTCTGAAGACTGCAGGGGATTGCGTTACTCAAACCTATGGGCAAATCTAAATTCGCAAAGGCAACACGCGACCGCAGAAGTGTTTTTCCAGTACTACAGCCAGCTGCGCGATGCAATTGTGGTGACTCCCAGGGTTACAAAGAAGGTAACTAGTAAATACATCCACATCGTCAATTTTTATGCTGACACACACATTATTCATATTTCACCATAAGTGCAGCAGAAAAAGGAGGAATGGTATGTAGGAAATTAACATTTGTATGAGGATGATATCGACAACATAATGAAAGAGTGGCCTGCCAAGTTCCGTGTTGAGGTTGTTGATGTCCCCAGCGAATCCGACAAGGATGAACCTATCCCGCGACCATGCCTAATAGTTAAGGAAACAACAACAAAAGGAAAGGAGCTGGAGAGCCCTGACCAAGAAAAGGGAGCACGCAAGAAGCAGAAATCTCATAAAGACAAGTTAGACACGGTCCTCAAGGAAGATGATTTTGACATGATCTCAGCAAGTTCACAGAACAGATGGATGATCTCATGACTGAAAAGGAGAAAAAATACAAAGAGATACAAGATACTTTAGCAAAGAATTTGGTCGCGTTAGAGGGAATTACACTAAAAATTGAGGAAGTAAAGAAGCGGTTACCCCCACCACACGACTCAGAGTCCGAAGGAAAGTCTGGAGGGACTTCGCAGTAGCAGCAATTGACCATGGCAGATCCTGCGAGGTCACACATCATTCATCTGGATACGAATATGGTTAATCTTCCTATACCAGAACAATTGATGTTAGATACGAAGGATGTCGAGCGGGTAGAGCTTTACCTAGCAAAAATACCACTACCAGGCCTACACTTTTTACACATGTAGTGTGTAGAGGAAATGTACGAAAGAACCGTCGATGCACTCAGAGGACAAGTTGAGTTGCAGACAGCTAACCGGTAGCTAGAGGAAGATAGCTCACAAAGAGTTATGCAGCTGCAAGATGCAGAGGATCGTCAGCTAAGGTTGGAGGCCATGATCACCACGGTCGTGGATGGCATCGATGAATTTGAAATACAAGCGAGACCTGCAGACACCATTGTCCAGATTGGCGAACTCGTTACAAACCTCAAGACACAAATGCAGGACATGGAGATTCTCCATGAGGCTAAGATTGTTGCCTTGAAGGAGAAAGTCAATCCTCAAACCCTGTCGAATGAGAAGCAGTTGCGAACAAAGGAAGTGAAAACTGCAACAGAGACCATTGCCGCGAAAGTGGCCAAGTGTCAAAAACTATTGGAAGCAGCATCAGCAACATTCATGATCCTAGAAGAGGAATCGGCATTATAGGAGGTAAAGGATGCTATAAAGAAAAAGCAGACTGCACTGGAGAAGCTGGATGCAGAAGTAAAAGTCCTTGTGCCGAGGGACAGACTGACAAAGTATTGCGAGATCAATGCACTGAAAAAGGAGGTGCAGGCATTGAGGGAAAAAGAAACTACACTCGAAGATAAGTCACAAGCTCTACTGGAGGCTACTAGCACGATCTCGCAGGAGATCGAGGAGAAGATAAAAGAGCTGCGTGCCAATCAAGCGCAAGTAGAAGGTCAAGTTGATGAAGAAACCACACTAGAAATAATGGACACAGTCCGACAAGTTGAGCAGGAAACAAAGCAAGTGGTCGACAAGTTGTTCGGTACATACAATGAGTTCGCTGCAAAGTTAGCCCTGCAGTAGGAGGAATAGCTTGGAAAAGATGCAAGTGGCTCGGGGATGATCCACATGTAAGTGTTAGGGGCTTGTTGGTCCTGGCCCAAGTGGGACAAGTTTTGAACAAGTATCCTGTTTTTTGGAACCTCAAAGCTGAGCGCAGCATAGCCCAAGTATTTTTGTTATTTTGTGTAAGTTTTGGGGATGCTGTGAAGTTGCACACAGCAGGGTATCAGGAAGCTACGAAGATTAGTGCTGCGAGGATGCAGTACCGCGAAGTGTCCAGTCTACAAGGATCCAACAGGGCAGAGTGTTGGATGAGAAAGATGGCATGTGTGTCGAATAGACCAACAACGGTCTAATTTTGGTAAAGATGCTCCAGGTATGCCAAGCGATGGGCAGGAGTGAATCGGGAAGAAAGCAACTGGTCACACATACAGAAGATGCCACCACCTGTACCAATCACTCGAAGCCGTTAGAGGAAGAATGGGTCAGCGAAAGTGACCTGTTGCCACGCGTGCAATAGGAAGGCCGATAGTGACATGGGCATGCGTGAAGGGCAGGCCATGATGGAGGATTCGCTACCAGGCGCCAGCTAGCTCGATGAGATGGAAACTGTAACTGTTTTTGGTCAACCTAAGGGTTTTTGGTCACGTATTGTAAAGACATGACCTACGAGCATGATCTATAAATAAGGCATGATTTTTTAAGGGAAGGGTTACACTCTTCCATTTTGATTAAGCATAGACTATTGTAGAATCTGAAAGCTTAAAATCCATTGTAAAGGCTCTGTAGCTGAGTGCACAGAGACCTATCTGAGAGAGAAGAGAGTCTGCAGCTGAGTGCGTAGACTAGGAATGGTTCTACCCTTCCCATAAAGATCAATATAACAACCGTTCTTGTGGACGTAGCCTCCATCCGGGGGGCGAACCACGTTAAATCCTGTGTTATGTGATTGTTGTGTGTTTGATGACTGTTCATTTGCTTAGCTTGGAGGTTAATACCACAGCATCTGTGATGTGATTTATTTTGTATGTATTCGCCACAGAGAATGGGAATAATATGTTAAGTAATACATGTATGGATGAGTGTTAAGTGTTTAACAAGTATAAGTCTAGGAATGTATGAATCAGCTAAATAATCACACAGTGGAACACCGAACTTAAGCGCAGCGTTGGAGTGCGCAGTATTGTATGTTTATTCCAAATTGCATGCATCGTAACGATAAACCCTTAAAGTATTTTGAATGCATGAAGAATGGTAGTTGGTTAAGGTTGGACATCCTCGAAGCACCGTGAAGTCCTGTAGATGGGTTGGTCCAAGTTTGTGCTGCGAGGTAAGTTGTCAATAGCTACCTGTGCCCGACAAGAGATAGTCCTTACAGCGCAGTTCCTGGGCACGCAGATTGCACAAGTCCTGAAGTTCGACGAAGCACCTGACGCGGGGCAGAGGCTCCATGCAGTGTCTGTCCGCAGTAGCTTGTAAGAGATTGCGCTGCTTGTCCCTTGTCCCACTCTTTCATCACCAGGTTGTGGAAACTTGATTCTGCAGCCACCCCCTCAGCTTCACCTTAGGTGAGACCTCAGGCTGCGCATAGCCTATTGCCGAAAGGGCCGGTGATTAAGGGTTTTGTTGGTTCCCTGAACCACAAAGTACCTGGGTCAACATTGGAAACCTCTTATAACTCAATATAGACAGCCAAAAAGAATGAATAATTCCCTTGAGAGTGTGTGCCTTGATTTTCAATCATAGCAGTATGAATTTACTTGCTTTAGAGTTTACATGGGATCCTGGCATAACCAAATGAAGGAAACAGAGTTCCAATGTCAATATTTTCAGTCGCAAGTGAATTATGGGCATGCTGAGCAACTAACTCATCTGAGCTATCGGGTCGACAACCTGGAGTTGCAACAACAACATATTATGGATGAAATGTCATCACTACGGTTTGCGCATTCTGTACAACCAACATATTCAACATCACAGCTTCTTCCTGTGCACCCAACCTCTGAGTGTATCATGCTGGTTCTAGTGGAATTGCAGCTTTGACTCGCACATCATTCAGACTCAGAGCTAGACCTCAAGTTTTATTTATAGACTTAATCTATGATTCTCATTTTTTCTATCTTCAATTGCTTTCTTGTACATCACCTTCTTAGCCTCGGCATGGAGTCCCTTCTGATATTTCCTTTGTGAAAGACTCGTGCATTTTATAAAAACATAGATTTTTTAATATAATGGAATATACGATTATGTATCTATGTTTCTGCAAAGACACATGATTTGTAGTTTTTCTTCTATTTCCATCACAAGTATGTGTTAGAAAAATAGGATCGCAGAGAAATAACAATAAACAGAAATGCAAATATAATCACACATACACATTACAAGAGAGACACAGATATATCGTGGTTCACCCAACTTGGGCTACGTCCACACTGAATTTGCCAGTCCTTATTATTATTACCGTCCAGCAAGGTGAAGGGATACAACCTGCAGCACAACCACTGCACTTCCTCTTCTCTGTTTCACAGTCTCTCTCCTGATATCAAAGATCTTTACAATGCATAAAACCTAATACATCATCATCCCTAGCCGTATAACAATGTCTTTATTTTATAAGGGAAATACAATGGGAAAATACCACAGGATACCCAAAACCATGGGCCCGCAAAACAGTTGGTGAAAACAGCCCCAAAAAATTTCTTCGGGGGCGCTGCCCCCAGACCCCCCAGCCAGGGGGCGATGCCCCCCCACACCCCCCCGCTGGGGTGACTGTACAGTCCACCTACATATCATATAAAACTAGGGTACAAACATGGCTGATACAATATCATCTATGAGACTAGAAGATCTGGCTCCACAACCAACAGTATGCTCCGCTTTTGTGATATTTTATATTCTACATGACTTAGCAATTAATATAACATAACTCGGAAATTAACTAAATGTGTATATGTCTATGTTCATCAATAATCTAACATAACCTTTTTCAACTTCAATAGTTTATGTGACATACACCTTCTCACCACAATATTTACTAACATACTCCTTGAATTCTAGGATGCATTGTCTTGAATTCAAGGGTCTCACCTAATATTCTTGGATATCAGCAAGAGGGGAAACAATTGATTGCTTCTTTAGATGTACTTGGATTATCTACTTCTTCTATGCATTTTTTAGGAGATTTCATTACCCATGTTTTCATGTGCGCATTTCTATTACAAATCCCTTCACTATGAATTCTTTCAGTGTGAATGGTATTGCGTAGAAAGTTTTCATCGGGACATTTTACTACTCTTCAACAATACATAGATTTATGTCCAAAACCATCACATGCATATCCTCTCATAGTTTGACAATACTTTGCAACATGACCAATGTCATTGCACGTTGCACATTTAATTATATTAATCCTTCGTTGATTAGTATACTAGTAAGAGTTGTAATCATTGAAGGAATTGTCATAACTAAAGGACTTTAATTGACTTAAACAATGTGCACTGTCACAGAACTTCCTTGATGTTTTCTCATAACCAAGTCCAAACTTGTCTTCAAGTGCTTTCTGATCATTCAAAATCTTGTTCAGAATAGATGTGCTACCTTTGAATTTTTTCAACGCTACTTCTTTAGATTCTGTCATGTCACATCAAAAATGTGCGCAAATACGAGTATCACTTGGGATATGCACTTATTTCTTTCCTTTTATTTCAATCAATTTGTCTTCTAAATTAGATATCTGTTTTTCCTGATCCTCAAGTTGACTTGTCAGCATCCTATTTTTTTGCTCCAATTCTTTTGGATAATTATTCAAAGTGTATCTTTCTTCTTCAAGTTTCTTGATTTTTTCAACTGCACAGTTTATTTGTTCTTCATAATCCATCATCCTTTTACTTACTTGTTTGTCATGATACTCTTGAACCTCTTTTTCCTACATGACCAGTTTTTCAGGCTTCAATAGTTGTTCCTGCAAAATTTTACTTCTTTATTGAATTTTTCAATTCGTCTAAAGCACTAACAAATTCACCTTCCCAATCAACTTCTGCAGCCTCTTGTTCTTTGGATTGACTATTAATTTTGATATTTGCAATAGGATTTGAAGGAGTATTGATGGACGCACTAAAAAGGTATTTATCTAGTCATCCCATCTTGCTCTGGGGAACTGGAGTATTCTTCTCAACCAATGATCTACTCTACTTTATTTGATTACTTATTTCTTCTTCTTCCACAAAATCCCTGGAATAGTACTTATTTTGGATTCTCGTTGCAATCACTTTCTTCAGACACATTGTTTTCTTCCTCAGTATACAGATTCTTCTTCTACTTTGGAACCTTCTTTTTGGTCTTTGATATGTTATGAGAGCACACTGATCTAGGTTCATGGAAGCTATGTTTTTATTCATTGTCATTGTTTCCATCTTCTTGTAAGGACACTTAGATGCAAAATGGCCTATTCCTCCACATTTGAAACATTTGAGAGGAAACTTCTTTTTTTACTTACGTCGTCCTCTTTTTAGATTTCTTATAAAGTTTGATTCCTCGTCATCTGATTCATTGCAAGAATCCTTGTCATGCTCATGCTTATCCTTCCTAATGCCTTTAAAATCTTCTTCTCTGCTGATGGGATTTTCTTTCTCAATTCTCATCTCATATGCTGTCAGGATCCCTTGAAGCTCATCCTTCTTCAAGTCTACAATATCTTCTATGTATTCCAGCACATAAAATTTTGCTTCAAATATTAAAGACAATGTTATCAGTATCTTCTGTACGACTGATTCTTCTTCTAGGGTGACTCCCAAACTATTGATAGCATTAACTATCTCATCAACTCATAAGAAGTATGAAGAAATGTTATGTTTATATTTCATCTTTAAGGATTCATATAACCTAGAATAGTTCTCCATATTTTTCCTCTTTACATTCTCATCACCTTCATGGATACCCTTGATCTTGTCCCATACCTCCTTAGCTGAGGTGCAATGCATAAATTTGATTAATTATGTATCTATCAACCCACAAAGAAGTGTGTTTATGGCCATTTCATTACATTCATATATTCTCCTTTCAGCTGGATCAGTTGGTGTGACTACTGGGACATTGTAACCATCTATAATGGACTGCCAAACATATACTCCTAGAGATTGGAGATAAGCCTCCATTCTAACCTTCCATGAGGTATAATTGGTGCCATCAAACCTTGGTGCTCTATTGGTGGAGAGACATTCATGCTTTTCAATATATGCACATGTGTCTATCTTCCATATTTTAAGTTGTTACTGAACAAAACCGCTCTAATACCAATTGTTGGAATCGATTTAATACTGAGAGGGAGGGTGAATGAGTATTAGCTTAGTTATGAACAATTTTAACTTCTTTAAGAGATTATTTTGAACTTAATCTTGATCATGAATTATGCATCTGTCACAAGTAAACCATTCATCCACATATGTGCAAATCAAAGAACACATAACACACTGAATTTTTACGTGGAAACCCAAATGCGAGAAAACCATGGAATGCTATTTTATAATGAAAAATATTTCATTCGAGGAAGCACCGACTTCTTCTGTTTACCAACACCAACTGGAAGGAGGCACCGACCCCGTGCTTTTACAAGCACCGACCTGAAGGAATCACTAACTTCCTGTGTTCTCCAACACCAACTGGAAGGATGCTATGACCCCCTGCTCCTTTCCAAGTCCTATCTTCCAGATATAAAAAATAAGATATTTCCTTGTTGTACTTCTTACTCATGCACACTTATGATATTCTAATATTCATTCTGTTGTGCACACCTTCTGTATGCAGTCGTATTCCTGTCACTCCTCTGTATACATCACTTGAATTATCATTCCAATCAACACTTCACTTTAACTGATGTCTCACTTCTTATGATGTGTGATACTTCAACTGATCCTGCAGTCTATGCCAAGATTCAATATGTTGTTCTCCTACTGCAGAACTGCACTCTTAATTGATACTGTGCAACAACTAATGACTAGATGTTATGATGTGGTGCAATAATATCAGATGGAACTGTGTACTTTCTAAGATGTGTCCATTAGGTTTAAGTGCCACAGCATTTTAGACAATTTGTGACCTACAATGCATCATATGATTCATCCTTCAGTTTAACACACGTGTCTAAGATCATCCTCATCATGACGTGCATACTTGATTCTTCTACTAATCTGTCTTTGTGCATCTGATAGACTTCTTCACTTCGCACACTTCAACTCAATCCTCATGCATCAATTTCAACTTCTTTACTTTGTGAATCCTCTAATATACTTCAATTCTATCTTATGACATTTGTGACTATCTACGTGCTTTCTGTGATACTGTCATTCAATCCTCACGCACTTGCGCATACTCTACATTCTGCATTTTCTATCTCAGCGTAATCGACATAGATCTACAACAACATTTTCTACACCACCATCTATATCATTCCTCTACTTGTGCACACTCAACTCTCTAGTAGATCATAGCTATTCTGGTTCCTTGAGCCCTTGATTCCCCAAATATAAATCTATAGCTTCCACTTACAATCTCTTCATGTTTTCTATCAAGATTACTTCAAATATACAACTTGTTTCCTTATTTATACATGTCCCACATGGATTGTATGTCCACAATTTGGTTGTGGCATTCCTTCTTCTTTGCTTCATTGTTTATGCTTCTGCCACATGTCATCTTCTACGCCACTGATGTGTCATCTCTTGTGGATATTTTGTGTATATCGTCCTAGACTTAGTGGGACTTTCACCCTAGCGGTGTAGTCTTTCTCTCTTGATGTACCATTGCTTTGTGGTATTTGTGCATACATGGTCCTTGACTGAGTGGGACTTTAACCCTTGCGGTAACATCACTTATGGGTTTTTCACACCTGTTGTTTCATCAACTATAGAATTTTTCGCATATACTAGCTTCAACCACTATACCCTTCTTGGAACTTGTGTGTGCTTCCTTAACTACAAAATTTCTCTGATTGGTGAGAATTGCGTGCTTTCTAGGATTTGTACAACTATTCAACCATTTCGTATTCTATGATGCTTGCGCACTCCGTAATCTTCTCTTGACTTGCTTGCGCCCTTGTACCTTTGTCTAACCATCTCTTTGGCTTTTACCTTGAAGAAGTGTGACTTTGTAGACTGATGTATGTGCATGCACTATATGTAGGATACATTCCTTATGTATTTCTTCAAACTAGATATGCATGATGTATTCATTATGTACTTCTTCAAACTGGATATGCATGATGTATTCCTTATGTACTTCTTCAAACTAGATATGCATGATGACCCTATAGACATACTTCTTAAGAGTGGATGCAACTCTGTATATGCTTCTTCATACTGGCATCCATGGCACAGATATATACTCTTTTAGACTGACATCTATATACTCCTTCATCTTTCTTTCACATATACTTATTAAAAGAGGCTTTCATATACTTATTCAAACTTCCATAGGAATGTTGCATCCACTTTGACACTAGTTGATATCAATGACTCAACTTGAATTAGTTGACATCATTTCTAACATTAGTTGACATCAATGACAATCAAAGTTCAATAGTTTTCACCAACTGACCTCTAGATGGAAATTATGTAAAATTACCTTTAATGACTTCACCCATTCATTAATTTGACCAGGAAAGGGCATAATTTTGTTGTTGTTGTTGTTTTTATAAGAATATGGTTGGTATAGATTCATTATGGGGTCAAACTTCTTATGTTGGGAAGAAATTTGATGTTTTGCAATGAGAAGACGAGGGCTATGTTGATGCGTGCGACTTTGTTTTATTCGGAAGAAGAGAAAATTCCGAGGGAAACACAAAACTTATAGTCTGGAAGTCGAGCTATTTTTTTAACTTGGCCAAGAAGATCGATTTTCCTTTCTTCCTTTTTGAATTTGTTTTGGATAAACCATAAATGGTTTCCAATGGTCGTTATAGCTGTCTCCATCAAAATATATTGGCTATTATAATTATTACTAATATTTTTTATTTTTTTTTATAACAATATGTTTTTAGTGTTTGTTGATTTTTCTTTATATTTATTTTGATAGAGTTTTTGATATTTTTTATAAGTTTGATATAGTTTATGATGAGCATTGGAATTTCCATTTAATGTGCATCGATATCAAACATCTCCCTATAAACACACCCTCACCCAACAGAGTAAAACATTATTTGTTTCCAACTCATTATTAGTGAAATTTTCATAAGAAACATGTCGTAGGCTTTTGACGTTGAGCTTCAAGCTGGCCCATTGTTCGACAAATTCTTCAGTTAACTGCTAGACAATGAGAGCTCCTTTTAAGTTATCATATAATCCCTAAAACTTCCTCCATTTCTATTACTATTTAGCATCTCTTGATAATATTCCCATTTATATTGGTCTCCATGTCCATCCCATAAGTAACGAAACCCCTTTCATATTTCATATTTGAATAAGCCTTTGAAGAAGGCAATTTCTGATGCCATACTTTTTATTTTACCTTGTGCTATGTTCATCAAAATCCATTTTGTTTTCTCCCTTTTGGCCTTTGAATTACACACAATGAAAAACATGCTAGGAAATGGCATTCAACACATTCATGTATTTAGACAGCAAAAGATAACATCAATCACTATTTCAACAATGTACATAGATGAAGGACACAAAGGTCCTTACTCATCATATGTTAATACCAATGCTATGAAATTGGTGCAAAGCTTGTTCTTAATAGCTTTCATTAGATCAAAAGTAATTTACATTGACGGATTACCAGTATGGAAATCATAGTAGAAGAACAAAATTACCAAGACTATATGGTGCTCGTGTAGATCGGGATATTATCTTACGAATATCAGATCCAAAATTTGACTATGTTTAGTCTATTGCCAAATTCCTAACTGTATCATATTTTCTTATTCCTTCTTATTGGAAACCTTTTTATTTGGATTTCTGCTTAGTTGTTTGTTTTCCCAATTCTCCAACTATCTTCATAGTTGGCTGCAATGCTGGCTGTGCAGATGTCTGCCCTAGTGGTTTCCCGTACAATACCCTGCTAGATCCCAAGATGGTTTCCCTGTTGGTGGTAAATTAATTTTGTAGTATCTAGATATGTGATGCCATTCATTGTCCATGGGGTATTTATAAGTCTTCATGGAGTCAAATTCCAAATCAGCATTTGTGAATTTTTCATATGATATAGGTGGAAAGTGTTTACAAATATTCCTAAGATTCATCCACAATTCAAGGTCATTTGTCAATTTCTTAAACACACCATCCCCCTTTAAATGCACATATTTTTCCATATTTATTTTGATTTAGCATTTCCTTATAGTCTACTTTACTGCACAGGTCTCCATTTCCATCCCACGGGTGGGGCAAACCTTTAGCAATTTCATCTTTAAATAAACCTTTGAAAAATGCAATCTCTGATGCCAAACCTTATATCTTGTTTTGGGCCCTAATCATCAAGGATATTTTGATAAGCACCATGTTATCTTCCTTGATTAGGTGTGTCCTATTGGTGTCCTCCATGTATTTCAACTTCCTATTACTTATGTTGTTTAAGTACTTGATTACATTTTTATGTAATATTAGGTTTAAAACCAAGCTCTATTTCATTCACATTTATTTCATTATCAACAGTGGTGGCCAACTCCATTTATTCTTGTATCAATTCAAAATGCTCTCAGCATTGAATGACTTCTTTTGCTATTTTCTCCAAAAATATTTCATTTTCTCTTTTAAGTGGGCCTTTCCCCACCAATTCTAGCTCTAATTTATAAACATGATCTTTTATATCATCTCTCTCATTTACAAAATTATCAATGAGCTCTTCCTTTTCATTTACAACTATATCAAGATCCATGATATCACTGTCCTCCTCCCTTTACTGTTCTAGCAAGGATCCTTCCTCCATATCTTTAGTTGTTTTCTTTATTCGAGCCTGCTCTCCTTGGTTTTTGGGAACCTATTCTGGCTCTCCTATTGATTGAGGGATTTATTGAGTTGACCTAGATGTCGCTTGAGGGACTATTTGATATTATAAGGATGTTTGTGTCAATTTCATTGTTGAAATATTTAACTCTAGATCGTTCACCTTCCTCATATATGCCTCCATCTGAGATTTGTAGTGTAGTGTGTTCTCATTTATATTATCTTTCTTATTTTGTAAAGTGATTAGTTCAGGCGTCTAGGCATGCTCTATATTACGGACATGTATCCTTTCCGTCAATGAAGCAATTTCCTTGTCTTTATGTTGTACGAGGGTTTGTGCATGAATGGTATCAGTTGGGTTAACTCCTAATGCAACAATTTTACTTTCCAAATATTTGATGGTGATATGCTTAACCTTGGTGGTTACCTTCTATGCTTTTAGTAGCTCCCATGTCTTCTTTAATGCCAGTTTCAGTTTCTTCGCACTAGCTAAGGTTTGCAACACATACTTGCACAATAAGTTACATAATTATCTAAAAAAGTCAACTCTATCAAGGGGATTGAATTTTCCAAAGTCCACTTTATATTCTTTTTCCTTCCAATCATTAGGTGTTTTGGGTGTGGGTACTTTTGGCTCCAATATTTCCATTCGGAGGGTATTCTCTTTATGACCAACCACTGTTAACAGTATTTTCTCTCTTGAATATGCCTGCACTATGAGCTCTTTCATTTCTTTTGTACTCTACTTCCTTATGTCTACATATTTGTTGTGTAGTGTTGGATGAACTTGGGATGGACTTGTGGAAGCAGAGCCTTGTTGTAGTTGGGGTATGTCAAACACCAATGAAGGGTAGTATGTTATAGTGATAATTGGTATATTTTTTCTTACGTTTGGATGCTCTAGTGCTACCTATGACTCACATGACAACTCATTGGCTTGTGTATGCTCCACAATATTCTACTCGACCTCTATTTCTACTTCATTTCTATCCCTTTTACTCAATGGCGTTGTCTTGGGTTCATCAATTTCCATGTTTGCATGGGATTCTCTAGCTAATCTCTAAGCTCCTACTTGTATCCCTTTGATGTGTTGATCTAGATAAATTCTCAAAGCTTCTTGAACATGCTCCCAAGTAAGAAAGTTATTTGTCCTCTCCCAGTCACGGCGAGGCATCATGTAGCCTTATGCAGAATTCTTATTTCCAATTCTCTTATTATAGATTACCTAGTGGGGGTCATAGGCCCCTTTCTCATCCTTTTCCAGATTCAAATGCGTCACCATTTCTTCTACACACATACAAATCATATTTTCCTTTTACCCGGAATGGGCTCGCTTCTTTAGGCAGTATGAAATTTTTTGTGTGTTTTTCCTTGTTAAACTACACCTATTCTGAAAGTAATATCTGTCTAATATACTTGAGAGAAACAAATATGTGGTTCAGGAATACTGGAAACTTGTAGGGTTATAATTCAAACCCATACACTCTTATCATAGTGTACTTTTCATACACAAACCAATCCCTAATCCCGGTGTCTAAACTCAACAAAAAAAGCTCCTGACACAAAGGGGTTATTCTTGGTGGAGCCACACCACTCAGGAGCGAGTACACCCTAATCACCCTATATGTAAATGTTCAAAAATTTAAATGATGTGGTAGTCTAATGACCAGGTCTGTCCACTTGTAAGTGGGAAACTGGTTTTCTACTTGATCATTGGCATTTATTCCCAAATCCTTAAAGTGTGCAAAATTTTGGTATAGAAAAATGAAAAAGAGGTACGAGGGATACCTAAAATGTTCAAAAGCCTCAAACTCATCGAACTAGGAATGAATTTTATCAGCCAAGTATTGGAATAGGTCAAATTTAGGTGGCATACCCCTTTCATTTGGGGTTAGCAAGGCTAGAAATCCAAGGATAGAATCATCTACTACTCGGTTGTGGTCATATCCTAGCAAAATGAATATCAGGGTAATTGCCCCTTTTGAACTTTCCGAGAATGAAGCAGAGGAATACGGTGCAGGGCCAATAGGGACTAAAATTCCTTCCTTTGGGTGTTGGGATAGGAACTATTTCTTCTCAACAATTTTTAGGGTTTGATATGTTGTGGCTAAAGTTTCATCATCCGGGAATGGTAGGGCTGGGAGGTCTGGAAAACACAACATTTTTTCCAAGCCTTTATTTCATCCCATGCACAGAGGGGTTCAATGGTAAGGGGATAGTATTGTTCTTTTATCTTTCTAATAATGGACCGCACACCATAGGAAAAATTCTAGGAAGGAAACTATTTGCAAGCAAACCAAACGGGCTAGGTTGGTCTCCCATAAGTTCCATGGGTCTTCGCTAGCTAGGTGATTTTGTTCTACTACACTGAGGGTATGAAGGATTTCAAATACTAAAATAGTTGTGTCAAAAACATTAGCTTCGTGGTCATATGGGTGCTCGTTGCTGGAGCTTTTTGGTTTTGGAGGTTTGACTCTCGAAGAGGATGCCATGGGGTTTTAATTGTTTATGGTAAAATTTAAGTAGAGAGTGGTAAAATTGGAGAATTACCAGGTGGATTAGAACAATTATGAGTAGTTGATCCTCTATACTGAGGCATATGTGCTCTTTGTTATGAAGTTCGATGCATTTGTTTCATGTACATTGATTTTTCGGGTGTTTTAGAGTGGAATGAGCAGTAATTTTGGATATATGTCGCCTTCCATTCTGGAAAATTTAAATGTGCCAAGTGGTGCAAATGCAATGAGTGATTTTAAGCATCATAATCTGATGTAATATAGGCCACCTAACATATCCCGGTGTCCAGTTGGAACATGTTGGTTCCAACTCTATTTCCTTTGTACGTCGTGGAGGCATTCTTGGCTGCTTGTATTGGCATAGGTGAAATTCGTCGTTGGTAGGCCTAGGCGATAGTGGCTCGAGCCAAAAGTGGTTTCAAAATTTCATTTTTAGAACTGTCGACAATCTGAATTTTCAATGTAGAAAGGTGGTTCTGGGCCAACAGGGCTCTGTGCGGGTCGATTATTATGCTCGTTAGGGATTAGCGCCATTAGGCTTGAGTGCTTCATTCCAAAATATGGACTAATTCAGCATAATATTATTATTACATTTATTCTAGAAAAAAATTTGGACTTTAATTAGTCCATATTTAAGGAAATGGGAATTCGCTTTTAGGGCGCTATCTAGCCCATAGTTATAAGCCTCTCCTTAATGACATTAATGGCGTCCTTAAGTTTATTTAAACTCTTGGGCTATGAGCCCGGAACAATTTCCCATGCCCATAGTACTTAATTATTTAAGTACATATTTATTTGGAGAAACTAAACTCAAAGTTAAGTTTTTTAGAGACAACAATTATTGCACTATTCTTCGGAATAAAAAAAACTGATAGTGATTAAATTAGAAATACATTTTTTGGCTTTCGAATTAATTAATTATTATTATATTAAGGCTAATTTGGGAAATTTTTAGTCCATATTTGTTGATTTAGACCAAATTTACTAAAGTAGTCCAAATTTTGCTAGATTAGTCCATATTTTTCCTAAATAGTTGCTTCCTACTAGTAACTTTAGCAGAGACAGAGCTCCTTCCTCACACTTCTTCCATTCGTAATAAGAGGAGGAGAAGGAGAATGGGCACTTCCTAAAACTTTTTTAATCTGAGTGAGATATAGAAGGAGCACTGGCCCTTTCTCTTGCTCTAGTAATTTTTGGGAGGAAGAGAAGGAGCACTGGCCCTTTCTCTAGACTTAGTATTTTCTAGGAGGAAGAGAAGGACCACTAGCCAAGATTCCTCACACGCTCCATCGGAACATGGAGAAGAAGAGGAATGGACCCTTTCTTTGATTTTTGTAATTTTAGTGAGTCATAAGAGAAGGCGTAGTTTCCCTTTCGCACATACTAGTCATTTTCGAGAGGAAGAGAAGTAGAATTGGCCCTTCTCAAACTATACTTGTATTTTTGAACTACAAATTGAGGACCATTTCTCACTATATTCTATTTACACTGGACTTTCCTCACCCCATTCTATTTATAGTGCCCCTTTCTCCTAATTTTGAAATCTGAGTAAGGAGGAAAGGGATAAATCCCTCAGAATTTTGGGAGGAGGAGTGTCAACATTGGACCTTCCTCACCCTATTCTAATTAAGTGTCCCTTCCATACGCTTCTGGAATTTGAGTAAGGCAGATAAGGAGAACTGGCCCTTTCTCACCCTTACCTGGGTAGAGTGATGAAGAGTGGGGAGGTGGAGAAGGAGCATGTGCTCTTTCTCATAATCTTGGTATTTGAGTGAGAAATTGGCCCTTTATCTCACTTTGGTATTTTTTTGGAGGAAGAGCCGACCTTCCACACACATCGGGAATTTGAGTAAGGAGGAGAAGGAGAACTGGCCCTTTCTCACCCTTTTATTATTAGAGTGATGATGAATGGGGATGTGGAGAAGGAGCATGTGCTGTGAAAATCCTCACAGCAGATCTAAGAGATGATGTGTACCTCACAAGAGTAATTATGATTAAGCAAGAAAATAGAAGAAGAGTGATACATGCAGTATAATGAGCAACAGAATAATATGGTACAGTAGAACTCAGATAGAAGCAATAATACTTCGGTCATACTTTGTTATTAATCACAAATGGACATATAAATAATACAATGCATGAGGAATTCGAATGCCTAAGGTGGCAATTCGAATTAGCCTTCATGGAGTGATCAAAGGATCACTGGAGTGTCATCGGAGCACAACTAGGTGTCCTCATGATCATCAGAGCGCAACTAGAAGTCTTCATCATCATCAGTGGAGTCATCAATGCTCAAGTAACTGTCAACCATCAGTCAAACTAACTCTGGTAGGTGTAACTGAGTGTAACTCAATGTAACTGAGTGTAACTGAATGTAACTGAGTGTAACTGAGTGTAACTGAATGTAACTGAGTGTAACTGACTGTAACTGAGTGTAACTAAGTGTAACTGAGTGTAACTAACTGTAACTGAGTGTAACTGAGTGACAACTGGACTGGTAGGTGAAGGAGGGCGAGTTGCTCCCTAAAATCAAGGAAGAAGGGCGCATTAAGCAACTGGAGGGCTAAAACTGAATAGTGAGAAGCTCCTGGGGGCTGGTTAACTGAGGGCTAGGTGCTGGACTGATGACTGGGATGCATGCAAAATGCATGCAAACCCTAGAATGCATGCAAACCCTAAAAGGTGCATGCATGACTGAAAATGTAAAGGATCAAAATACTGGTGGGACTAGGATGGAGTATAGGAATATCCTAACACCCCCCCTTAATCCATCCTGGGCCCTGGTAACTAAGACCAAAGGTCACCCAATACAATGAATAATAACAATCAATAAACCAAGGAAGTGGGAAAATTTCATGGGAAACATACCCCCTCCTCAAAAAATAGACTGTAAGGCACACATAAAAAAATAAAAGCTCCAAACTCAAGCATGTGTGATGCTTGGTCATATGTCTGGAGGTATCTTCTTCTTGGGAAGAAGTGGATCATGCTCAAAAAGCATGTGCTTGTACTTGCTCTTCAGATCAAATGTGATGAGAACAAATCCAACAGTATTAGAATGATCCTTGAACCTGTGATTCGAATCAGCTGAGGTAGGATCAAATTTTTGAATGTGCATATAGTCCTTTGTCTTCTCCTTCGAACCACCATGGGTGATATTACGCCAAAAAGAACTATTACATGTTTGCTTGAAATCAAAATCAGATTTAAGACTTTCAAAATAGTTTCTTGAGATCTCCTTTGAACCAGCAAGGGTGAGATCAAAACTATCATATGCATGAGAAATTATCTCAAGCGGGTGGCAATGGCCATATTCTTCAATAACCTTCTGAAAGCATGTGCTAATGATCATATAGTAGTAAATAAGAGATGTTTGCTAAAGAGGAGCGAATGCATTACCTCCAATAGCTGATGTTACCTCCGAAATAATCATGTGATCATGATGCAAACCAACAAACTCTAGTGCAAGAGAGGATTTAGGACCTTCTGCAATATCTAGAGTGTGAACTGGCACAGAAAGAGAAGAAAGTTTGAGCATGAGCGGAGAATCTGTAAGTTCTTTGTCAACAACTTCAATATGAGATGATACTGGTTCATGATCTGAGAGATCATCAAGGGGAGCGAATGCAACATGATCTGAGAGACCATCAGGAGGAGCGAATGCATCATGATCTGAGAGACCATCAAGTGGAGCGAATGCATCAACTTGCTTGCTTTTGAAGGGATTTGGACCAAATCCATCATTCTTTTTGCCAAATCTTTCATCCAGATGAGCCCATAACTCTTTTGGAGTTTCAATATCAAAGATGGTCGGGTACAATATGTAATCAGTCATAGTAAGCTTCATTCTTCCAATGTGCATGTCACCTTTATTCAACCATTTAATCTTCTTTGTAGAGGATTCGAACTCTCTTTCAAAATAGCAATCAAAGAGATCATGGCTCTTCAAATATGCTATCATTCTTGGTTTCCATTCATCATAGTTGAATGGAGAAAGAGGAGTAATTTCTTCTAAATTCATTGAAGTTGTAGAAGACCTGCAAAAACAATATAGAATAACTGCAACTGCTACTGCTGCAAAAATGCAGAAACTGCTGCAACTGCTGAACTCGAAATCTTGGTAATAACCTGCAAAAAACTCTCAAGAATGGAGATAAACAATACTCTCAACATGCTCTGATACCATGTGAAAATCCTCACAGCAGATCTAAGAGATGATGTGTACCTCACAAGAGTAATTATGATTAAGCAAGAAAATAGAAGAAGAGTGATACATGCAGTATAATGAGCAACAGAATAATATGGTACAGTAGAACTCAGATAGAAGCAATAATACTTCGGTCATACTTTGTTATTAATCACAAATGGACATATAAATAATACAATGCATGAGGAATTCGAATGCCTAAGGTGGCAATTCGAATTAGCCTTCATGGAGTGATCAAAGGATCACTGGAGTGTCATCGGAGCACAACTAGGTGTCCTCATGATCATCGGAGCGCAACTAGAAGTCTTCATCATCATCAGTGGAGTCATCAATGCTCAAGTAACTGTCAACCATCAGTCAAACTAACTCTGGTAGGTGTAATTGAGTGTAACTCAATGTAACTGAGTGTAACTGAATGTAACTGAGTGTAACTGAGTGTAACTGAATGTAACTGAGTGTAACTGACTGTAACTGAGTGTAACTAAGTGTAACTGAGTGTAACTAACTGTAACTGAGTGTAACTGAGTGACAACTGGACTGGTAGGTGAAGGAGGGCGAGTTGCTCCCTAAAATCAAGGAAGAAGGGCGCATTAAGCAACTGGAGGGCTAAAACTGAATAGTGAGAAGCTCCTGGGGGCTGGTTAACTGAGGGCTAGGTGCTGGACTGATGACTGGGATGCATGCAAAATGCATGCAAACCCTAGAATGCATGCAAACCCTAAAAGGTGCATGCATGACTGAAAATGTAAAGGATCAAAATACTGGTGGGACTAGGATGGAGTATAGGAATATCCTAACATGTGCTCTTTATGGGACTCTTGGTATTCTACAAATGAATTGTCCCTTTCTCTCACTTCAATAATTGTTGGGAGGAAGATTTAAGGAGAAATGTCCCTTTCCTACACATCTTCCACTCGAGTGAGTAGCATCGGACCTACTGAGAATTTTGGAAGAAGTGGCAACATTTTCCATTTATCAACCTATTCTAATTACACTGGTCCCTCCACACACTTTTTAAATTTGTGTAACGGGAAGAAGGAGAACTCGCCCTTTCTCACCCTTTTATGTTTAGAGTGATTAGGAGTTGGGAGGTGGAGAAGGAGCACTCTCCCTTTCTCACCCTTCTATGGTGAGAGTGATGAGGATTTGGGAGGTGGAGAAGGAGCACTCATAATTTATCACCCTTCTATGGTGAGAGTGATGAGGATTTGGGAGGTGGAGAAGGAGCACTCATAATTTCTCACCCTTGTATGGTTAGAGTTATGAGGAGTTGAGAGGTGGAGAAGGATCATGTGCCCTTTCTCAAAAATATTGGTATTTGATAAGAAACTCTCCCTTTCTCTTGCTTTGGTAAATGTTTGGAGGAAAATGGTTAGATTAAGGAAGAGAATGAGCACTCACCCTTTCTCACCATTCTATGGTTAGAGTGATGAGGAGTTGTGAGGTCGAGAAGGAGTATGTTTCATTTCTCACGGTCCTTATATGTGTGTGAGAGACTTACCCTTTCTATCACATTTGTAATTTTTGGAAGGAAGAGTGAAATTTCCATGCGCTTCTTCAATTTGAGTAAGGACGAGAAGGATCACTGTCCCTTTCTCACCCTTCCATGTTTAAATAAATGAGGAGTGAGGAGGTGGAGAAGGATCATGTTCCCTTTCTCAGACTCTTCGTATTTCAGTGAGGAATTGGCCCTTTCTCTCACTTTTGGTAATTTTTGGGAGAAGGAGTTGAGGAGCATTGGCCCTTTCCTACACTTGTTCCACTTGAGTGAGTAGAATGGGAAGTCCCTTATAATTTTGGGAGGAGGAGTTGCAACATTGTCACTTTATCAACCTATTCTAATTACGCTAATCTTTCGACACACTTCTAGGATTTGATTAAGGAGAAGAAGGATCATAGGCCCTTTCTCACCCTGATATGGTCAGAATGATGATGAGTGGGGTGGTGGACAAGAAGCATGTTCCATTTCTAAGAATCTTGGTATTTGGATGAGGAACTAGCCCTTTCTCTTGCATTGGTAATTTTTGGAGGAAGAGTCAACCTTCCATAAATTTGAGTAAGGAGGAGGGGCACTGGTCATTTATCACCCTTCTATGGTTAGAGTCATGAGTAGTGGGGAGGTGGAGAAGGACCATGTTCCCTTTCTCACCCTTCTATGGTTATAGTGATGAGTAGTTCGAAGGTGGAGATGGAGCATGTTCACTTTCTCAAACTCTTGGTATTTGAGTGAGGAACTATCCCTTTCTATCGCTTTAGGTAATTTTTGGGAGGAAGAGTTGAGGAGCATTAGTCCTTTCCTACACTTTTTCCACTTGAGTGAGTATCATGGGAACTACCTTAGAATTTTGGGAGGAGTGGAAACATTGGACCTTTCTCACCCTATTGTAATTATGCTATCCCTTCCACACACTTGTAAAATTTGAGTCAAGGGGAGAAGGAGAACTCACCCCTTATCACCCTTCTATGTTAGAGTGATGATGAGTTGGGAGGTCGAGAAGGAGCATGTTCCATTTCATGAACTTCTTTTATTTGAGTGAGAAACTAGCCCTTTTTATTGCCTAGGTAATGTTTTTGGAGGGAGAGACAAAGAGTAGTGGCCCTTCCCACACTTGTTACATTCGAATGAGTAGCATGGGTAGCATGGGAACTACCATAGAATTTTGGGAGTAGGAGTGGAAATATTCACCTTTTCTCACCCTATTTTTATTGTGCTAGACCTTCCACACAATTTAAAAATTTGAGTGAGGAGAAGGAGCACTCACGCTTTCTCACCCTTCTATGGTTAGAGTGATGAGGAGTGGGGAGGTGGAGAAGGAGCATGTGCCCTTTCTCAAACTTTTGGTACTTAAGTGAGGACTCATAACTTTCTCCCACTTTGGTGATGTTTGGGAGGAATATTCAACCTTCGACACACTTATATTTCCCTAGAAATGTTTTGGAGGAAGAGTCGATATGGCCGCAGGAATATGGTTGTGGCACTGTTCTGACCATTATACGCTTATGTGCTCTTTGGAGTTTGAAGCATGTCGCGCTATTCTCTTGTGGTGCTTTGAAATGGTTCTCCATTCGTGATCACATGGCCCAATTTCAGTGGCGCTATTCAGAGAATTATGCACTTATGTGCGCTTCAGAGTCAGTGGCAGGTTGCACCATTTCTCTGCGGTGATTTAAAATGGTTCTCCTTTTGGAACTATGCAAAAAAATTTCCATGGCGTTTTACAATTATCAAACTGTGTGATATGTCAAGGAAATTTTACGTTGTACAAAAAATTTCAAGTGTAAAGGGAGACCATGCAAGTTACTTACGTTGAGGTAAACTTGGATGGGAGGAGAAGGAGCATTGGCCCACCAAAAGAAAGAAGTGGATAATTTCCCCTTTTCGATGGATCCGATAACAAAAGACAACTTCTCATAGCATATCCAAACCATCGTAGGAATCATGATATACTATAGATATAACGATGGTGTTTTCCAGTAAGAATCCCGGATTGAGCCAAGCATATTATAATCTTCGATCCATATCATTGGAGGTCTTGAAATATGGTGCAGGGTTAACAGGGGACTTCTTCCACCGACAAACCAAATACAAGAATGCATATCCTCAGAATGAATCATGGTTGTTGGAGGTTCTATAGTGACTAATAAGGTAGAGCAAGGCCCCTCCCTCCTCCAACGGCTGGGATGAGGCCCCATGTTTTGTTAGAATAAATATGGGACTTTGGAGGAGAGATTCGCAAGTTTGGCATTTATTCAAAAGATCATGATCATCAAAGGCATAGAAATACAAGCCAGGGTCAGAGGGATTTAGTCTTATCAGTTGAATCTAGAATTGTACCACCAAGATCCTACCCAAAGTAAAACATGGTTGTTAAAAAAGGATCAAGGTACGAGTAAGAAAAAAAGACACAACCAGTTGAGAGTCAAGGCCAAGGAACTTCACCTTTTCAAATGATAATCGATCATATTCAGAGTGCTTAAAGGTGTGAAATCAAATAAATATTTGCTTATGTTATTCAATGATAATGTATTTTTGGTTAGATAATCAAACAATCTATGTGAATCCTATAAATACATAGTCCTTTGAAACCAAACATCACCCAAAATCATGATAGGTTTTCCTATACATTGTCCATATCACACACACTTTCTAATCACTTCACACATACACTCTACTGTCCATCATTACTAGATGCCTACATGTATCTGCCTCCCTCCTCAACATACGTTTGTGCATGCAAAGTGTCATCTGGAAATTATTCATTCATCCACTGAATCCTTTGGTCACCATTTCTTGTTTATCTCATTGCTAGCGATCGCTATATTCAATAAATCATTCACTCATATATAGGGTCACGATGGTCCCAACTACCATCAGTCATCTACTTGCTTTTCATCAGAGATCATCGTCTCACATTTCTCCCTTTGTAGTAATGTATCCAATGCCACCCATCCCGAAGATGTTTTATTTGCTATGGTATGATGTCTCTTCCACCAATAATGTTGGTTTCGATTGTTCTCATCCAAGATTCTTATCAATCACTCTGAACCATTACTCGCTTTCAGTGAATTTTGCAAAATTGGCATGATGGTCGGAGATTTGAAGCCCACTTTCAATGAATTTTTCTAGGAAAGGCAGGATTTCCTCTTGTAAATGCGGCTTATAATACTCCTTGAACTTCCAGTCTCTCATCTATGATGATATTCACAAGACAATTAGACATTGTGTGTTTTGTGTGAGCCATCAATCGATTCTATGTGTGTTAAATTCAAATTATGTATGTGTGGCTAGGAGCTTAAAATCCAATTTGGTCCTTGGTGTCATTTGGTATCACTCTCTCATCCTTCATTTGGCACTTGTTACATTTCATGGGGGCCTAAGAGTAATCATTTGCAATATTGGGAAGATATGATGAGGATCTAAATCCTTCTATTGCATCCCATTTTTCCAGAGACCACACTCAACATAGTATGGGATAAGCTCTGCCAATATTATATTAGAAATATTTATTCACCGATGTTGTTCAGTACCAGACAGGGTAAACCGATGTTGTTGAGTACTAGAATCAGTTTTGGTCTCCAACGGCTAGGTAGTAAGAGGCATGCACTAATTTATAGATGATAGATGATACATAATGTGGGGTGAGATGTCCCCAAAATCAGTTAGGCCGGTAGCATTAGGAGATGTGGATTCAATAAGTAGAGCAGGGCTACGTGTCTGTTTTTTAAAGGCACATTGCAAGGGGATAGTGGGCATTAGGTGACAAAGAGCTCAGCTGGAAATGGCACAAAGGGTGGTTCATCAATTTTCTCATATGTTTCGAGGCTAAATATAGTCACTAGGGTCTATCACATTATCCTTCTATGTTATTTCTTTTCTAATTCCTCATAGTCTCGGACTGCTGAAAGTCTTCTCTTGATCTAAAAGACAACAAGACCAGGGTAAAGAAATAGAAATATTGTTTTCGAAGAGTACCTAGGACCAAGGCCAGACTGCCTCTGGGGTTTTTGTGTGTAATTTGTTTTTTTTTAATGAATTGGATGTTGTGCTTTGAAAATAACTAGGACCGAGGAAAGACTACCACTGGGGATCTTCAATTAAAAATATGTTTATATTCTTAAATGTACAAGATGGTATTGTTTGGGAGATTGCCACTATTTGTTGAATGAATGTTGTTTTATGCATGCTTAATTTACTTTTCAGATAGTATGTCAATTCATTTTCTGGTGGCCTAGAGTTGCATAGGTCTGAAATTTACCCACCTATGTAGTTTTCTAAAAGCTAGAATCCACATCAATGGGAAGTTAAAACATAATTTTTCAAATGAATGTGATTCGTGCTATTGTTCCTTCTTTTTTCTGAGAGATGGTTATAATTAAGGAAATTGTGAACTACACTTATTTTTAGTTTTAATTTTTTTTGGAATACTTGGTCCTCCCTTTCAAATATAACACTCATTTTAATTTTTGTGTGCATGGTTTAGATTTTCCTCTGAGCCCCTCAAATTTCATCTTTAAACCCAATCAAGTTTTTCATGCATATCTGAAAGGTACCTAGGGTGACATACTAGGACTCATACCTCCTAGTTTTAAGGGTATCCTCCATTGGTCATAGGACTAGATAACTGACCTAAAGTGGCTTACTCGCCCCATTCAACACTTGTTCCATTCGAACAGGTAGCATCAGAACTACCTTGAACTTTTGGGAGGAGTGGAAACATTGGCCCTTTCTCAGGTGATATTATTATTACATTGGCCCTTCCACACAGTTTTAAGATTTCATTAAGGAGTAGAATGAGCACTCGCCCTTTATCACCCTTCTATGGATAGAGTGATGAAAATTTGGGAGGTCAAGAAGGAGTATGTTCCCTTTCTCATACTCTTAGTATTTGGGTGAGAAATTTTCCCTTTATTTCGCTTCCATAATTTTTTGGAAGGAAGAGTCGACTCGCAAGACACTTTTTCAATTTGAGTAAGGAGGAGAAGAAGCACTATCCCTTTCTCACCCTTCTATGGTTAGCATGATGAAGATTGGGGAGGTGGAGAAGGAGCATGTGACCTTTCTTGGACTCTTGTTATTTGAGTGAGGAACTGGACCTTTCTCTCACTTTGGTAATTGTTAAGAGAAAGAGTCGAGGAGCACTTTCCCTTTCCTACACTTGTTCCACTCAAGTAAGTAGCATAGGCACTCCCTTAGACTTTTGGGAGGAGGAGAGGCAACAATATAAATTTCTCAACTTATTCTAATTGCGTTGGCCCTTCCACACACTTCTGGGATTTGATTAGGGAGCATGTTCCCTTTCTCACCCTTTTATGGTTAGAGTGATTATTAGTTGGCAAGTGGAGAAGGAGCATGTTACCTTTCTTAGGTTGTTGGTATTTGAGTGAGGAACTATCCCTTTCTCTCGCTTTTGGTAATTTTTGGGAGGAAGATTCAAGGAGAATTGGCCCTTTCCTACACTTGTTCCACTCAAGTGAGTATCATGGGAACCTCCTTACACTTATGTGAGGAGGAGTGGAAAAATTGGCCTTTTCTCATCCTATTCTAATTGCGCTAGCTTTTCCACACACTTGTAAAATTTCAGTAAGGAGGAGAAGGAGCACTCGCCGCTTCTCACCCTTATATGGTTAGAGTTATGATGATTTGGGGGGTGGAGAAGGAGCATATTCCCTTTCAAAAAATAATGGTATTTGAGTGAGGAACTGGCCCTTTCTATTTCTTAAGTAATTTTTTGGGGGAAGACTCGACGAGAACTTCCCCTTTCCCACACTTGTTCCATTTGAACTAGTAGCATGGGAACTACCTTAGAATTTTTGGAGTAGGAGTAGCAACATTCGCCCTTTCTCACCCTATTTTGATCGCACTAGCCCTTCCACACACATTTGAAATTTTAGTGTGGAGAAGGAGCACCTACCCTTCCTCACCCTTCTATGGTTAGAGTGATGAAGAGTGGGGAGGTGGAGAAGAAGCATGTTCCCTTTATCAAACTCTTGGTATTTGAGTGAGGAACTAGACCTTTCTCTCACTTTGGTAATTTTTGGGAGGAAGAGTCGAACTTGCACACACTTATTCAATTTGAGTGAGGGGGGGCATTGGACCTTTCCCATCATTATATGGATAGAGTGATGACAATTTGGGAGGTGGAGAAGGAGCATGTACCCTTTCTTATAATTTTGGTATTTGAGTGAGGAACCGGCCCTCTCTATCGCCCTGGTATTTTTAAGGAGCATTGTAAGGTAGTTTGTATTTACGTTGTTTCATATACATGCTCCCAAAAGGGTATATGTTGCGACAAATTTATGCGGTCTATTTTATGTATAACGGTTTTATAATGGGATGTACAGGTATGGAAGCAACATTGTTGGGGGCATTATCCGCTTCTATGGGGTTTGGAGTCCATGATGTGTTGTGCTATTTTTATACGGTGCTTTAGAATGATTCTCCTTTCGGGACCCCATGGCCCAATGTTTGTAGTGTGCTTTGTATCATCATTTGCTTATGTGCGCTTGAGAGTATTCAGTGTGTTATGCTATTTTACTATGATGCTTTGCAATGGTTCTCAATTCATGACCCCACAGCCCAATTTTTGCAATGTGTTTCAAGACAGTATCCACTTCTTTGCGCTTGGGAGACTGCAGTTTGTTTTGTTATTTATCTCTGGTACTTTAAAATGGTTCTCCTTTCAATACCCTGCAAAAAAATGTTCGTGACATGGTTCACAACATTATCCACTTTTGTGTGCTTGGGGGTGTGCGGTGAGTTGCACTGTTTTACTGTGGTGCTTGATTTCTAGCTTCACCTAAAATGTCGGTAATTTTTTTGAGATATTTCTTGTTATTAATGATGGATCCTCCCGATAGCTATGTTAAAATTTTCTCTAACCTTCCTCTTTACCTTAACAAAATCAAATTTATCCACTTATATCATTTGCCTACAAATTCTGGGACAAAAGTTGTGGAAGTGAGTAGCATAGGTATCCTGTAAGGAGTATTTTTAGTTCCATACAACCTAAGCATGGTATATTCCTCGGGATAATAAAAAAATCTCCCTTTCTAACAACCTCACCTAGTTGCATGTAAGGTCTGATCTCCTGAGGAATACCTTCAGGGTTAGTCCCAGTGATCAAAGCAAATGACATATACATAAATTGGGACACAAATCTAGTCCTAGTGACCTCTTCTTCCTTTTCCTTCTCTATCCAGAGAACCCAATCATGTATTCTTATACTTCCCACCAAACAACATTTTCTCTAAAAAAATTTCCTTCAATAATGAAGTGTTACGTTAAAATTGACCATCTTGTTTAGAAAAAAATTTACCCAAGTGTTAGTGCTCCTTGACCCTTGCTCCCAATATTTACTAAAGTGAGAGAAAGGGATAGCTTCTTAGTAAAACTACAATAGTTTGAGAAAGGGCCCATGCTCCTTATCCTCCTATTGTATCCATCTTTATGCCTGCAATTGCAACATTCTTCAGCCTCTAAGAAGAACAATATTAAATTTTGAAAGCAGAAGAAGCTAGGCACCACTAGTCAATGGTCGCAATAGAATATTTCAAATTATATGCAAAATATCTAAGCCATTCACAAGGTGTAACTAGCAAGAGGAATATAAAGTGATTTCTCCCGCCAATGGCTTAGATTGGATCATGCAACTTACCAAGGAATATCTGGACCACTGGAGGCATCAAAATATGCAGCAGAACTAAAAGGAGAATTTTTTTGCTAATGGCCTAGATACAATTGTGCATATATTCAGGATAAATCTGGATCGTTGGAGGCATTAGAAGCTGTCAATGGAATTAAAAGAACCTAATTCCCTCATATGGCTTAGATTGAATATTCCAATTCTTCATAATCAATCTTAGTCATTCTCACAATTGCATCATGGTCATTGCCAAAGCAAACTCCTCACGAGCTAGAATAAGTAGAGTCTCGCTCTGAAAATGGTGTAGTATAAATATTCTGCATTTTCAACCTTTTGCAACCATATTTTCAATTTTATTTTGTTCAGAGTCCTTTTGGAAATATTTATAAATATTAGAATCACTCATATTAACTATGAAAATTGCATAATTTGGGTTCCATGTGGTATTTGAGGGTGATTAATTTACTTATGGATTCAAAAACACAATTTAAACACTTTCAAATTTGAATTTTACAAAAACAAATTACTAGATTTCGACCAAAACCCACTCTAAAGTTGAAAGCGTAGAATAAAAAGATTACTCCCTCTGAAAATAGGATCCCTTGATTTATCTGTTGTAAATGTAAGCGTTGTGCATCTTTTTCCATGTGGTCACCCATGATGTGTTCTATTACTTAAGAAATCGTCATACCCCTGTTACTATAGTGCGATATGACAAAGAGAAAGGCTACCACCTATGGCACATCCTCTTGCGCTCTTTCTCACCATTATGATTTTTTAGACATATCCTCCTCCAATGTTTTACCCTTTGTTGACCAATTACCCTAGGTATCTCCACCTGACCTAACCAAAACCACAAACCCGACAACTCATAGGAGCAGCTTTCAGAAAATTGCACGTCACTAAAGTTGTGGCTAAATTCTGGAAGTCAGAGTTATCCCAACACCTAACGTGTAATTTTATGGTATACAGGGATAATCATGGTACCTTTCTCAATATATTGTAATTTATATGTGTGAGAACTGGCCCTTTCTCTATCTCTAGTGATTTTTGGGAGGAAGGGTTAAGGAGCACTAACCCTTTGTCTAGATCTAATAATTTTTTGGAGGAAGGGTCAAGGATCACTAACCCTTTCACATACTTGATCCATACAAATGATTATTGTTAGTCCCAGATACGTTCTAAGGATTTATTTTATAATTGTTCTTGGGCATCAATAATCTTGCTTGCTCTAGTTTGTCTTCAACACAACACTTAATCAATCATTATATCACTTCATTTAATTGCAAATAGAGAGGACATCTATAATTATGATTATATGTGGGAAACACTTCTGGTATGCCAACAAAATTTGGAATGAAGGAATAAGTAAAAATGGCATGAGTAAAGGTACAATAAAGGAATTATTTATCTCAAGTTAGCAGAAAATGTACTGAGCATTGAATTTAGTAGTTATAACAGAATAATAGCAAAATTAACCCAATCCTTGCAGGAATAATCCAATCAATGTTTAATTGATATATTATGAATACTTCACAAAACACAATAAAAGATACCCACAACCATATTTGTATCAAATATTTAGTAGTGGTAGATCAAACTATAAGGACATAAATTAACTTTTCCAATTACAGAAGGTTGAAAGAGATGGAAATAGAAAGGAGAAATTACTAACTGCACATAACTAGATCTTAGGATCCACACAAATCCATGAAAAATATTGAATGTCCTTTTCTCATTACTTGATCAGACCAAAATCATGAGAAGTTATACTTCTTAGAAAAGAGTCGACCTGTACAGGTTGGTCACTAGAACATTTGATTATGATGTGGTTGTCCAAGATAGGACCACTAGGACACTAGGTAAGCTTCAAATTGTTTGAGACTTTTAAAAATCAATGTATTTCCTTTCTATATATTTGCTAATCGATGGAATAATTTATAATTTAATTCTTTTTTTGTATTCGTTGTCGATGTCTGGTGGAAAAACTATGGTACAATAGTACCGGATTCACAAAATCTTATCTTTTCAATGCTCTATCAAACTTAGGGTTTGAGTGCAATTGGAGTGTGCTTGAAAAAATATAGACGAAGAAAGGCAATAGGTTAGAAATGTTCAAATTCAATTTGGATGAAGAATGCAATGACTCCACTTAGTTTGGATATGTCCTAGAATGCAATGACTCGACTTAGTTTGGATGAAGAGAATGCATCCACCCAAGATTCTTTGAGTGAATATTTTTTCATGACCCAAATATGCCTCAACTTCCATTATTCGTGGACCCCTAAGGAATAAGAATAATGTGGGAATTCAATGTTAAGTAGGTGAAGATGAATCCTTGGATGAATTTGATGATAAATAGTGTGATAGTCATCGATGACAATGCAAACTCTAGAGTGGAAAGACAATCTTTTTTAATGCATCGGTTACATGGGATGTCCTAATTAATCGAAATCCAATATTTTCAGTTATATTTCCAAAAATTCATAAATTTTATTTTCTATGTTTCTTGCATATATAATGTCATATTGGTCAATCCAAATGTATTGCATCCATTTGTTTTTAAGTTTGTTATATCCATATCCATTTTCTGGTAACGTAGCCTCCAAACCATTGATACCAGAAAAACATGAGAGGTCCTAAAGAAGGTTTCTTTTAATTGAATTTGATACAGTAACACTTTATGAGGAGCTCTCCTAATATGGGTAGTCTTCTGCAGATATAAACTTAGGAACAGTTTCTTATAAGATAATTTCTATGTCTTATCCAAATAATTAAATATTATGCTATGTACCCACCATGTCAACTGTCTTGGCCAAGATCTTGTCTTAACTCAATATCCAGGTTCAATTGTTTTATATATGTCTTGGGCATAGTTTTCCTATGGGTTGTAGATATAAGGTGATTGTAAATAATGTTCATTCAACAACTATTCTTGACTAATATTGCATGTTTTTTAGATGAGTAATGGTCACCAATTTCAAAATTTATAATTGGACATTGTTGAATTCATCACTATATTAGAGTTCATTCCTATTGTTAGTGATACATTTGATGATTAAACTAATGTTTTTGACATGTTCGGTTGCCTAGATATAGGGAAAACATAAATGAACCAAAGCATATTGCTTGAATAAAGGATGTAACAGAACTAGCTATCTTTATGTCATGCTATTGTAAGGAAAAGGAAAATTGAATGTTACATTCTCTCGTTTTACATTGATTTATAAAATGGGGAGCTTTGAAAATAATTGAACCATGAAATCATGTTTATGGGTAATTCTCTGCAGGATGACATTCCTCATGAGGCTCAGACAATGAGATTAATAGATCATCCAAATGTAATCAGGGCATATTGTTCATTTGTTGTTGACCGATGCCTTTGGGTAGTAATTCATTTTATGGCAGAAGGTTCATGCTTGCACATAATGAAAATAGCTTATCTAGATGCTTTTGAAGGGTATGTCATTGCTACAATTATGAAGGAAACACTCAAAGATCTGGGGTATCTTCATCGGATAGGATATATTCATCATCATGTGAAGGTATTTGAAATTTGAATAGTGTGAACCCTTAATAGGGTGGTCATATATTAGTGAATTCATCATTGGCTTTCTCAGTGGAGAATGATCAGCATTAACAAATTTTTCCCCAGACTAATATATGAAAATGGATTTTGTGCCAATTGATATTTATTCAATTTTGTAGTTTGGGAACATCCTCGTTGACACTAGAGGAGAATTTAAGTTGGGTGACTTTGGAGTGTCAGCTTGCATGTTTGACATGGGTGACAGGAAGCGATCAAGAAACACTTTCGTGGAAACTCCATCTTGGTTTGTATTTTTGTTTCTTGTATTTTGTTCTAACTTGATAAAATTTGCTGACATATTTATTCCCTTCCTTTTTATATCTTGAGATAAATCCCCCTTATAGTATTATCGATTAAGATGTGTTTTATTATTTATCCTATTATATATTGTTTGCCTATCTTGAAAGCTAAATAGTGTGGACTGGAAGCTACACCCATTTCAGAAGATACATCTATGTCTTGTAAAATTGTTGCCCCTACTGGTGACAAGGATTTGTACTCCAAGTATAGCTCCATTATGTTTGAGAAGACGAAAATTGAGAAAGAGTAGGTGGAGCAAATTGCTATTAAATAGATACTTCTTCTCATCCAAGAGGTGAATGGTGATTGACAGGAATATAGACGTTGCATTCCTATCATGGGCTTAGCATTTTTACATTGGTATTTATAGAGCTCTCCATTGGTGGCTTAAATTATACTATTTTAACATTTCCCTTAGTTTTGTTTGAGGGTTACAAGTTTTCCTACCAACAACAGTGACATATGGAAACTACATAAAATATTTTTGATACATGAATGGTATTAATTGGATAAAATTGATTATTGGTGGTTGAGTAAACTTTATTATTTTTCCTTATGTATTCTACTAGAATTATTCGAGTTAAAATATTTTCCTTGCTAGCAGGCCTCTGCATGCTTGAATAGTGTTATGTCATATTACTTTATTGTTCTTGTGATTGCATTTTATGGGAAAGTAAACCCCTAAGGAAAGATTGAATTGTACTTCTATGATTGGTTTATGTATTTTTGTTTCTCTATTTTTCTATATGTGTGCAACTAAGAATCAATTGTATTTACTATTTAGTTTTCTTAAGAGTCATGACATTTCAACATGGAGCAATTTATCCTTTTTTTTCTATGTAATGTTTAAATAACTTGCATGATTTTTCTTCCTACTCCATTAAATTTGATTCTTCTATTTAAGGGTTCTAGCTCAATGGAAGAGCACTTGCCTTAAAGGGAAGAGCTTGGTGGTTCGATTCCTCTGTGCCCTATATACAAAAATCAATGACTAATTAAATGACCAGTTAACATCAATGACTAATTAAATGACCAATTAACATCAATGACTAAATAAATAGCAAGTTAAAAACAATCAATGACTACAAAAATGACCAGTTAACTACAGTTAATGACTAACTGAATGACTAGTTAACCACAATCAATTACTAAATAAATGACCAATTAACAGCAATAAATGACTACTACAAATGATAAATTTGTGACTTAAAAAATGAATAAAATTCGCATATAAACGACTAATAGTAGCTAATTTCCATTATCTTATAGCTCAACTAACTTAGTTGTATTTATTTTAATCAATAATAGTTTCCTTATTTAGTAGTATATTTGGTCATTAATTTTGTCATTGATTTGGTAATTATTTGTGGTAATTAATGACTAAATCAATGACCAAATATACGACTAAATAAGGAAACTATTAATGACTAAAATAAATACTACTAAGTTAGTCGAGCTATAAGGTACTGGAAATTAGCTACTATTAGTCGCTGACTAGAAAATAGTCGTTTATATGTGAATTTTAGTCATTTTTAGTCACTAATTTCTCATTTTGTGCTAGTGTTATGATTATATGTGGGAAACACTTTTGGTATGTCAAAAAAATTTGGAATGAAGGAATAAGTAAAAATTTAATGAGTAAAGTTACAATAAAGAAAATATTTATCTCAAGTTAGCAGAAAACGTACTAAGCATTGAACTCAATAGTTATAAAAGAATAATATCAAAATGAACCCAATCCTTGCAGAAATAATCCAATCAATGTTCAAATGATATACTATGAATACTTCACAACACACAATAAAATATACCCACAACCATATTTGTACCAAATATTTAGTAGTGGTAGATCAAACTATAAGGACATAAATTAACTTTTCCAATTACAGAAGGTTGAAAGAGATGGAAATACAAAGGATAAAGAACTAACTCCACATAACTAGAGCTTAGGATCCACACAAATCCATGAAAAACCTTGAATGTCGTTTTCTATTACTTGATTAGACCAAAATCATGAGAAGTTATACTTCTTACAAAAGAGTCGACCTGTTATATCAATTGTTCTGATCTATTTATAACCCTTTAGGCTGTTACTAAATTTATAACAATAATTGGTTATGGAATAAACCACATTCAGTTTCTCATATTGTTATCAACAAAAATTTGTTACAAAAATGCCTATTTGGAAAAATGATGTTGACTTGTTGGAAGTGGAGATCAGGGTTGTCCTTGCTAAGGTGGAGGAGGATTATACCATTGTTAGCACTCGGATTTTCCTTGGGCTGTATCAAAGAAACCCCGAGGTAACCTATTTCAAACCAATCTTTAGACTGAAAGTTGGCCTCCTTCAGCCAGAGAGGGCTCTCTCAGCAAATCTTCTATCTAATGTCACCACGACAACAGCTTGACAATAAATTCAATGGCCAAATTGTAAAAAAAAACTTTGTAGGCTTTAAATAATGTGGTTAGATCAACAGAAAAAAGATACCATTGGGCAATGGAGTCGAGAAACAGAAAATACAGATCAGAAGCCAAACTAATTTTTGTACAAAGGCAAGATAGTTGTTTTATTACAGTCAATAAGATTTTGCAAGTGACAGGAAAGAATTAATGACAATCCATCAACAATGGGCATCAATTTTCCGATGAATCTACTGTTAACTTTGGAGAAGCAGGTGAATACTTGAATGCGATAAACTGAGGCATGGAAAATATGAATCTCAATTTATTTTAGACTTTCATTCAAGCATAGAAGAAAGACATAATGGCAAGAATGAAAAGAAGATTGACATGCACATGTAAAGAAAGGGAAAGTACGGACTGTAATTTTAAAACAACACATGAATCTTTGATAAAAATATGCTCAACTCTGAAATCTTTATTAACTTTTGGAATAAACCTCAAAAACCCAGAACGGGAATCCTTTTTCTCTGAAAAATCCCCCCATTACATGTTTTTTACATATCAATATATAGAAAGATGGCCTATACCTAATCATGAATTCAAAACCTAACTGAAACTCTAAAAATAGAAACAGTTACAACTTATTTTTTTTTTTATTTCAGGAAGTAAATTTGCTGAAAAATAGGCTTCAAAGACCTGGCTGTATATCTCAAATGGAGATAGCTGTGTACATTTTGAGAGAGGTTTCTGTAATTGGGCATGTGCTGAAGAAAAGCCTCTTTCAGTTTCTGAAAATTCATCTTCATCTGGAAGAAACAGCTCTTTGAAGTTAATGACTAAAACAGTAAACTGAAATTCTGGAAAATTTCCCCGTGAAGATGACTTCGATTCTCTTAAACCATAACACCTGTGTAAAAACTGAGAGAGATTTTTGAAGATTGGCCCGTGCTGAAGAAAAACCTCTCTTAGTTTCCTAAAATTTTTCTCGGTTTGGTGGAAACAGCTTCTAGAAAATGGTGACTAAAACAGGCATTTTCTCAAAAACGTGTTATACTTATCCCATTTGATTTTCTCTATGGGATATATCCCACATTGTTTGAGCGAAAAATAATTGTGGTGTTTATATACCCCGCCGTGCACAACTCTTAATAACACATAGCACGTGCTATTGGGCGCTTTACCTTCAAGAATGGCGGTTCCGTATGGGCGGAAGGCAGTTTATAATACCACCCTCGCGTTGATGCGGATGAATAATAACGCGCTACGTGCTCCCGTGGTATTTCGTCCGCAACCACTTACAATACATTGCGATCGTGCCTTTTGGTGATGCGGGATCTCGTGCTTTTTTGGTGATGCGGGATCTCATGACGACTGTCGATCCTTGCGTGTAACATCTCCACCGTCGGATCTTCGCTGGAGTTTAACCCTTTTAATATTTATCATCGGACTATAGCATTTGTGGGTTTTTGTTTGTTGATTTTATTATAATTCTTATACACTTAGCAATCTTTCTTCTAAGTCCTTTTCACTTGGGCAAAATTTTGACACATCTTTAGGCCTTCCTTTGGATTTTTGAAACATAGTGTCAACAACTCGAGGACAAATGCACTTTTCTCGACCAAGTTCGAGATCCCTCGTCATGAAATTTGTTCTATTTTTTGCATCACCGATGCTGTTGGAAGAAGTTTCAGCACAAAATTTATTTAGTGTCAACAACCATGACGATGATGTTATAGTTGTTGACTGCATAGTTCAGGCTATTTCTACTTTCTTTAGTTGGAGGAACCTGTTGATGCTATTACACTCTTTACCCAATGCATACTGGAAAACCTTCAGTTCCCTGAGTGCCATATCTACCTCTGAATAATGCTCAAATGTGGGCTTCGAAAAGGACTTGAAAATGGTCTAAAGACAATTGCCTATTTCAAAATATAGGTGCAACATATCTGTAATCGTTCTTTCATCTAATTCTCCATGGATGTCTTTCAGAGAGACTTCGTAATTTCATGCCTCCAATATCATGAAATCATAATGGTATTTGTGTTAACACCCAAAAAGTGCTCACTACCTCATCTACCCATCACATGACTCATTTGTCCATATTTCCTACCACATTTACCTTTAGAACCCTAAAATCCTATTAAAAAGCCTCCAAAAGGCCACAAAACCATTAAAAAAGCCTCCAAAAGGCTAAAAAACCCCTTTTTTCCCCCAAAATTCCTCCAAAATAGAAAAAACCCTCTAAAAAGGGAATAAAAAATATTAAAAAATGAGGAAAAAGAGGAAAAAAGAGGGAAAAACCCTATACAGCTGACCTAAACCATATGGTTCCCAAAACCATGGGCCAGCACTCCACCACCAAAAACCTATAAATAGGTGATGGAGACCCCTCATTTCATATCCACAATCAAGTACACCCTTACTCTGCCAAAATCACTCTTGAAACCCTAGCTCACCCTTGAGCTACTTTCACCATTGAGTACCCCTTTTGGCCCATTTCCACCATTGGAGAAAGAGAAGGAGCAAAGTTGGAGTTTGGAGCAACCCTCTTAGATCATTGTAAGAACTTCACCAACCTCTACACTTGAGGTAAAATTTTAATACAAAAGAAAAACTATTTATATTCCATGTTTTGTTATGTTTCTTAATGCTCATGTTAGTTTAGAATTTATATTGTTTTAGCATTTTAATTTACTGTTTATTGAATTGCTACTAAGGAGTCCCTTCTCCTTAGTAGGTGCTCATTTGCACAAGCTAGGGTGAAAACCCTAGCTACAGTGTTTGGCGACTCCCCTTGGTTTGAATTTTTGGTTATAGTTTTTAAAATATTTTCCTGTCTTTTCCTTTTGGCTGTCCCTTTCGGCTACCGTAAACCGCATCTTTTACCTCCTGCAGTTGCGTTCCGACCGCGTCTTTCAGGCATTTACCTGCGACCCGACCGTGGCTCTCAGACTATTTCCGGCGATTTGCCAGCGGATTCAAGTCTGTTACCTGCGATCCAACCGCGGCTAATTAGCCTGTTTGTTGCGATCCCACTGCGGCTGTTACTAATTTTCCCGCGACCCGACTGCATCTATCGGCCCTTTTCCCGCATCCCGACTGCGGCTTTCAGCCCTTTTGCTGCAACCCGACTGCGTCTGTCACCCCTTTTCCCGCGTCCCGACTGCGGATTTCAGCCCTTTTGCTACAACCCGACTGCATCTTTCGGCCAAAAACCCGCAACCTGTCCACGACTGTTGAGCTATTTCCTGCGGTCCGACCGCCAAGAATTGCCACAAACCCGCGGTCTGCTTTCTGCATTCTTTACCCTGTTTTGAACCCAGCACTTTGCTACATTATTTTCTGCACCTGCACAGTCCCCTGTCCTACCTGCAACCATAACTTCCCTACAGCCTTTTCTGCAGGTTTATTTCTGTTACATTTTACAGAATCATTTTTTTTTTTTAAAAGAGAAAATTTTGCATGTTAAAGTTTACATTTTGTCTTGTTAATTCTAGTTAGAAAGTTGCCCCCCTTGTGGCACTTTTATTTGGGTTCATCACCTCACACGCACACACTCTGTCACCTAATTCAAGTGAGCCTTAAAAAACTACTTAACACAACCAACATTCTAACCCCACTTGGGGAACACATAAGAATTTTTGTAGTTAGGTAGGATCGGGGGGATAGGCATCCAAATAACACCCCTCGGTTGCTTACACTTGAGACATAGCTGTTGTCCATTAGGGAACCAAAATGCCCTAGTATTTTTTGGCACGGTCACGACCAGTTTATCAGAGGGCCTCTCCCCTAGGAGGGTTGAAGTCGCCAGACTGGTTCCGGAGGCCTGAGTGGAATACTGCAATCCATTCAGTAACTGAAGGGCTACCTTTCGCAGTTCTTGGGGTATCCCTGTATAGGGGTACTGCGGTAAAAGGACCAAACGGAAGATTCACCTTTCTAGACGTGTCATGAACGGGGTATCTTAGTTGCCTTTCTTCTAGGATTGACTACCCAGTGTCCCTCCTGGTAGGGGGATATCTTTAGCCACTTGGCTCTCCTATCCATATTGTTTGACTTGGATTTCATCACCTTGCAGAGGATATGTCTAGTTGAGTCAGAATACTATTTAGTTAGGTGTTTGCATGCTCCCTTACCTCCTTTTGTTCTAGTGAGTCCACCATTTTTATTTTTTAAGAAAACTGCTGCTTGTTGGTATTCTAACCATTTCTGTTGATACTCCACTTACTGTAGCACAGCTGTTACAATGAGTGTTTTGAGTTGGTTGTTGGCCGGAGTGCCATATTTTTTGAGCTCTCTTTCTGCACACTCGGTTGCATTAGGGTTTTTGAGCTGTTTTTCACTCAACACAACCCCCATATATTTGACACCATTTGTCACCATTGAGTCCCCGAGACATTCTCGGCACCTCCGGGGTGAGCCCCCGCAGCACGGTTCACTTGACACCACCCGTTATAGACATAGATCTTCATCACTTGATACCACTCATCATAGATCTCAAGCTTTGTCACTTGACTCCACTCGTCAACAGCATAGAACTCCGTACCCTGAGCTAGACGCCCCTTACTTTACCTCCGATTCTGAGGCAGAGTCCGAGAACCCCATTTACACTGCACCAACCAGCCCCATGGCTGGCGTGACTTCCACCCCTTTCTTTGTAGGGACCATTGGTGGTGCATCCACTACCACACCAGCTACCACACCTGCTTTGGGTATGCCCTCGATGGGGCCCACGTCTACCGTTCCGGTCACTGCACCCATTCCAGCAGCTGGAATACCTATTCCCACTCCATCAGTGACTCACACTACCCTTGACGGTGCAGGACCGTCCCATACCACTTTCGTCCATACAATTGGGGGAAACCTTCCAAACCCTGCCCCTACACTTGGGGGCATTGGCCCCACCATGGCCCAACCCACTAGTATGTCACATCCTTCTACTAGTTTTCCATTCATGGATAGCCTCAACCTTCCTAACCTAGCTATACTGACTAACAATCCCATCAGACACGACCCTGCGTGGCCTCACATGCCCACCAAGCTCCCCTCGGACATCCCTAAGTTTGAGGGCAAGGCCGGTGAGGACCCCCAGAACCATATTATGTCCTTCCATCTATGGTGTTCCTCCAACTCCATAGTCGACAACTCTGTCCACCTTCGTCTGTTACAGTGCACCTTCACTGGCTCTGCAGCTAAGTGGTACATCGAGCAACCCCATGGAACCCATGCCACCTTTACTTCCCTTGCCTCGACCTTCCTGCAGTTCTTTCAGTTACCTGTCCGCTATGACGTGGGAGTTGAGATCCTACTGTCCTGTAGACAGAACACGGCTACCCACATCACTGACCACATTCATGAGTGGCATTGACACCGTGGCCTCTGCAAAATCAAGTTAGACGACCGTATCTTCTTAGATTGGTTCCTCAAATCCCTCCTTCCTATCATTGCCAAGGATGTGGCATCCGAACGACCCTAGTCCAAAGAAGAGGCCATCCTCAAAGCCCAGCAATTTGACCTCATTTACGCCCAATCGGGTTATCTCTATACCATCATACCTGACGCCCCTCATGGCTATTCCTCCCAGCACGATGCGCCGGGGGCATCCCATGCCGCAGACGGCATCATTGGTTGTGTTGCCTCGCATCCCCAACCCTTTTCCATAGCACGTCCTAGCCCTGGCCCTGACCTTTTGCGGGCTACGTCTCAATCCAGAGCAACCAATTCGTATGCTCCTATGACACATCACCACCATTCTCACGGACCCTCATGACCACCTTAGTGCTTTGGGCATGCATCCCCCGCTTATACTCCCCCAGTCGCACCTCTGCCATATTACCATCCACAGGCTGCCCCAGCTCCTATGTCCTCCCAAACCCAACCTGCTTATTACCCGCCACAGGCAGCCCCTGCGGCAAACCCACAGCCCACTCCGCAGACGTATCAGCAACCCTCACAAGGTTCAGCACCTGCGCAGCCTCCACCTACTTATTATCCACCGCAGCCTGCTCCCGCACCTGCACAACCCCAGAACCCACCTGCTGCCCAAGGGCAAGTTTACGCCCAACAAAATCCGCAGCAGAACCAAAACAACCAGTGCCAACAGGGCCAACAAAACCATGGCAAAGGCCGTAACCGTGGGAACAACCATCCTCCAGACCAAGGTGGACAACCTCCTAATCCCCCAGACAACAATAACGTGGCACCTGCCAACCAAAACCCTGATCGACCGCCCAAGAAGGCCAAAAACCCTAATTTGTGAACAAACCATCCTTGTTCTATTTGTGGGGTCTATGGCCACTACACACATGCTTGCCCACATTTAGAGTGAGCCAGGCAACTCTGGGTTGATGATGCCCATTGCTAAGGGCATGCAGCTCCTCAAGCGCCGCCCAATCCCCCACCCCCTCAGCAACCACCTTTGGTGCTGCAAAACCCCTTACCAACTCAAGGCATAGTGAACACTCAGTCGTTGGCTCCCCCTCAAGGCAACGTGCCACCCCAACAACCGATCACTTACGCTGCTCCTGATCAACCCATGTTCGACTCAGGTACTCACCACTTGTTGATGATGTCGTCTACTGATGTCAACCTCCTAACCCGTCCGAACCAATATGGCTCCACCCCTAAATCCCCTCCCACCGACAAAAACACTAACACTCATCCCACTGATCAGACGTTACGTATACCTCTGGCTCCACTCGATGGCGCCCCTAAAGCACCTCGTTTCCCACCTCGTCGTATCAACAATAATCCCAATGCTCGCGCTGCGTCAAATTGCAATATTGTAGATGACTTAGCCCAGTCCCCCGCAACCATGTCTGCGTTAAAAGTCTTAAAAAACTGTCCTTCACAGTGCAAGACTTTTCTCTCCGCCATTGGCGCTATTGATCCCAATGATTCACAACTGACGGCATTCTATTTGGACCAGTCCGAACCACGCCTGCCTTCCACTTTAGCATTCCAAGTTTCTGTTTCCATTCGGAATCTTGTCATCCATCGGTGCATTATCGATGAAGGTGCCTCTACATGCGTTATGTCCACATTCATTTGGCAGAAGTTGGGATCCCCTACTCTCCAACAGTCCACTACTGCGTTGCGAGCCTACAACGGCCGTTCGGCTCAACCCCCAAGGCCTATTAGCTAACGTCCCCGTCCAACTGGCTGGTAAAACCATTCTCATTGACATAGAGGTCATCAATGCCCAACTTGATTATAACCTCTTACTTGGCCGCAGCTACATGTATGCCATGCGGGCGGTTGCCTCATCTGTTTTTCATACCATGATGTTCCCCCATGACAGACGCATGGCCAAGATCGACCAACTCACCTACTACGATCCAAATGCCCCCGCTACACCCGAAAATGTTCTCCCCATGGTTGAACAATCTGTTAGTGGTTCCTCTACCTCGCTTGTTTCCTTCGTGGGACCTGGAGTTTACTCAGATCCACCGATGACGTCCACATTCCAATCCATTCCACCCCCGTCACCCGCAACCGAAGTATCTGACCTTTGTACTCTTTCCCACAATACACAAACACCCAACAATCAACTGCCCTTGTTACCTAAACCACCATTGGTACCTAGTCACATTGGTGTTACACCCATCCACACAATCCCCTTCCTAATCCCTCCCTCGGGAGTAGTAAGCGCCCCAGTTATGGCTACCCTTAGCCTCCCTGGGTTAACCTTAGGATTACCCATGTGGTATCTTTCACCTCCCGTTCCCCCGCCAACCCCAGATGTCGTCCTCCAATCGGTGCAACCCATGGTCACTACTAGTCAACCACCTCCTGGGGTCGCTACCCCTTCGTCCTCTACGAATCACTCTCCTCTTATCAAGCACACTGGGGGCAGAGGCCCACAACCATACACTGTTGTACCCCCTCCCAAGGTAGTTAAAACCCCTCCCATGTTTCGTGCTCCCCCCAAATGCTCATTGTGTGATCAGTTAGGCCATCCAACTCACCAATGTCCATAGTTACCTACATTACAGGAACACATGCAAATGCTTGACGATGACCCCAACATCTCGGTTGTCAAACTCGACCCAACCCCTAAGCCTCGTGATAAATCACTGCGTACCAATCACCCTTGTGCCATATGTGGTATTTACGGCCACTACTCACATCACTGTCCCAATCTCCCAGATTATAGAGCAGCTCTCTACGAGATGAATAATTTGGACCTTGAGATGGCACCCCCCACCATTGAGGAGATCCACCCCCCGGTATCATCCCCATCCGGCGAGATTAATACCATTTATATGATCTCTTTGACTACCACTCCCTCATCAACCGATTTGACGACTCAAACTTTCCACAATGATGAGGAGATTCTAGAGGCTCTCACTGCCCCGGATTATCCCTGGGACAACATGCACCATTGTTCCTATTTCCTCCCAGACAAATCCTCCTCTACCACTGCTACCCAATTCGCAGTGGAGTCCAAAGATTTCCTTCCTACTAAAGTTGACTGGTTTAAGGATCCTATTCCTGCTCCTGATGCCTTTGAGGAAGGTAACATGGCCAATATCTCACCCGTCATCCATATCGATATCTCTGACCCACCTGGTGCTCTTGAAACCATTACCTTAGGAGCCTCCTAGAGTGAGCATGAGGTTGGAGAATACAAAAAAATTTTCCAATAATTTCGTGATGTCTTTGCCTGGTCCTATATCGAAATGCCTGGCCTTGACCCCGCCATTATAGAGCACCACATTGACACATGGCCTGATGTACCCCCCGTTCGTCAGAAACAGTGCCCCATTCATCCTTCCAAGCTCCCCGCTGTTAAAGCCGAGGTTGAGAAACTTCGCAAAGCAGGATTCATTTATCCTATTGCTTATACCACATGGGTTTCAAACCCCGTTCCCGTTAACAAAAAGCAAGGCACCATTAGAGTATCCACTGACTTCCATGATTTAAACCGAGCTTGTCCCAAGGACAACTTCCCCACACCATTTATTGACCAACTCATCGATGTGTGTGCAGGGCATGAAGTCCTCTCTTTCATGGACGGTTTTTTCGGATACAACCAGATTCAGATCCATAAGGTGTTAAGTTTAAACCAAATAACCAAGCAAGATCACTGAAAGAAGCATAATCACAAGATAGACACACAATATATCCTGGGAAACCCTCATGGGGTAGAAAACCCAGTAAAGCTTTCCTCAATAAGATGAACAACCAAAATACAAGATGTGCTCCTCCTTCCTTTGTCTCCTTAGCTGATCTCCCAAACAAGTGCGCACTCTTTCACAAGTGAGTGAATGATCTAATGAGGAGTTCACCTCCTCTATTTATACTTGACTCTCAACTGACTAAAAGACCTGTTGGGGCCGACCTCACCTGGAGAAGTCTAATAACCCCTAAAATATAACTACAGGGCCGACCCACACATGGTGGGTCTAATAACCGTAGTTAATATCAAACCCTGGAGGAATAAACATCTCCAGATACATAGTAGGATTACCTCGGAGGAATGAAACATCTCCGGAATAATTAATGTACAAATATAATATTCTTAGAAGTTACAATATTCAACACTCCCCCTTAACGAGAAGGATATTATAACAACATCTGTAGGAGCAAGGAGTCATTCACTACATCATCTATATATCATCGGAAGCTTTCTTCAATTCATCATCATCAGTAACTTGACTAGTTACTGGAACATCAACATCGTCATCAGCATCGTCATACGATTATTAGCATCGTCATCACACGATCATCATCATTATCGCCACACGATCATCAACATCGTCATCACATGATCATCAGCATCGTCATCACACGATCATCGTCATCGTCATCACACGATCGTCAGCATCGTCATCACACGATCATCAGCATCGTCATCACACGATCATCGTCATCGTCATCACACAATCATCAGCATGATCATCAGCATCATCATCACACGATCATCAGCATCGTCATCACATGATCATCAGCATTGTCATCACACGATCATCGTCATCGTCATCACACGATCATCAGCATCGTCGTCACACGATCATCAGCATCGTCATCACACGATCATCAGCATCGTCATCACACGATCATCGTCATCGTCATCACACGATCATCAGCATGATCATCAGCATCGTCATCACACGATCATCAGCATCGTCATCACACGATCATCAGCATCGTCATCACACGATCATCAGCATCGTCATCAGCATCGTCATCACACGATCATCGTCATCGTCATCACACGATCATCAGCATGATCATCAGCATCGTCATCACACGATCATCAGCATCGTCATCACACGATCATCAGCATCGTCATCACACGAGCATCACGATCATCAGCATCGTCAAGGAATGATGTAAACCAGTCATGTACCTTTTTGAACCGAAGTCCAGGGACGATCCAGTCCTATCTTTATCGAAGACATACGTCTACGGCTCTTCTTTCGGACTGAGGTCCAGGAATGATCCAATCCCTTTATTATCGAAGACATACGTCTACGGCTCTTCTTTCGGACTGAAGTCCAGGAATGATCCCAATCCCTTCATTATCGAAGACATACGTCTACGGCTCTTCTTTCGGACTGAAGTCCAGGAATGATCCCAATCCCTTCATTATCGAAGACATACGTCTATGGCTCTTCTTTCGGACTGAAGTCTAGGAATGATCCCAATCCCTTCATTCTCGAAGACATACGTCTACGGCTCTTCTTTCGGACTGAGGTCCAGGAATGATCCAATCCCTTTATTATCGAAGACATACGTCTACGGCTCTTCTTTCGGACTGAAGTCCAGGGATGACCCAATCCCCTCAACTGTCCACTAAGGACTTCACTCTCGGAGACCTCATGTCTACGGCTCTCTTTAGGACTGAAAGTCCAGGGATGATCCAATCCCCTCAACTGTCCACTAAGGACTTCATTCTCGGAGACCTCATGTCTACGGCTCTCTTTAGGACTGAAAGTCCAGGGATGATCCAATCCCCTCAACTGTCCACTAAGGACTTCATTCTCGGAGACCTCATGTCTATGGCTCTCTTTAGGACTGAAAGTCCAAGGATGATCCAATCCCCTCACATGTTCATCAAGAACATGTATCCTCATCATCATAGCATGTATCACCACAACATGTATCATCAACATCAAAACATGTATAACCACAACATGTATCATCATCATCAAAACATGTATAACCATAACATGTATCATCAACATCAAAACATGTATAACCACAACATGTATCATCATCATCAAAACATGTATAACCATAACATGTATCATCATCATCAAAAACATGTATACATCTAATCATCAAAAGCATCTAATATCAAAAGCATGTATACATCTATCGTCAAAAGCATCTAACATCAAAAGCATGTATACATCTATCGTCAAAAGTATGTATACATCTAATCATAAAAATAAAGAATATAAGAGTCCTAAATCTAAATAATTCTAGGTGAGTAAGTGCAAAGAAAAAATAGGTAACCTCATCATTGATGAGGTAGGCTTGTCTGTCTCATACTGTGCTACTCCCCCTTTCGAGGAGGGTTCTTCTGAACTACACCAAGCTTGTCTCGGAAGTGTTCAAACTTTACTCGAGACAGAGGCTTGGTCAGGATATCAGCAATTTGATCCTCAGTGCTTATATACTCTAGCTTGATAGCTCCTTTCTGCACCATATCTCGAATATAAAAGTAACGGATCTCTATGTGTTTTGACTTATCATGAAACACAGGATTTTCAGTCATCTTGATGCAGCTTTGATTATCACACATAATCACAGTGGGTTCCATTTCTAAGTCAAACACTCCAGATAAAAGTTTTCGAAGCCATACTGCTTCACAGCTAGCAGAACAGGCAGCTATGTATTCAGCTTCAGCAGTACTGAGGGCCACACTTGATTGTTTCTTGCTGAACCATGAGATCATGGCAGATCCAAGACCATAACATCCACCAGAGGTACTTTTTCTGTCTGAGATACTTCCTGCCCAATCAGAATCTGAGTAACCATGTAATCTGAGTTCATGATTTCCAACATAAAATAAGCCAAAATCTAATGTACCTTTTAGGTACCTCATTACATGCTTTGCAGCTATTAAGTGAACCTTTCTAGGTTCTACTAGATACTGACTTAGGGTATTTACAGCAAAGCATATATCAGGCCTAGTATTAGTTAAGTACATCAATGATCCAATGATTTGTCTATATAAAGTTATGTCCACTAGTTCTGATGAATCATTAACTAATAACTTTAAGTTGGAGTCCATGGGAGTGGCCATGGCTTTACACTCCAACATATCAAATCTTTTGAGAATCTCCACAGTGTACTTACCTTGATTTAGAAAGATTCCTTTTGGTTCTTGCCATACTTCTAAGCCTAAGAAGTAGTGCATCAGTCCGAGATCTTTCATCTCGAATTCTGAAGAAAGCTTCTTCTTGCTTTCAATGATCTGATTCTCATCTCCAGTTAGGAAAAGATCATCTACATATAACAGCAATATAACTAGTTCATCATCCATCACCTTGAGATAAAGATTTGGGTCAGCTTTACTTTTGGTAAAACCCATGCTAGTTAAGAAATTGTCAATCCTTCCGTACCAAGCCCTTGGAGCTTGTTTCAACCCATATAATGCCTTCTTCAATTTGCATACATGAGTCCTTCCATCATTAACCTCAAACCCTTGAGGTTGCTCTATGTATACTTCTTCTTCAATTACTCCATTCAGAAAAGCTGTCTTAACATCCATTTGGTGTAATTTCCACTTCATCATGGATGCAAGAGCCATAATAGTTCTAATTGAAGTATACCTGGCAACTGGTGCAAAAGTTTCTTCGTAGTCAATTCCCTCCTTCTGAGAGAATCCTCTAGCTACAAATCTTGCTTTGTATTTTTCAATGCTTCCATCTGCGGCATGTTTTATTTTGAAGATCCATTTGGAAGAAACCACACTTTTATCTTTTGGCTTGGGAACTATATCCCAAACATCATTTTTCATTATTGACTGATATTCTTCTGTCATTGCTTCTACCCATTCTTTCTTCTGAGCTGCCTCTTCATAGCTAGTAGGTAGTTGATCCACAAGGTCACACATTAAGGCCATATAGTTGGATACTAGCTTTGGTTTCTTTCTTTCTCTAGTGGAGCCTTCAGGAGCTCCATATCTTTCAGCTCCTTGGATAATATCTCTAGCCCATGCTGGTCTTCTTTTCCTGGATAGTTCTGCAACATGTGGTTCTTGAGGTTCCAGCATGTCATGATCCTCTGGTGTAGCTTCTTCAGGGATGTGAACAGTCTCTGAATCTTTGGGTGATGACTCTTCTTCATAAACTTCTTCAAGTTGACACTTTCTGGATTTCTTGAGAGCTGCTTCCTCATCAAAGGTTACATCTCTACTTATTTCTATATGATGGAAACCTGGTATGTAGATTCTGAAGGCTTTGGAAGTTTCACAATAACCAACAAACATTCCCTTCTTTCCTGAGGGATCCAACTTGGTTCTCTTTTCTTTTGGAATGTGGATATACACAGGACACCCAAATATTTTAAGATGACTTACCTCAGGCTTCTTACCTGTAAACACTTCTTCTGGAGTTTTGAATTCAAGAGCACTGTGAGATAATCTATTTTGCACATAAACTGTTGTTTTGGCTGCTTCAGCCCATAAGTACATGGGAAGATCTTGGTCATGTATCATGGTCTTCACAGCTTCCATGATTGTTCTATTTTTCCTTTCAGCCACCCCATTCTGTTGGGGATTGTAGGGAGTAGTTAGTTCCCTTTTAATTCCAGCTTCTTTGCAAAAGTCCTCAAATTCCTTTGAGGTGAATTCTCCGCCATTATCTATTCTGAGAGTTTTGATTTTCTTGTCTGATAGATTTTCTATTAGAGCCTTGAACTCTTTGAATTTTCCAAAGACTTCATTCTTCCCTTTTAGAAAGTATATCCAAGTTTTCCTTGAATAGTCATCTATGAATGAAAGATAGTATTCAAACCCACTTAAGGAAGTGGTGGGCATTGGACCACATACATCTGAGTGTATAAGCTCTAAAATGTTCTTAGTCTTTGTTTCACTCTTTGGAAAGGGGTTTTTGATATTTTTCCCTTTCTTACATCCTTTACATGAGCCATCATGATCAGCTTTTAAAACTGGTAGTCCTATGACTACCTTGCTTACATAGGGTAAGGCTTTAAAGTTGATGTGGGCTAATCTTCTATGCCATAGCTCACTGGGGCTAGAGATCTCATGTGCAAGGGCAGCTTCTGGATGACCCTTGAGTTTATAGAGACCTCCTTCTTCTTCACCAATAACAACTGCATCTTTAATTGTCTTCCCTTTGGACCACATGAGTACTTGTCCATCTATGAAGGCTACTCTGAAGCCTTTCTTATCTAGTGCTGAAATAGAGAGAAGGTTCTTCTTTAAACCTGGGACATATAAGATGTCTTTCATCTTCAAGGGTGTTCCAGAATCTAGCTTATAGCTAGCTTCACCAATTCCTTTGATAGGATATTGGTAGTCATCTCCTAGAGATACTTTCTGTGAAGAAGACTTTTCTTCAAGATTTGAGAAGGTCTTCCTTTGACCTGTCATGTGCTTGGAAGCACCACTATCAATGAGCCATGTATCTTCTCCAGGAGATACAGATCTAGAGAGTGCAGAGAATAGAACATATTCTTCTGGATCTTCTTTCTTCACCTTACATCTTTTCCTTTGGGGTTTTACCTCTACCTCTTCTTCTTCTTCATCTTCTTCCTCTTCTTCTTCTTCACTATCATTTTCTGCCATATGTGCATGATGTCTTTTGTGGAATACTTTCTTCCTTTGAGAAGGACAATATCTGGAGATGTGTCCCAATTTATGACAACTGTAGCATTCTACCGTAGAAAAATCTCTTGTTGAATTGGGTCCTCTTCTCTTGTTAGATCTAGAGAAGTGTTGAGATCCTTTGTGATCAACTCTCTTGAAATGACTCATTCTTCTTCTTTTGGTATGAGTGGCTAGGGCTTGGTCATCCTCTTTGAGAAGGGCTTCTCTATTTGCAACCCTAGCTTCTTCTTGAACACAATCCTCCCATACTACATCAAACTTCATGCTCTCTTTCCTGGCACACATGGTTTGTATAAATGACTCCCAAGATCTAGTGAGAGCATTGAGGGCAGTCATCACAAGTTCATCCTCATCAAGGGTATCACCAATTGCATCTAGTTGTTCCTTGATTTGTGAAATCCTTGAGAAGTAGTCTTGAATGGATTCTCCTTTGTGCATCTTGGTGCTCTTCAATTTAGATCTCAAATTCATCTTCCTATTGATGTTCTTTCCTTCAAACATTCTTCCTAGGGCATCATACATTTCCTTTGGAGTCTTCTTGGAAGACACTTGGGGAATCAAGTGGTCTTTAATGGAATCAGCTATGATTCTCTTTGCCCTAATCAGATCTTTCCTGTGCTTTTCTTTGGCTTCATCTTCTTCTGGTTCTGCAACTTCCTCCTTGATATAATGAGCAAGGTCATTCTCTTCAAGAATGAGACCAATTCTGTATTTCCATGCCCGGAAATTCTCTATGCCTTCTAGTTTGTCTTCAAGCTTAGTATTTGGAGCCATCTTCTCTTGGGGGAGTCCAAGAGACAGAGTAGACTTACTTGGAAAGTTACTTTTTACTTTTCCGGAAACTGAAACAGAATTTTATCGCACTTTTGGTAGAATTAGGGTTTGCAATTCCCGGAGTTCTACCCAACCAAAAAGTTCGATCTAGGGCTTAAAAGAATGCTCTTGATGAGGGCTATCCAACCATGTAATCAGAAACCAAAAATTCCAACTTTTTTCTGAAACCAAAATCTGACGTATCGCACTTTTGGTAGAATTAGGGTTTGCAATTCCCGGAGTTCTACCCAACCAAAAAGTTCGATCTAGGGCTTAAAAGAAAGGTATTGAGGAGGGCTATCCAGCCATGCAACCAAAAATCAATAATACCAACTTTGGGATGAAACACTAACTTCACCGAAGAGAGAGAAAGAGATAATCTTACCTTGTGAAAGATGTCCTATTCAGTCTAGATCTGATACCATGTTAAGTTTAAACCAAATAACCAAGCAAGATCACTGAAAGAAGCATAATCACAAGATAGACACACAATATATCCTGGGAAACCCTCATGGGGTAGAAAACCCAGTAAAGCTTTCCTCAATAAGATGAACAACCAAAATACAAGATGTGCTCCTCCTTCCTTTGTCTCCTTAGCTGATCTCCCAAACAAGTGCGCACTCTTTCACAAGTGAGTGAATGATCTAATGAGGAGTTCACCTCCTCTATTTATACTTGACTCTCAACTGACTAAAAGACCTGTTGGGGCCGACCTCACCTGGAGAAGTCTAATAACCCCTAAAATATAACTACAGGGCCGACCCACACATGGTGGGTCTAATAACCCTAGTTAATATCAAACCCTGGAGGAATAAACATCTCCAGATACATAGTAGGATTACCTCGGAGGAATGAAACATCTCCGGAATAATTAATGTACAAATATAATATTCTTAGAAGTTACAATATTCAACATAAGGAGGATCAGTACAAGATTTCCTTTACCACGCCATGGGGCACCTTCACCTACCGCGTCATGCCTTTTGGCCTTAAAAATGCTGGTGCCACCTTCCAGTGAGCCATGACCTATTGTTTTCACGACTTGGTCCATATCCTACTAGTCTATCTGGATGACCTTACAGCTTGTTCCCGGAAACGATCCGACCACCTTACCAACCTCTGGCAAGTTTTTCTGCGCTGTCGCAAATACCAAATCGGCTTGAAGCCACACAAGTGTTTCTTTTGCATTCCTGCAGGCCGGTTGTTGGGTTTCATTGTTTCCCAGAAAGGAATTGCTATTGATCCCCTAAAATTCCAAGCCATCTTAGACCTTCCCTCTCCTCGCACGCTTCGACAACTCCAGAGTCTGCAGGGGCGGTCCAATTTCCTTCGTCGCTTCGTTCCCGATTACACCACCAAAGTTCATGGATTCTTATGCCTGCTTCGTACCCACATACCCTTTGTTTTGGATGAGCAAGCTGAAGCTGTGTTCGAATCCCTCAAGAAAGCTCTCACACAAGCCCCTTTGATCTCCCCTCCAGCTTTCTCTCAGGACTTCATCCTTTACGTCTCTGCTTCCGAGCATGCCGTGTCCGGAGTCTTGGTTCAAGAAGACGTCTCTCACCAAGAGCATGTCATCTACTACATCAGCCAGACCTTGTCTGGACCACCCCTACGTTACCCATATGAGGAGAAACTAGCCCTAGCTATGGTCTTTTCCGTCCAAAAGTTGCGACACTACATTTTACTTAGTCATACCACGGTCGTCGCCGACTCCAACCCCATGGTATATCTCTTAAACTGGCGGCTACTACAAGGTCGTGTTGCTAAATGGGTATTTATACTCCAGGAATATGACCTTACTTTCAAAACCCCTAAGAGCACCAAAGCCCTCGCACTTGCCCAGCTCATCACCTATCTCCCCTCCCTTCTGCCATCCCCTCAAATCTTCGATGAGTTACCCGACAACCACTTGTTCACCATCTCATCTGATGACCCATGGTATGGTGATATTTTGTTATACCTTCACACGCAGAAGTTTCGACCCAAAGTCACCCGTAATGGTCGCCGTCGTATCCGTCACCAGGCCTCTCGCTATCTCCTCTTAGGTGATGTCCTTTACCGGTGAGGGGTCGACATGATTCTTCGTCATTGCCTTGCACACGGGGAAGCTGAACATGTGCTCAATGATTGTCATAGCGGTGCCTGCGGCGGCCATTTTTCTGGGATGGCCACCGCCCAAAAGGTCGTCCGCGCCGGATATTTCTGGCCCACACTTTTCACCAATTGCATCACTGCGGTCAAGCATTGCCATAATTGCCAACTTTTTGCCCCCAAGGCCCGAACACCACCTGCTCTATTACACCCAGTCATCACCGTTGGTCCCTTTTGTAAGTGGGCCATCGACTTCATGGAGTGTAAACCCCCATCTGCCAACGACCATAAATACATCATTGTCGCCGTTGATTACTTTACCAAATGGGCCAAAGCCATGCCCACTTTCAATTATACCACTGATACCACTACCCGTTTCTTTTTTAACCATGTTATCACTCGATTCGAGGCTCCCAAACAGTTGGTCTCAGACCATGGTTCCCACTTCGAAGATTCTGTTTGGCATGAGTTATCCACCCTCCTCAAGTTTGAACATCAATATTCCTCTGCTTACTACCCCCAAGGGAACGGCCAAGTAGAGGCCATTAACAAAATACTCAAAACCATCCTTCAACGCACTGTTGATCGGCATAAGTCCAATTGGCACCACATGTTGTTCCCTGCCTTATGGGCTTACCGTACCTCTACCAAGACCACCACTGGTTTTACCCCGTTTCACTTAGTTCATGGCGTAGAGTCTGTCCTCCCCATCGAGTGTCAGATACCTACCTTACAAATCGCCATTGAGCTTCTCCCCGACACCTCCCCACTTGAGCAACGTCTGCTATCCCTCGAACAAGCTGATGAAGACCGTCGTGCCACTCTCCAGAACATTGAAGCCGCCAAGAACCGCTCCAAAGCTGGCTACGACAAACATGTACACCCTCGAACTTTCCATGAAGGGGACCTTGTCCTCGCCTATGACCAAGCCCACGACAAAACCGGTAAAGAAAAGTTTGAATCCATGTGGCAAGGCCCTTACATCGTGCAGACCTGCCTTGGCAAGGGAGCTTATATTTTAACTGACTTAGAAGGTCACCCTTTGCGCAACCCTTGTAATGGGTTGTATCTTAAACGCTTTTATCCCTAAACAACTCGTGGCCCCATTGGTCTGCATTGTATAGTTTGCTCTCTTTTTGTTTTTCACCTTTTTTACCGCGATCTTACATTCATCATTTTTGCATGACCACAGATGGACCATCTTCCACCTCATTACATTGGCTTCGTCGATGGAGCAAGTGGCTGGTCTCCTAACTTGGCTTCTGCAGCATGGGTCTTATATTCTCCTTCACATGAAATGATTCACCTTGATGGAATCTGTATAGGCGCTGCTACCAATAACCAGGCGGAGTATGATGTTGTGACTGGTCTCCTGACTGCTGCCCTCCAGATGGGCATATGTCACCTTCATGTGTTCCTTGACTCCCAGCTACTTGTCTCCCAACTCAACAACTGTTACCAGGTGCGTGATCCCTGCCTCTTTAGAAAGTTCCTGCACACAAAACAACTCAGCCGACAGTTTGAATCCATAACATTCACTCACGTCCCAAGAGCTCACAATAGTGTTGCAGATCAAATGGCTAACAACATCCTAGATTGGCACATCAATCACACCATGTAGAAACCTCCATCATGCATCACCATCCCATAACATCTCATCAAACATATATAAAAAACCTAAAAAGATTGCAAGGGGCATCCACGTGCCTATCATCACATAAACATTGGCATCCATGTGCAATAAAAAATAAACATAAAAACACATTCAAATACAGGGGCATCCACGTGCCTAATCCTACATACATAATGTTTCATCCATGTACAATACATCACATAACATACACAAGGGGCATCCAGGTGCCCAACATCCTATACTACTTGCATCCACGTGCAATACAAACATATAATAAATCATAAGCGCATCCACGTGCGTACACCACAATCATCATCACTAAAAAGATGCATCCATGTGCATATATATATATCAAAAAATGAATGTCATACATGTCTTGAGTATCCCTATACTCAGCTATACAAAAAAAATATCTATACATCCCTAAAGCCTCATAGAATACATGTTGTAGCTACAAAATCGGGGGGAGTCCCCTGCAATCCCTAATGAGAGTCATACCCTGCATCACTGCCTGCATCCGCTGCCTCCGAGTCCTCTCCTCGCTCCTCCTTCGGTAACTCCTCATCCCCTGTGGGCTCATGTGCCCGCCCCCTGTCCGCTAAGATGGCCACCCGGATCGCGATCGACCGGAACTCTCGTGGTGCCCTCAGACAGTCCTGGATCACCTCTGGATCCACATCCCGCCACCCGTCATCGGTCACTCCCACCAGCAACCGATCCAGCAACATCTGTACGGACTCCAAAGTCCCCTCTACATCCTGCCGACGCACCTCCCCTCAGCCTGGTAAGGCTAGTACCGCTACATGCCCTCGGCGCGCTACATGCCCTGGCGGTGGTCTCGGGCCAACATCTGTGGATCGCCCAACAGTCAGCAACAGTATCTCTAAAAAACTATCATACATAAAACTTGACATCCATAATATGCAAGTAAAATTAATACATACCATCTAGTCCCCATGCCTTTCCTGGCGCCCGTGGTGCCTCTGGATCCCCGGTATAATCCATATCCCTATATGGAAAGTCATCCAGTGTCAATGGTATATGTAGCCATTGTAGGTACAGCTCCTGCGTGAAGTATCTACCAACCTCGCCGCCACCCCAGCGACGCATCATCTCCCCCCACCGCACCATGCGTGGCTCCCTCAGTCCTCCTGCCCTCACCGGCACCCGTGGCCATAGTGTCGATACCCGCTCCATGAAGAATACACATAGAAAGGATCCGTAACAGAATCCTTTGCTAGATTCCTTCACCGATGTCAGCTGCCGCTGCACACAGGTGAGGAACATCTGGCCCCACACACAGTAAACACCATCTAGTACGCGCTCCACTAGCTGCATTTGGCCCCCGGAGACCTTCTCCAGTGACTGGGACCCCAACACACGAACCACACATGCCGCAATAGCCTGTACCGATGGATCCTATAGGTCCACCACCTGGAGTGCATTCCTATGCACCCTAGCCTCTGGAACACAGTACCGCTCCAGCATATCCTCCATATCTACATCCGTGGATACTTGCGGCTGCGTATCCGCCACCCTACCCAGACAAAGCAACCCCATCAGGAAGTATACATCCGCCAAAGTGAGGTCCACCCTCTCACCCTGCACCCTGAATGCCTGTATGTCTGGCTCCCAGAAACTCACTAGCCTGTTCAGCAGCAACCCTGCTGGGCGCATCATAGGTACCTGTGCGAACTTCAATAGTCCACACAATCCGAGCACCGATCGCACATGACGATCCTCCCGGACGACATTCACTATCTCATCCGGGACCTCCTGCTCTCTCCACAATACCAGCGGCATCCTATCAAACACACAAGGCAAACTCATCAGACTCATAACAAAAGAAATCAACCTACCCCCCTCCGGGGAGGCCCTAACAGCTCGCTCCCATCATGGCTTTCGAGACCCTTTCCGCAGTTTTCGACCGCGGCTGTCGGGCCTACAGTCGCGGTCCGAAACCACGCCTATAGGGATCGAACATGCGGTCTTGAACCGTGTGTTTAGCCTCAAAACACGTGGTACCAGACCGCGCATTCTGACCCGAACATCACGGTCCTCTACTGCGTGATCTACCCTGGAACCCGCGGTCCCTCACCGCGGTTCCACCCCAAAAACCCACGGTCCAACCACGTGGACCGTACAATAACAAATCCTGGGACCCACCCCCTACCCCGAACCCGAAAAAATGTAGGTATGAGTTTGATGGGATACTTGTAACTCCCGGATCTGAAAACGGCCGGTCGAATCGTCTAGAAATTCCACCTCATCTCTGGTCAACTCTGATCATTAGTCAAAGTCAAATAGTACAAATGACACTTGTCATGTTGGACCCACTCACTATTTATAGTCCGTTGACTTTTTCTTGTTTTGGCCATTCTGTACTCATACGGAGTCCATTTTTCGAACCGTTTCCACCGTCGGAATCAGCACAATGAGACCGTCATGATGGTCCACTTGTTTTCTTATTTTTTCCCCATCAATTTTTGAGCATTTTTTAGACACCACTCGTCGCCTCGGTTTGCGTGCCACTTTGGCTTCTCTCCATTTTTGGTATAGTTTATATCATCGGATTCATTTTTTCGAGCCCGTGATGATGCTTGAGTTCATTTCTCACTCTCACTTGGTATAGTTTCAACATTGTGTCCTGACACCTTGCTGCCTTGGTTTGCGTGCCACATCGGTCGCCATGGGATTGTTCCACATTTTTCCATGAGACATTCACTCCTGTCATACTGCAACTATTTCGTTATTTTGCCACCATTCATTATCCCACAAGGAGGCCCATCAGTGTTCCCCCCCACCCTCGTTCTTGGTCATCATCAATGTTCCTCGATTGAGCACTTCCTCCTTGCCTGGCCATTCCTTTTGTTCGGTATAATTTTATCCCTTTTTCGGGCCGGACAAGTCCTTTACGAAAAAGGCACTTGGGGAGTTTCTGTTAATCTCTTTTCTGAATCCTCAAATAATGAAAAGATCGTCGAGCAATCTTGCTCCCTTTCATGCTCATTAAAGTACCTGAAAGGGCATCTATCTGGTATAAGTTTACCCCTTTTTCTGGACCTGGTAGACTAATTACGAAAAAGGAATACTCTAGTCACACCAGCTAGAAGAGTTCTTCATTGCATCCTTTTATGCTTCTTTGGGCCTTGGAGACTAACACATGAAAAAGCAACCCCCTGGAGTCTTCTTATCGCTTTCACACTATCTAAAATTGAAAGCAACCACGAGCATGAACTGTCCTGGGCTCGTACAAATCCACACGACAGTACCATTCCATTATTTTAGAGTCTTATTATCACTTTCAGACTCCTTAAAATTGAAAGAAATCACGAGCATGAACTATCCTGGGCTCGTATAAATCCACACGACAGTACCATTTTACACACACTTCTTCTAGTTCCTTAACCCATGAAGAAGTCCCCCTATGCCTTTTGTCACTATGATCGATCATCTCGGCAGCACCCCCAATTAGGTCTCCTTTGTTCAGAGTCGTCTGCAGTCTCCTGCCATTTTACACCCACTTGAGTATCCCTCATCCCAGTCACTCTCCTTGATCCATTCCAGCTATGATACCTTTCCCCTCAGTCAGTTTCATATGCTGCCCAATCATCCCCACCATTATACTCTGAACAAAGGAAGTTTGAGTCCACCCCCTCTACTTGCCCAGTTATCCCCCACAGTATGTTAGTCCTACCATCAATACTCTCACACTTCGGTTCTCCACCTCGTGCTCCTATCAAGGAAACATCATTGCCTTGATAGTTGCAGGTCTCCCTCTGTCGACGACAACCCCTCTATTCTAGAGGATAGACCCAGAGGTCCCTGCGCCTTGGACCCATCACCATCTGTGGTGAGTGCCTGTGGACCATTTTGAGAGGAGTCATCATTGCCTCTCCGAGTGGTTGTTTCTCACATGCTTGACTTCAACACCTTGATCGCATCGTTGAGAATCACGCAAGGTTTATATCCCTTCAGTTATTGGTCGAAGACCCCGGATTTCCCCTGACTCTAGCACATTGGTGAGTCACTTTGGAACACCCAGTTATATGTTCCCGTGGATTTCCGAGTTGTGTTGGCGATTGTATTCGGAAGCCATCCAATTATATGCTTCCTTGAGTACCCATTTCAGTTCCAGTTCAGTGTACCATTGAGAGTATGACCCCTTGTCACTATGATCCAGCAGCTCATCAGTTCCTCTGGTACCCCACTCAGTAGCACTGTTGTTATTCCAGTGTATCAGTTCTTCAGCTCAGACATGGTCATCCCAGCAGTATGTCCCAGATTGGTGTCCCCTCTAGACCCTTATGATGTACATAGTGGTTCTCTATGTATCTTACAGGTCCCCCTTTTTCAGGCCTCACAGTTCTTTTTATGTATCTTGATACAAGCATGGGTATGCCCGCCTCGTCCATATATTGAGATTCTTCCTCATTCATTATTTGAGGCCATGTATATTTCAGGTCCCCATATTTTGGACCCCATTGTTATTATTTTTCTATATCTTGATACGAGCATGGGAATGCCCGCCTCGTCCATATGATCAAATTATTCCTCATCCATTATTGAGGTTATGTACTTTTAGTTTTTGCAGTTGGTTCGGGACCGTTGTTCCGGGCTCCAGTTTGTTTCTTCTCTTCTCCACACCCCAGGAAAACCATACAAGACTTATGATGTCTATCGGCCATACGATGAGCTCCTGCCCTCACACATCAGGGGGCAATCTGTTAACACCCAAAAAGTGCTCACTACCTCATCTACCCATCACATGACTCATTTGTCCATATTTCCTACCACATTTACCTTTAGAACCCTAAAATCCTATTAAAAAGCCTCCAAAAGGCCACAAAACCATTAAAAAAGCCTCCAAAAGGCTAAAAAACCCCTTTTTTCCCCCAAAATTATCCAAAATTCCTCCAAAATAGCAAAAACCCTCTAAAAAGGGAATAAAAAATATAAAACAATGAGGAAAAAGGAGGAAAAAACCCTATACAGTTGACCTAAACCATATGGTTCCCAAAACCATGGGCCAGCACTCCACCACCAAAAACCTATAAATAGGTGATGGAGACCCCTCATTTCATATCCACAATCAAGTACACCCTTACTCTGCCAAAATCACTCTTGAAACCCTAGCTCACCCTTGAGCTACTTTCACCATTGAATACCCCTTTTGTCCCATTTCCACCATTGGAGAAAGAAAAGGAGCAAAGTTGGATTTTGGAGCAACCCTCTTGGATCATTGCAAGAACTTCACCAACCTCTACACTTGAGGTAAAATTTTAATACAAAAGAAAAACCATTTATATTCCATGTTTTGTTATGTTTCTTAATGCTCATGTTAGTTTAGAATTTATATTGTTTTAGCATTTTAATTTACTGTTTATTGAACTGCTACTAAGGAGTCCCTTCTCCTTAGTAGGTGCTCATTTGCACAAGCTAGGGTGAAAACCCTAGCTACAATTTGTGATATAAATCTCCCTGTCCATCCCAAAAGGATGGAATACCAAGTGGAAACACATTTCTTAATAAAGCTTTGAAAGAATGAATATGATGCTTCTGTTGGTTAGCCATATCAACGATGTTCTGAGCCATTAATCCTTTTGTAATAACTTTATTTTCATCTATGATTATTTTTGTTATGTCTTGGATGGCATAGGCATGAAGCTCATCAAAGGTTTTTTCATTCAAGAAATCAATTACAACCTTTCCATATCTATCTTTTTGTCCACACTATTCACAATTGAATGAGAATCTTGGGCAATTGTCTCAGCAATTTCCCACTCTTCTTGTGAGATGACGAAATGACTCCATTGTGTTGTTATAATTGTTTCTATTTGTTCCCAAATTACAAACTTTGCAGTCTTGAGCAAAGGATCTCCCATCAGTTTTCCAGATAAATCATGAATGCTTTTTTTAAATCTACCTTAGAGTGTTGTAGTTCAAAAATGGTAAGGTCTCTCTTGGCTACTTCCTCATTGGAATTCCTTAGCTCATCACATTTGAGCTTTAGTTGATCATGTGATTGATTTAGCTGAGCATCTTTAAGACTCATTTCTGCTACTGCCTATGTGAGCTTATCTGTAGGGTCTGTTGAAGATGTGGCCTGCAAATCTGAAGCCTTTTGAAGTAGAGCATCTTGATTTTTTTTTTGAGCTCATTTACTTCACTTTCCAAAGAAGCGATCTTTTATTTGTGTGACTGGCCATCGTCCAGTGCCTTGTCTAACTCAGACTGTATCGCTAGAAACTCAATTGTTTGAGAGTGCTATACCGTGGGGATATTTATCCTCTTCTTCAAACGTGCAATCTCTTTATATTTTTCTTTTAACATGATTTGAAACAGAGTTGCATCACTTGGATCCTTTACCAATTTGGTAATTTTTTGCTCCAAATCGGTGATCTTCAATTACTTGGCTTTATTTGATGACTTTTCATTTTTTATCTATTTTTCTATTATGTTGAATGCAGCTTGCAACTTATTAGTACTCATAGTTTACTTCATTACATCTTTGTGCACACCTTTACCTATCTTTCGGTGAAGTTCCATGATGTATTTCGAAGGGAACATGTGCAAGTTAACCGTGACATGAGTGGTCTTGAAGTTTGAAGGGACCTTCTTTCCTTTAGGCACAAGTGGTTCTAAAATTGCCATCTTCAAGGTCCCCTACCTCAAATATAATGGAGACATCATCTTTGACTGGTGTCCTATCTCGAGATACTTCTTTGGGAACAGATTCTTCTGGAGATCAATATTGTTGTCTTTAATTTGGGAGTACAGACCAAATAGCCCAGCCTAAACCAATGATATTGTCACCAAAGCATCCTTTTGAGAAGATGTCTCATGCTTCTGATGCCATGCTGCAGATGGAAAATTTTCCAAAATGAGAGGTTCGAGATATGTGGGAGTCAGTTTAATTTGTAATGCTATTCTAAATGTATTTTTCGATATGGACTTCTTCAACATTGACTCGACACTTCATGATTTATCTTTGTCAACATTAGAGGTCGATTCAAGGGTGCTCCTATTTCCCAAGGTATCAACTCTATGTGGAATAGGGATGATTGGTGCCACAACCACCTGAATTGAATCCAAAGCCAATTTATCTTGTTCCCAACTATCCAAGTTGGAAATTTTTCCAATATTGGATGTGGCTCATGAGGATAATCCGCTGCTCTAGCAGACTATATTTTTTAAGAAATGATCCCTTTAGGATCATATTTCCATGTAAATCTCGTAGGGAAGTTGAAAAATACCATCATCTCCTCAACCATTGTTTGAGAAAACATGCTTCTTTCTTTAAAAGTTCCAGCTTTACTGGGGACTTTGAAGGTCCTAGGTCTATTTCCCTTCATGAAGTGTACGTCATCACAGTTGAACCTTTGGAGGATGTACTCCAACGTGAAGATCCTAGGGGTCATGAATATAGGAAAATTATACGGATCTAACTCTGCTCCATATACTCAAATCAATGTGTGGGTCTTGAAACAAAACCAATCCCCAACCGAATCATCACAATTTAACTGCAGCATAATTTTACATTTTGTAAATATTATGGGAGGAGGAGCATCGACTAACAAGGAATAAATTTTAGTTAAGACGGTATCCACGAACATAGAAAATCCTTCATGATTTGGAATAGGATTAATTGACTTCTGGAGGTCTTTTCTATTGAATAAGTCCCTACTATGATAGATGATCATGTAGATTAAATAGGAATTGTATCTGAATATATTTCTAGAAGCAAAATTATTGAACTGCAAATGTATTAAATAAGAAAGGAAATGTGTCATATCTAACTTAATTAGTGATTCATGTCGTGACAAATTGATAATAAAAACGAATCGTAGGGCAGGATCATCAATTACCAAGTCGTGATCATACTCGAGGAACTAGCAGATCATGGACAACGTTGATCGGGATTTCTCGGAGATTACTTCCAGAATGAACATCCATATGAATGCTTCCCTGATTTCTAATGATATCTCTCTAATATTTCCCGCCAAGACCTCTTCATAAAACTGTAACTGGAACTGTCTTCTTCAATGTCTATCATCTCCATGATGAGTTCTCTTTTAATCGAGCGGACAATAGATCCTAGACGAGAAACAATTCCTTTCTTCACAACTGCATATCTTTCAGCACACCACTGCACAAGCTCTGGGAATGGTATGGCCTGTGGTAAGATCATTTTTACCAATCCAAAGTCCCAAATATTTAAAAAGTCATTTCCAATCTTAGTTTTTTATTCAGATTCTATGAATAATTGATGTAGATCGGGGATCGATCATACAGGGTCATGGATATCAAAATGCTCTTCTCCTAAGTGATATTGTCTGTTGAGTGTAGAACCTACAGCAGGAATTGTCTTTGGGTTAGCAGTAGCAGCTATGATGATGATAGCGGTATGAATGCGGGGATGAAGAAAGCTCCAGATTGGTTGAGAATCAGGTGGTGCAGCTATGAAAAGAAGAGGAGTTCTCAGCAACAATAGAAAAGGCATTCAATCAATTCAAAAAGGAATATATATAGCGGAAATTTGAAAATGGGCGACTTAAATGAATTGTAAATGTGGCACCAAGAAATTGGTCCTTTTAAAAGAGGGGCATGGGGGATTTTAAATCACAGGTACCGTTACTTATCAAGATGGAGGAACTAATATCCATTGGATAAAATATAGGTGGGTCCACCTAGCAGGTGTTGTATTCTTAAAACAGTTTTAGGGCTTTGTGAATATGGTATTTTGAAACTTCTTTTTTGGCCCTGAATGAACTTGATGGCACCATGTGGAGACAATAGTTTTTATTCAAGTTCGAGCCTGGATTTTTAAATGTCGAGCATCTTCCAGGGCCTAAAAGCATGATAGTTGTAGATTTCCCTATCTTGATATCTATGCAATGACCGAGGGATTCTAACAATCATTCAGCCCACTTTATTTGGCAGATAGCTATTGTGAAGTGACAGTTTATCTATCCTTTCTGTACGACGTAAAACAGTGGTTTCAAGACCGTTTTAAGGTGGTTTCCTCTGACCACTTTTGAGGCCATGAATGCCTACTCTGCGAACACATGTCTTAAGAGGTTTCCCTTCATGCTTGCACCGAGCTTGTTAAAGGTCAAGCAACTTTCGAGGCCTAAAATCCTTAGATCCGTAGAACACCTCCCATGTGACCTCAATATTTTTACTTGACTTGAAGGTGCTTCAGTTCACATGATATACTTAGTCTGACAGACATTTGTCAGGAAGAAACAACTACCTTTTCTGTTGATTTTGACCGGAGTTGTTTCAGGGCTTGTTGTAAGCGGTTGGATAGACTACTTTTCAGGCCCTGAATGAACCTAAGACCGCCATGTGGCCAATGTGATTTCCAATCAGGGATATAAAATTTAACTTAAATGTTGTGCACTTTGGGGCCCTAAATAAATATCCACCGTTGATCTGAACCTTAAATTCAAGCTCTGGATATCGCTTAGGTATTTAATTGGTGACCTCACGAACATTCCTGCAATGAAAACTCATTCCTCTTTTCCTTCAAATTTAAACTCAAACCCTCAAGATGGTCACAAGTGTTTCCTACGATCAACTGCATTGTTCATTTCCGGCTGTGAAAATATTAGTACCAACATTGGCTTCAGTGGGGACAAACTTTTTCTCTAGAAGAGGCTAAGAACTGTAGACTAATGTCGTTAAGTCCATTGGTTTGTGGAGTCATATCAAGCCTTCATTTTTACAAACTCAAATAGTAAATTGTGATTGAAACATGCATAAACACAATACTAAAATAAGAATGGTACATATTGATACAAAATTTCCTTAGAAGAGAAAAGATAGATATTTAATACTGGAAGAAGCATTTCAATAACATTCCATTAACAGGGTTGCCACATATCTCATCGTTCAGATGTGCCAGCTTGTAATTGTTGTTATCCTGGACTGCAACTACTTTGAATGGGTCGAACCAGATATTGTCAAATTTACTATGTTTGGATCTCTCCTCTTGCCTAGTGTCTCATTTTTAAACAATATCCCTAGGTTGAAAGTCTCCTGCTATTGCTCTCCTATCAAAATTTGCTTTCATCTTTTCTTGGTATATCTTGGTTGTGTCATCCAGTTGTTCCCTAACTTGCTGAATCTCAATCAATTGATGAATTCTTCTTTCCATGTCATTTGGATCATCATGTTCTGGTTCTAATCACTTCATTATTTGTAGATCAATATGAATCGAAATGACAACCTATTTACCATAGATGAGTTGGAAAGGATAACTCCCAATTTCTCTCTTAACATTGATCCTATCTGCCCATAATGCAAATTTTAGCTGAGAGTCCCATGCATTTTTATTTATGTTCAACATCTTCTTGATGATAGTTACCAAGATTTTATTAGAGGATTCTTCCAAGCCATTACCTTAAGGATAATAGGTTGTTGGATGAATTAATTCAATGTTGTAATTTTGACATAAACTCATCATTTTAGTAGGCTTGAAATCCTGGGCATTATATGTAATGATCTTCCTTAGATAGTCGAATCTCGCTAGAATATTCTCTTCTAGGAAATTAATTATAACAATATCATTAGCATTTCTTGTTGGTATTGCATCTACCCATTTGGTGAAGTAGTTAGTAGCAGTAAGAATCCATTTTTGTTGACCACTAGAATTTGGATTTATCTCTCCTATAAAATCTAGACCCCATTGTTGGAAAGGTGCTTCGACTTTGATTGGTTTGAGAGGCAGTTGTTTGAGCTTATGTTTTCTTGCAAACATTTGACATTTGTTTCAGGCTCTAACAAATTTTTTAGCATCGGTAAACAAAGTTGGCCAATAGTAACCGTCTTGAAAGACTTTGTAAGCGGTGGCTCTCCATGCATGATGTCCTCCACATACAACTTTATGGAACTATGCTATTATACCTTCATTTTCTTCCTCTATTACACAATTCAGTAAAACTCCAAGAGGATCTTTCCAAAATAAGCATCCATATAGAATGCGGTATTTAATATATTTGAGTCTAAGAAACCTCATTTTAGATTTGTCGAGATCAGGGGACAAGTTAAATGTTGTAGATAATAAACAATATATTCGTACCATTCAAAACAAGAAAATTTTCCAGAAATATTAAGAGGGAGATTTGGCTAAGTACCTTCTTCCTCTTGATTGGGAATTTGGTGGTCTATCAAATTTATCTCCAGAGATTCATAGTTCGATTTAGCCGGAATTTTGGCTAGTCCTTGTCCTTTTACCATCTTGGTAGGCTTATTTCCATGTCATATTCTTGGATTTTGGAAATCCACTTTCCTCTTCTTCCTTCACTGCTTGGTTGATAGAGAATATCCTTGATGGTACTCCCTGGAATGTAGGAAATGATTTTAGAGTGAAGGAATTATTTTATGAATTACTTGAGTGATTTCACTAGTGAACATGTTTATTTATCTATCGTGTTGTATTTTGACTCAGTGTTTGTCAATTCTCTGCTGAAAAAGGCTATGGGTTTCTCAGGTCCTTCATCATTTTTCTGTAAAAGGACTGTTGCAGTAGTAACTTTAGAGGAAAAAGAAAATATAATAAACTCTTTAGTATAATCGGGATTGATTAAAACTGGTGATTCTCCTAAGGAATCCTTTATTTGTTTAAAATAATTCCTTGCTTCTGTAGTCCATTTGATCTCAACATATTTCCTCAACATGTCAGTAATCTCCTTCATTATCTCAGCAAAATTAGGAATAAATCTTCGTAAAAAGATTATTTTGCTAATAAAATACTGAACTTCCTTTTTATTTCTTGGTAGATCAATTAATTTTATTATAGCGGCCACTCTATCGGGGTCTATTTTAAATCCATCTTTGGAGACAATATGTCCCAACAACTTTCCTTCTATCATTGCAAAAAATGATTTTTTAGGTTTTAGGTACAAGCCGTATTTTCTGCATTTCCTGAAGGTTTGATTTAGATGATGAAGATGATCCTCACCTGATTTTGAGAATACTATCATATCATCCAGGTATATAACAATAAATTTGTCCTTTTCACCTATGAATTTTATATCCATTTCTATTTGGAATGTTTCCCCGGCACTAATGAGGCCAAAGGGCATCTTATCATACATAAACGTTCCCCATGATGTGGTGAAAGTCATTTTTCCCTATCATCAAGATGCATGGAAATCTAATTATAACCTAAAAATTCATCCATCATAGACACTCTGGTTAACCCAACCACTTTCTGAAAAATATGATCCATTTTAGGCAGAGGTTAATTGTCCTTGAAGGAACATTTGTTAAGATTTCTGAAATCAACACACAAACAAATTTCCCCATTCTTCTTCCTCACTAGCACCATGTTAGAAACCCACTCTAAATATCTAAGGGGAATAATTATTTTAGCATCGAGTAATTTCCTCACCTGTTTTTCAATTACAGGGAGTAAAATAGGATTTACTTTCCTTAACTTCTTCTTTACTCACTTAGCATCTAGTTTTAAAGGGATCATATGTTGTATAACATATGTGTCATAAGTTTTCAAATATTCATACTTCCAAGAAAAAACATCCATATATTCTTTGAATAGATATTTATACCTTTGCTTATGCTCGATTGACAAGGACTATGAAAGCTTGATAAATTTTGGTTCTTATGGGGTACCAATATTAACTTCCTCCACAGCTTCAGTAGTTGGTTGAACTGCTCATTTAACAGGGATCTCGTTTTTATCAAACAATTGTTCTAGAGGAACTATAAATTTTGGGATATAGTTGTTCTTTAGATGGAGAATCTTATGACCAACAACCTATTGCATTAATTCAGGATTTGTCATCTTTTCTATCTATATAATGTTTTTAATTTCATACTCTTCATTAGTTTCTATATTAGTAGTTGAAAATTCATCCATAAGTTGAAGGAAATGTTTAATCTGTTGATCATCGTCAAAGACTTGCTAATGTTTGATGTTGTCAAGGATAGAAGGACAATATCACATCTCCACTTCATACTTCAATTTTGGCTTCTTGGGAGGTTTGAATGTACTTGCTGTTAGGTGTTGGAATATTTAAAAAACCACCTATACCATTCTAGACTTAGGATAAATTAATTAATCATTTATGATTAATTTCCTGAGTTTTGACTAGGTAAAATAGGCCAATTTTGTCATTTAGTGGAACACTTTCCATCCTAAGTCACTAGGGTGCCATAGAGCAGATTCTGGATAAGATTCCATTGGATTCTAACTGATTTATTTCCATTTCTGGTTTAGAAGGTCTTTTCCTGATTTAGTTAGCTTTGTCCTGTTTTTTCTGCTTTCTAGTGGAAAAGGTAAAGCTAGTTGACTTAGAAACTTTTTCCACTTGACCAATTCGACCTCCACATCATATATACTCTCCTAAATCCATCAATAATTCTATTTACCTCACTCATGACCTTCCATACCATACTTATCCTATCCATGAGCCTCTAGTACAGTTTTGGAAACTGCTTTTGCCACCTATGGGGTTTTTTGTCCTTTCTAAGCCTTTTCTTTTTTCTCTTTCCAAATTGCCTTCAAGGCATTCGATTTTCTCCATGGAGGTGTATAATATATTTTTATCATATTGATGAATAAAATACAGAGTGATTTCCACAATTTATCTTCTCTATTCTTCTTCTCTCATTGTCTGAAATATTCCATGTGAAATTGTCTTATGAATCTAGTTCCTAGCAATTGAAAATCTCACACAGTATCAGAGCTAGCTTGATTCAAAGAAATTTCCAAAAAAAAATTTGCAGGTATTTCCATCACCAGGAGCACATCAGTATGGATAAAAAAAATCCAAATTTGTGACTCTCACTCCCTTCAATTTCTTTGACTGGAAGGCACATATGATCATCTAGCTTCAGAGCAAAGGATTGTATAGTCACTATGGGGCTTGAAACTGAGCCAGGAGATGTTGCATTAAAGTCCAAATGGTTCGATAGGATTGATGAAGCTTATGGGTTACATTTTCTCTCTATATCTCCATATATTCTATTCCATATTGATTCTCTATCCACTCCAAATCAAGTGTGGACAAAGCTAGAGTCTCTCTTTGGAAAACAGGATGAGCTCAGAGGTCATTTGTTGGAGTTTGAGTCGATCTCTCTTAGTCCAAGTAATTTTGATTCTATGGAGGATTTCATCTAAAAATTCAAGAACCTAGTGCATCAAATCAAGCAATGTGGCATAGAAAAGAAGGATGAGAAATTAATCCTTACCATTTTGTCAAAACTAAGCTCAAAATATTCAGTATTTGTGTCTACCTTTCATACCACAAGACTAGCAGTTCCTAATTGGAAGATGGCAAGCTTGGATGCATTCATTTATTTTCTCACTAAGGAGAAGGAGAAGCTTGTCCAAATGTGGGATATAACACCCTCCAAATACTTTTCACTTGTTGCTCATGGAGCAAAGAATTTCAAGAATGACAAATCCAAACAAAAGATGTTGTCACATGAAGAGGATTCTGATGGAGATTCCAAATCCAAGAAGATGGAGAAGGAGAAGACCAAGTGTTCTTATTGCTGCAAAGGCACTCATCCTGAGAAATATTGCTTCAAGAATAAACTGGACATGATGGCCAAGATGCTTGAAGAGCATAACATAGATGTTCCTGACTTTGCAAATAAAAAACAAGGCAATCTTGTTGTAGAACAAGAACATTGTTTCCAAGCCTCTCTCAAAGGTAATCATGCTTGTGTTTTGAGTACTAGAGTGAAATATAATTCTGATGTCTCTAATTTTGATTCACATTCTGATATATCAAAATCAGAAACCTCCACTTCTTCTTTGGAACAGTCTTCAGTCAGTTCATCCAAGCCTACTCTCAAAACTAGTCATTTTTTTACTAGCTTCTGACTTGTCTTCTGAAAGGTCTTTCCACCTCCATTCAAATCTTTTAGATTCTGATTTATAATATTATTTATAGTATTATATGCAGGTAATTACATATCCCACACCATTTTCCCAACCATTGTATGCACAAAATACTCTACAACCCCCAATTTCTTCAGTTAAGAAACTACATAATTCCATGGTTTCCTACACTATGACAATTGCCTCTGTTTCACTTTTGTCTTTCATACATTTAATTGGTTGGAAATCCATGTTTTTTTCCATAATTGGACTTATATTCCACACATATGGACCTGAACCCATCACTCATGGTTCAAAATTCAAGGCCTCACACTCTCCAGGCTCGCTCAGCTGTCAAGGTGACCTAGTTTCTCACACTTTTCCTACTCAAACTCTGTTTGATCATGGAGACTCCACATATTTACTGGTTTCTACTCCATATGACTCACATTATGATATTTAATAGCTGCATGATCTCATTTTAAATATCATAAAGGTTCTACAACAATTTGACGAGAAGGTACAAGAACTAGTGCACCACATTGCAGCTACAGAAGAAATTGATCATGTTGAGTTCATTGTTTCTCCTTGGGAAGGAGTATGCATAGATCTTCTTTCCGTAATTGATTATGTTTTCATATCTGATTATATATGTTACAACAGAAAGAAAAATTCATTTGATGCTCCTCTATCATCAGAAGATGAGCTTCATAGAGCCTCTACACATGGTTCTTTCCTACACAACATTGATGTACGGATGCATGATCATGACATCCACAATCTCTTCATCAAGTCGGTTACTCAAAAGCAGCCCATTCATCTCAATCAGCTCATTCAAATAAGAAATATGACAGTATGAAGACATCAAGCATGTCCATTTTTTAGGGATGGTTTTGTTCCCATGAGGTTTTCCATGTTTCCTCAGTTTACGTGGACTAGTTATTTTTGTATTGGGGTGACCATAGGACTTGTTGCTTGGGCCCTATATTTCTGATATTTTCCTGATTCCCATCACATAAATTCAGGCTTAAGGGGGGGGTATTGGAATATTTAAAAAACCACCTATAACCATTCTAGACTTAGGATAAATTAATTGATCATTTATGATTAATTTCCTGAGTTTTGACTAGGTAAAATAGGCCAGTTTTGTCTTTTAGTGGACCACTTGCCATCCTAAGTCACTAGGGCATCTTAGAGAAGATTCTGGATAAGATTTCATTGGATTCTATCTGATTTCTTTCCATTTCTGGTTTAGAAGGTGCTCTCCTGATTTAGTTAGCTTTGTCAAGTTTTTTCTGCTTTCTAGTGGAAAAGGTAAAGCTAGTTGACTTAGAAACTTTTCCCACTTGAGCAATTCGACCTACACATCATATCTACTTTCCTAAAGACATGAATACATTTTATTTACCTCACTCATTAGATTCCATACCATACTTAGCCAATTCGCGAGCCTCTAGTATAGTTTTGGAAATTGCTTTTGACACCTGGGGGTTTTTTGTCTTTTCTAATCCTTTTATTTTTGCTCTTTCCAAATTGCCTCCAAGGAATTCGATTTTCTCCATGGAGGGTGTATTATATATTTTTATCCTAATGATGAAAAAAATACAAAGTGATTTCGACAATTTATCTTCTCTATTCTTCTTCTCTCATTGTCTGAAATATTCCATGTGAAATTGTCTTATGAATCTAGTTCCTAGCAATTGAAAATATCACATTAGGGCCAATGAATCATCCTTCTGGTTGCATTCCCTTGGGACAAATATTTATATTAAAGGAATCAAATAATTTTTCAACAAGACCCCAAATGAGATTTATGTATGCTCTAAGCCTTGGGTTCTTTGCTTGATAAATAAATTTGACTTGATTTACTACCAACTCAGAGTCTCCAAAGACTGTCAACTTAGTAATTTTGAAGTCTTTAGCGGCTCAAAGGCCTAATATAAGGCCCTCATACTCAACAACATTTTTGGTGGTATCGAATTCTAGCTTGTAGGACAACATAGTCTCTTCCCCTACCGGTTAGAACAACAACACACTGACTCCAGATTCATATTTCACTAAGTCTCCATAAAAATATAGTTTCCATACTCAACTCTTGTGATCTTAGTCATCATATTTAGTCACTTGAGGTTTTACAATTTCCTCCTCAAGGGACTCATTGGTAGACAACATACAACATCCCATATCATCATCAGTATCATATAGACAATAATTAATAGGAGTGTATTGATCACTTATTACGTATGCAATCGTAGCTTCTCTATATAGACGTCTAATTTCTCCTACAAACACGGATACTATAGATACTTCATATCCATCTGCATGGTACTTCCCAATTTTTTAGCCCGGCTTCTTGGTAGAAGCATACCATATTTTGTTGGGACATCTTCTACTACCACATCCATCATTATACTTTTGGCTAGTAATTGGGCAAGAGTTACTACCAAATCCTTTATCATACCTACACACTTCATCCTTCTAGAGTCAAAACTATAAAGATCCTGATAAGTCCTTGTGATCTCTAGTCCTAGTTGTTCCATAATAACTTTTGGCATCAATTCGTGGGAAGCACCAGAGTATAGCATACATTTTTGGAGTAATTTATCATGTACACTGAGAGTAACATAAAAATGAGCAATACGTTCTTCTTTGTCATAAATATGAGGGCCACATTGAACAACTGGTGATTCATCATTCATATTTATGGTATCTTGTTGATCAATGAATTCACATTTGTGTAGCATATTATCAATTTGCATTTGGTACAAAGGGTTCTTTATTATCTCATACAATGGGACTTATATCTTCAATTTTCTCAATTCATGTTCCAGATTGAAAGGTATACTATTTTTCTCGTACTTTTTAGGCTCTTGATCTAGATTTTTGTGTAGGGCGGCGTCTGGCTCTTTTTGACCAAATGAACTAATACTTTAGTGGTTTTGTCCTTCGACAGGTATCGATTCTTTTGTATGGGAGAGGTTTGGGGTGGATTTATATCAAACCTGCTTTGGGGGGGGTAATTTAGGAGGGATATTATACTGTCGATTGACAAATTCTGGTCTAGCTATAAGATCATACTTCTTTTGAAACTCAACCTATAGAGTATCTGGGAATAGTTGATATTCAGATGATGATGAGTCATTCTCTTGATGACTCTTCTGATATTTATTAGTTTTGTTATTTTAAAGTAAGTTTTCATAATCATCTCTAGTGAGATGCATGAGATAGGACTCTTCTTCCATCCAATTCGGTTGTTCTTCGGCTTCCTCGTAAATTTCTTCTCTAGGTAGTTCGATCAGATTATTATCGCTTTCCTTGAGTAGTGGTCTTAATGGTTTTTCATCATAACGTTTCTCTCAATAGGTCATCTAAGGATTGTAAGGCCTTCTAAACTAAGTGGGAGGACGAGTGGGGGACTATTTGTTCAAAACAATACTTTCCAATTCCATTCCAGTAACCTTGTTTGACAAGTTTTTGATAATGCGAGACATTTCCTCTATCTTTGCTTCTTGAGAGTATTTAGGCCCGAGGAACTACTCCCTTATTTATCTTTCCCTTTATATTTTTGCTCAGCATCGTTATTCAATTTTATTTTACCTCTAGATCTCATATTTCCTTTGACATCTAGAGCGTCATCTTGCATTATACTAAGGGAGATGCATCTTCTCTATCTTAACATGATAGAAAAATAAGAGGGAAAAGCACCTGCATATGTATCCTGGGTTGTTGCTTCAGTAGTTTGGATATCCTCATGGATTCTGTAATATACTTTATTAAATCTTGCGGTAAAATCAACAAGAGTTTCAAAATTATTTTTTTTAGGGAAGAAAATTATGTCAGATAATACAAGTTATCACGCTTGACTCCCCACTTCTTGATGAAATTGTTTTCCAAATTTTCCATAGTTCTGATCGAATCATTTGGAAACACTATGAACCATTTTCAGGCCTCTCCATCTAGTGATTGAGTGAATACTCTCATGTATACATCATCGTGGTCGATAAAATGTTATCAGTGAAGTCTTGAAAGTAATCCACCTGATCTCTCGTAGATGTACCCTTATTGCCATCAGATTTAGGTAATAACTTCAGATAGTGAGTGGCCATATCATTTAAGGGTGTAGGTAATTGTAGAGAACCATGTAGACTAGACACCCATCAAGGTGTTTAGGGTGGTGGTCCCTTGCCACCTCCTCCTCCTCCTCCTCCTGACATTAGGTTTTTATCAATTAACTTCCTAGCTTCAGTGGAAACGAGCGGGGGATCAAGTAAACCAAACGGAGTATTGGTCTTCTGGGGAGGAGACTCTCATTCAGGGGTTTCAAAAATAAACTCAGAATCAATGAACTGTGGGACAAAAAGAGGAGGAGAGAACATTATTTGGTGATGCCAGGTTAAGTGGATTGATATTTTCCACATCTATGTCTCCAAAAGACAGGATATTGTAGAGCCACAAATTCTCCATGACTAAGCTTCAATCGAGTATGTCTGCTTCTGGATTCTAGGTTTTCCTTGGTGGAGTCTCCAAGTGGATTTCACAGCCTGCAACTTGATTTATTCCACTACGAAATCAAGGGCGTAAGATTGTCATTGTCCCTATGGAAGATTAATCTTCTTGCTACGTTCCCCGGCAACAATGCCAAAAAAGATGGTATTCCCAAAGATGTTCTAAGTCTGTATTTTAGAACTTTGCCTGGGAATAAATAATATTACTTGTTCTAGTTTGTATTTAGGCCAACACTTAATCAAGAATTATATCAGTTGATTTAATTGAAAATACAATGGACATCTATAATTATGATTATATGTGGGAAACACTTTTGGTATGTCAGCAAAATTTGGAATGAAGGAATAAGTGAAAATGGCATGAGTGAAGGTACAGTAAAGTAAATATTTATCTCAAGTTTGTAGAAAACGTACTGATCATTGAATTCAGTAGTTATAATGGAATAATAGAAAAATAAACCCAGTCCTTGCAGGAATAATCCAATCAATGTTCAATTGATATATTATGAATACTTCACAACACACAATAAAAGATACCCACAACCATATTTGTTTCAAATATTTAGTAGTGGTAGATGAAACCATAACGAAATAAATTAACTTTGTCTATTACAGAAGGTTGAAAGAGATGGAAATACAAAGGAGAAAATACTAGTTGCACATAACCAGAGCTTAGAATCCACACACATCCATGATAAATCTTGAATGTCATTTTCTCATTACTTGATCAGATCAAAATCATCAGAAGTTATATTTCTTACAAAAGAGTTGACCCCTTATATCAATCGCTCTAATCTATTTATAGCCCTTTAGGCTCTTACAAAATTTATAACAAGAATCGATTATGGAATAAACCACCTTCAGTTTCTCATATTGTTATCAACAAAAAAATTGTTACAAAAATGTCTATCTGGAAAAATGATGTTGACTTGTTGGAAGTGGAGATCGGGAAGCTCCTTGATGAGGTGGAGGAGGACTATGCTGTGACGATGATGTTACAGGTGCAGACTGTGTAGTTGAGGCTCTTTCCAGTTTATTTAGTCATAGGAACCTAGTGATGTTCTTCCACTCTTTACCCAATGGATACTGGAAAACCTTCAATTCCCTGAGTGCCATATCTAGCTCTGAATAATGCTCCAATGTGGGCTTAGGAAAAGACTTGAAAATTGTCTGAAGACGATTGAGGATTTCAAAATATGGGTGCAACTTATCCAAAACCGTTCTTCCGTCTAATTCTCCATGGATGTATTCTAGATGGACTTCGGAATTTCATGCCTCTAAGATCATTACATTATAATGGTATTTGTGATATAAATCTCCGTGTCCATCCCAAATGGATGGAAGACCAAGTGGAAACAAATTGCTGAATAAAGATTTGAAAGAATGAATGTCATGCTTCAGTTGGTTAGCCATATCAATGAAGTTCTGAGCCATTAATCCTTTTGTAATCAATTTATTTTCCTGTATGATTATTTTCGTTCTATCTTGGATGGCATAGGCTTGAATGTCATCAAAGGTTTTTTCATTCAAGAAATCAATTACAGCCTTTGCCATATCTATATTTTTGTCCACGTTGTTCACAATTGAAGGAGAATATTGGGGAGTTGTCTCAGCAATTTTCCACTCTTCTTGTGAGATGATGAAATGACTCCATTGTGTTGTTATAAGTGTTTCTATTTGTTACCAAATTAAAGACTTTGTAGTCTTGAGCAAAGGCTTTCCCATCAGTTTATAGGTAAATCTTAAATGCTTTTTTGTAAATATACCTTAGACTACTCTAGTTCAAAAATGGTCAGGTCTCTCTTGGCTACTTCCTCATTGGAATTCCTTAGCTCATCACATTTGAGCTTCAATTGATCATGTGCTTAATCTAGTTGAGCATCTTCAAGACTCATTTATGCTACTTCCTATGTGAGCTTATTTGTATGTTCTGCTTAAAATCTGGCCCGCAAAGCTGCAAAATTTTGAAGTAGAGCATCTTGATTCTGTTTTTTGAGCTCATTTACTTTTCTTTCTAGAGAAGTGATCTTTTAGTTGAGTGAATGGCCATCAGTCAGTGCCTTATCAGAGAGTGCTCAACAGTGGGGATATTGAGCCTCTTCCTCAAACTTACAATCTCTTTATCTTTTTATTTTAACATGATTTGAACTGTAGTTGCATCACTTGTATCCTTTACCAATTTTGTAATTTGTTGCTCCAAATCAAAAATCTTCAACTTCTTGTCTTTATTTGATGAATTTTTATTTTTTAGCTATTTTTCCATTTTGTTGACTTCATCCTGCAACTTATTAGTACGCATAGTGTACTTCATTACATCTTTATACACACCTTAACCTATCTGTCGGTGAATTTCCATGATGTATTTTTAAGGGAACATGTACAAGTTAACCGTGACCTGAGTGGTCTTGAAGTTTGAAGGGACCTTCTTTTCTCCAGGAAAAAGTGGTTCTAAAATTGCCATCTTCAGTGTCCCTTGCCTCAAATCTAATGCAGACAGCATCCTGGACTGGTTTCTTGTCTCGAGATACTTATTTGGGAACATATTCTTCTTGAGATCAATATTGTCATCTTTAATTTGAGAGTACAGGCTAAATAGCCCATCCTTAACCGGTTATTTTGTCACCAAAGCATCTTTTTGAGAAGATGTCTCTTGATTCTGAGGCCACGCTACATATGGAAATTTTCCAAAATGAAAGGTGCCATATATTTGGGAGTCTATTTAATTTGTAATGTTGTGCTAGATATATTTTCCAATCTAGACTTCTTCAACTTTGACTCGACACTTCTTGATTTATCTTTGTCAACATCGGAGGTTGATTCATGGGTGCTCCTATTTCCCAAGGTATCAAATTTATGTGGCGTGGGGATGAATGGTGTCACAGCCACCTGGATTTGATACAAATCCAATTTATCTTGTTCCCAACTACCCAACTTGGAAATTGTTTCCAATATTGGGTGTGTTTCATGAGGATAAGTCACTTCTCTAAAAGACTATATTTTCTGAGAAATGATCCCTTTAGGATCATATTTACATGTAAATATTGTAGGGAAGTTGGAAACTACCATCATCTCCTCAACCACTATTTGAGAAAACCTTCTCCTTGCTTTAAAAGGTCCAGCTTCACTGGGGACTTTGAAGGTCCAAGGGATATTTCCCTTCATGAAGTGTGCGCCGTCATAGTTGAAGCTTTGGCAGATGTACTCCAAGGTGAAGATCCTAGGGTCATGAATATAGGAAACTTATATAGAGCTAACTTTTCTCCATATACTCGAATCTCGGTGTGGGTCTCAAAATAAAACCAATCCCCAACTAAGTCGTCGAGATTTAACTGGAGTGGATTTTTACATTCTGGAAAGATTATGGGAGGAGGAACATCAAATAAAAAGGAATAAATTTAAGTTACGACGGTATCCACAAACACAGAAAATCCTTCATAAGTTGGAATAGGAGTAATTGACTTATGGAGGTCCTCTCTATTGAATAATTCCTTATTATGATAGATGATCATTTAGATTAAATAGGACTTGTATCTGAATAGCTTTCTAGAAGCAAAATTCTTGAACATCGAATGTATTAACTAAGGAAGGGAAGATGCCATATCTAATGTAATTGGTGATTCAAGATGTGACAAATTGATAAGAAAAAGGAATCCTAGGGAAGCATTATCAATTACCAGGTTGTGATCATACCCGAGGATCTGGCAGATCATGGACAATGCTAATCGGGCTTGCTCAGAGAATTATTCTAGACTGAACATTGAATGCATACCAGGAAGGTCTTCTCTTGGGGGAATTAACATCTAGATGAATGCTTCTTGTCTTTCTAATGATAATTATCTAATATTTCCCGCCAGGACCTCTTCATCAAACTATAAACTGGAACTGTTTTCTTCGGTGTCTGTCATCTCCATGATGAGTTCTCTTTTAATCGGGAAAACAATTGATCCCAGATGTGAAACAATTGCTTTCTTCTCGGGTGCATATCTTTCATCACACCACTACACAAGCTATGGGAATGCACTGGCCTATGGTAAGATCATTTTTTCCAATCCAGATCCCCAGATATTTTATAAGTTTTTTCCCATATTAGATTGTTTTTCATCTTCTCTAGATAATTGATGTAGATTCGGGATCGACAATATGGGGTCATGGATATCAAAATGCTCATCTCCTAAGTTATATTCTCTGTTGAGTGTAGATCCTGCAGTGGTAATTGTCTGTAGGTTAGCAGTAGCACCCATGATTATTCTAGTAGTATGAATGTGGGGATGAAGAAAGCTTTGTATAGGTTGAGAATCAAGTGGTGCAGTGATGAAAAGTAGAGGAGCTCCTGGAAGTAGGTGAAAAGGTGTTCAATCAATTCAAAAAGGAATGTATATAGAGGAAATTTGAAAATGGGTGACATAAATGAATTGTACACGCGACACCAAGAGATTATTTCTTTTAAAATAGGGGCACGAGGAGATTTTAATGCACGAGTACCATTACTTATCAAGATGGAGGTGTTAATATCCGTTAGATAAAATATAGGTTGGTCCACCTAGCAGGCGGTGAATTCTTAAAATAGTTTCAGGGCTTTGTGAATATGGTATTCTGAAACTTGTTTTTGGTCCCTGAATGAACTTGAGAGTGCCACATGGAGATAGTGGTTTTTTATTTAGGGTCGCTCCTGCATTTTTAAATGTCGAGCAGCTGCTAGCGCCTGAAAGCATGACAGTCATAGATGTCCTGTTAGAAAAACAGGATCGCAGAGCAATAACAATAAACAGAAATGCAAATATAATCACACATACACATTACAAGAGAGACACAGATATATCGTGGTTCACCCAACTTGGGCTACGTCCACACTGAATTTTCCAGTCCTTATTATTATTACCATCCAGCAAGGTGAAGGCATACAACCTGCAACACAACCGCTGAACTTCCTCTTCTCTGTTTCACAGTCTCTCTCCTGATCTCAGAGATCTTTACAATGCATAAAACCTAATACATCATCCTGCCTAGCCGTATTACAATGTCTTTATTTTATAAGGGAAATACAATGGGAAAATACCACGAGATACCCAAAACCATGGGCCCGCAAAACAGCTAGCGCAAACAGCCCCAAAAATTTTCTTGGGGGGTGTTGCCCCCCAACCCCCATTTCTCGGGGGCGTTGCCCCCGAACCCCCACCGGGGGACCGCTGGCCCCCGGACCCCCCAGCCAGGGGGGATGGTCCCCCCTGGAACCCCGTGGGGGGGCGATGCCCCCCCACACCCCCCCCGCTGGGGTGACTGTATAGTCCACCTACATATCATATAAAACTGGGGTACAAACACGGCTGATACAATATCATCTATGAGACTAGAAGATCTGGATCCACAACCAACATGTCCCTATATTGAGATCTATGCAATGACTTTGAGGGATTGTAAAAATCATTCAACCCAATTTATCTAGAAGACAGCTGTCGTGAAGTGAATGTTTATCTGTCGTTTTTGTCAAATGTAAAAGAGTGGTTTCAGGACCGTTTTAAGGTGGTTTCCTTTGACCGTTTTAATATATGGACATGTGTCTTAAGCGGTTTCCCTTTAGGGTTGCACCGATCTTGTTAAAGGTAAAGCAACTTTCGACTCCTAAAATCCTTAGAGCCATAGCTCACTTCCCCTGTGACCTCGATATTTGTACTTGACTTGAATCTATTTCATGTCACGTGATATACTTGGTATGATATACATATGTTAGGAAGTAACAACTACATTTTCTGCTGACATTGATCGGAGCGGTTTCAGGGCTTGTTGTAAGCATTTTGGATAGACTGCTTTTCGGGACCTGAATGAACCTGAGACCGCCATGTGGCCAATATGGTTCCCATTCAGGGCTCTAGCTCTTAACTTAAAGGTCGTGCACTTCGGGGCCCTGAATAAATCTACACCGTTGATGTGAACCTTAAATTCAAGCTTTATATATTGCTTAGTCTTGAATTGTTGACCTCACGAACGTTCCCACGATCAAAAATCATTCCTTTTTTCCTTCGGATTTAAACTCAAATCTCCAATATGATCATAGGTGTTTCGTGTAATCAACTACGTTGTTTGTTTCCAGCTGTGAAAATATTAGTACCAACAAGTAGCATGGGCACAGTCTCCCTTAGATTTTTGGGAGGAGAAAGAGCATGGGGCCTTACTCAAACTCTTGTAATTTGATTGAGCAACTGGCCCTTTCTCTCGCTCTAGTAAATATGGGAGAAAAATTATAAATCAACTAAATTCCCGGGGAAAATATCTTTCTTGATATTGACTTGAGAATCCAATAAATAGTTCTTAAAATACAATTCCAACTTAAGGCCTCGATATAGTAAAGTAATTTAAAGAAAAGGTAATTTTACTTCCACATAATTAGCTGATATTAGCGACACATTTAAATAAATGGATGGGAAGATGTTAAATTAGTTAAGGAGGCACAAAACATAATATTAACAAGATAAACAGAAAGAGATCTTATTCTACCCAAGTTATGTATCACATGTATTCAGATTTTTGGAAAATTAGTATTCACTATAAGCAAATATATATGTTTTATGCACTTCGAACAAGACTTAACTGGAAAATGGAATCATGCATTCATAATGAGAGATAAATGCACATATTATAAAATACATAATCACAACATCACCAATAAGTCTGAAGAAGAATCGAGAGCATTCCATTAATCAGTACAAAAGTGTACAAAATTTCAATGTAGTAGCGATTTCCCACCACAACCCCCCCTTTCGGCTTCAAATCCAAGGGACAACTGAATTAATTGTCCAAAATTGAAATAAATGTCTCTCTTTATTAAAAAAAACTTAGAAAATAGTAATAATTATAGCAAGATAAAATAAAATAAACAATAATATTTTAATTCGGATCATTCCCTGAATTTCTCCCACTGTGTGTGCCAATCCTTGATCTCATCATATAGACCATCTTGCAGCTATTCAAATTGAAATTCAACCTTAAGAAATTTAGGCTCGATTTCCATGTCTAACTCTGACCCGATTAGGTTAATGAAATCATCTTTCAATGCTGCTAATTCTATAGGTTGATAAATGTAGTCATTGAATACGTCATGATCAACCTTGGTCAATTCTTTAATCACTAGTTCGCTTCATTTACATATTCTTGTGTGGAATCTCGGGCATTTTTCCATGCTCTTACTTTTTCCAACTCTTTCTTCTGAATTGTGAAAAGATTCATGGGAACTTCATCGTATTGTTGCTTCCATTTATAACTGTCCTGTACATATTGTTGAATCACTTTAGATTCATCTTCGAACCAATTGGCTTCATCTGTGAGATTTCTCAGGATCACATAGTATTGTTGTAATTCCTCCAAGTGAAAAATAAAATTCTTTTGAGACTCCATTAGCTTTAAATTAGTTTTGATGGCCTCTTGTTTTACTTGGTCCAAAATAAATGCATTTTCTTGTTGGAAAGTATCGATTTGAAACTTGACGTAGTCTCTATCCATCTCCAATTCCCCCATTCACTCCTCATGTTCTACTTTAAATAGAGATTGATCATTCGCATGCACTTCTTTCAGCTGCTCCTATTCCATGAATGACTAATGATGAAATTCATCAAGAAAACGCTTCATCTCTTCATACAATTGCTTATATTGCTTTTTTTGGTCATTACATTGTTGCACCTGTTTGATTAGCTCTCCAATAGAAGACACATTGACATTTTCCAATAATCTAATCAAGGAGGCAATGTCAGATACACTTTCACTTGGTTCCTTTCTTTCCATGTCAATCACTGTGATGTTGTTGGTATTTCCTTTGGTATTCTATCTCTTGGACAACCTTTTTGAAATACTATTTCTTCTTGAATCAACAAAATAATCTCCCAAGGATATGATTGTAGTTTCTACCTCCATGGGTGTTATGTAGAATTTTGTCCTACGGATAAGCCAAAACTCTCTTAACTTTAAAGCAGACTTTAAACTAACCTTAAAGCAAGAAACAAGTCAAAACAAATGCTACCTTGAATCCCTAGATCTAACAAACATCTCAGGATTAAAATGCTAGAAAGAGTAGAAGAGGTTTAACTAACCTTCTATCCAGACGCTTGTTCTTGTAGTTGCTCCGATCTCCAAGCCCTCACAAATGAACCTGTCAAAATGGAACCAAGACACAAGAATGCACTATTCTCTAGCAACCTGAAACATGAGTTAGAATCTAAATCTATGAAAGATACAAATCATATCATTAAAACAAGATTAACACAAATGATTTGGGGAAACAAGACAAGTTATTCCATTACAACTTGAAGAATACTTACAAAAGGTGCTTGATGTCCAAGCCAATCCTCCAGCTCCAAGTGTCTTCTCCTCTAGCTATCTCCACAATGCTGCAAGACCATAAGTTTGGTACTCTCAAGAGTCCTCCTTTTTCCAATGGAATGCCTCTCTTTTATAGTGAATGGTGAGGTTAACCAACAAGAGAGATGGGTGGATCTAAGGAGAGATAAGTGGATCAGGGTTTCTAATCGAAGGAAATGAGTTGAGATCGAATCAGGGACCCCAATATTCCATTATCTTCGAAAATCCAAAATCCCACAAGCCAAGGGAAAAATGCTATTAAAAGAGTACCCGCGTTCTGCAGTCTCTGCAGAACGCGGGTACTGCCACGTTTTGGGAAAATAGCATAGCGCGGTAGTACCTAGTACCACGTTTTGATAGATGAGCAAGGCACGGTAGTGTATGTGGATAAAGTCTAAGGTGGGTCAAAACTTGTCAGGGTAGATTCACCTTCAAGGTTGACTCATCATCTGTCTCTTCCGGATGGTTTAAAACAGTAGGGAAAGTGTCGTCAACTCGTTTTGTGATGGAGATGCGACACTGTGAAACATAGAGGTATAACAATGGGTTGAAGGTACCCTCCATATCTCATATCCAATGGAATCCCTGGATTGATGGGGGATTTTTTCAATGCAACCTTTTTGTCCTATTATTGTTGTTCAAGTCTTTGCAATTTTTCTTCTTTATCTCTTTTTCTTTCCTCATCATCCCTGCGGTTTTCATCCCGCTCTTTTTGTTCTTGTTCCTAGAGGATTCGAAGCCTTGATTATTCTTTGTTATATTATTCTTTCCATTTGTTATCTTCCTCCACTTCTTTTTGGATCTCTTCTTCTTTTCTTTTATGTTCTTCTTCTTCCACAGTTGTGGCCCTGTGGCATTCTTCCTCTACGGCTTTAACGTGTTCTTCCTCTGTGGTTTTTTGGAATTCTTCCTCCACGACTTTTCAGTGTTCTTCCACCGTGGCTTTGCATTTTCTTTTTATATTGCTTTGTGACATTCTTTCTTCGTGGATTTGCGGCGTTCTTCCTTTGATGTGTTTTGAGCTTCAGCCGCTGGTCGTGCCACCTCCGTGTCAGCTTACTTCTTTCTCTCTAGCCTCTTCCACTCTTCTATCGTGGCCTTGTGGCATTCTTCTTCCATGGATTTATTTCTATCCTCTTCCTCCCATAGAGAATCCTGTTGATATTTTTTCTTGGATTCATTTTCCAATTCCTCTCCCTGGGATAAAATTTGTGTTTGAAGCCTCCATAGATTCACTTGTTCATCAAAAAAAAAATTACCCTTTCCTCTATCTTTCTTCTAGCTTGGTTCTTATTCATGATTTATTTTTCCACCTCATATTTGAAAGTAGCTCTTCTCTCAGTTCTGATAGTATCCTGAAGAGATAACTATTGGTCGTGTAGTTTCCTCTGCTCACATTCCAACATTTTCTCAAAAAAATCATCAAATGAAGTATCCCTTGAAACAAAGTTTCTGCGTGGTCTTACTCATGTATGCGGGTATTATGTAGTGATAATTACCTAAAATTACCTTCAATCACCATGTTGTTGCAGCAACATCCTCCCCCAAAAAATTTTGTACATATTGGGGCCCCTCCTTTTATTTTTTCTAGAAAGACTACCTTAAGAGGTTAATTCTCCTTTTTTACTCAGTTTTGTTTTTCAACTGAAGTTTCTACTTTGAAAATTTCAAGTTTTCTTCTAAAGGTTAAATTCATGAAATTCTCCCAAAGCTGCGGAAGCATTCAAGTTTGTCTCCCGAAACCACGGAAAGTTTTCCTCTCAAAATTGCGGAAGCCATTAAGTTTTCCTCCCGAAATTGCGGAACCATTCAGGTTTCCCTTCCGAAACTGCGGGAGTCATTCGCATTTCTCTCTCGAAGCCGCCAAAAGACTTAGTGTATTTGAAAAAATCTTAAGTTTTTTTTCTCTCGAAATTGCGGGAACCATTCAGAAATCTCTTCCGAAACGGCGGAAGCATTCAAAAATATCTTCCAAAATGGTGGAAGCGTTCACGTTTCCCTTCCGAAACTGCGGAAGCTATTCGCCTATCCCTCCCGAAACTGCGGAGCAATTGGCGAATCCCTCCCGAAACTGTGGAAGCGTTTAGGTTTTCCTCCTGAAACCGCGGAACGCTTTTGGAAAAAGAACTTAAGCATCTCTCTCGACCTTGCGGGAACCATTCACGAATCCTTTCCGAAACGGCGGAACCTTTTAGGTTTCCCTTCCGAAACTGCGGAAGCGTTCGAGTTCTTTTCCCGGGAGCCATTCAGGAAAGTCTCCCGAAACGGTGGGAACCTTTGCGAAATTGTTCCGCAATTGCGGAAGCAATTGGCATATCTCCATAGAAATTGCAAAAAGAAATTCAAAGCTCTCCCGAAACTACGGGACGACTTAGCGAAACCACTCGCGATAATTTTCCAAAAGGTTGTACTTCGAAAAGATACGGAAATCTCTTCCGAAACTTCGATGCAGTTCGCCGTAACATTCCGCAATTACGGATGAAACTCGTAAGTCCACCCTGCAAGTGACGGTCGCGCACAAATGCCGAGACGGATTGAAATGACCGCTCCGTACAAGAAATTAAAACCCCATTTTAATGGCACTACCAACCGGTTTAATGCCGCACGTGTCTAACCTTTTAAAAGGACGGTGGGGGTTTGGTTGATCACATTGTTAGTTTTCATTCAAAGAAACGCCGTTGAGAAGACCGTGCCGGACCGCTCCATCTCAGCTCATCCACGACCGCGTCCACCTCATTCAGCCACTATCTCGTCACCAAGTAGGTTTTTTAACCGCTATTTTTGTCTCATATCCACGTCAAGTTACTTTTGGGGTTTTTTCCCGTCCATAACGTGGCCGATAGACATTAGTAGCATAGGTCATTTTTTTGTTTTTTTTAAGACCTCCGTGGCCCCTTAGGTGCCTTATTTCTACTGGCTAAAAGCCATAGCTGTGACCACCCGAGTTTTTCACTGGCCACATTCCAGACATTGTCACCCTCATTCAAACTTCGTACCGGCCACACAGTGTCTCGTAAATGTTATTAATAACAGTAGTGGTCGGCTGAACCCCTCACCTTTGGATGAATGTGGAAAGTAGTCTCTTGTTTCATCATAATATTGTTTCACTCCAAGCTCACCCACCATTGACCATTAGAAGTGCAACGATGAAGGATATCCTTTCTCCTAGGGCTAGGCGGGAAGCATTTTGTTTCCACGTCATATGCTTACCTTTTCGGAAGCATTCCAAACTTTGTCTCCTTAGGATAATCAAGTCTCAGAACCATATTTCTTGTTTGGAGTGATTTATTTTGCTTCCCCAACATGCAACTTCATAATTTGTCTATATTTCTCATTAGCATGTTGAATCGATCCTTCTCTTTGTTAAAATCTCATAACAGGTTGCACATTTTTATAATGACTTGTATTTGGTTGCTAGCAGGGATAAGCCAGGATGCCAAAAGGTGGTAGAAAGAAAGCTAAAGTGATGGAACCAGAGCCAGTGCCACTTAGGACTGAAACTACGTTCCAAGATACTAAGTGTATCATTGGCATTCCTCCCGAAGTCCATTGGGGCAATGTTTGCAGGATGATCAGGGACCAGGATATCCCGGATGTGCTACTGGAAGAAGAACAAATATACCTCAACATCAGAAATTTCGGCATAGCTAGGGCTTCTACCCGCCCTGAATTGTTCCCATGCTCGAAAGTGATCAGGTGGATACTAGAACATGCCAATCCAGAAACACGAGTATTACATGACAGCAGGGGAGAGCCTTTCGCTTCATTTCATCCAGCATATATCGCTGCAGCCTACAAAATTTCACGCCCCCAGCAAGCTCTAAGTGATGAATGGTTGGTCAAGATGAACAATATTGAGATGGCCAAAAAATTATTGGTCATAGGCAAGCACTTGAGAAAGAGAGGTAATGATGAATATGATGTTCATAACCTAAGACCTCCTTTTAGGTTAATCGCCCTGATGCTATGCAAAATTTTTGGAATGCCCGATGGCACTGTATACAGGATACAGTGGGCCCCCATCATCCACTTCGTAGCATTCAAAGGGACTGTGTTTGACTGGGCTACTATCCTTTCAGACAGTTTGGCATCCACAGTGGCTGCTGCAAGAGAAGGTCTGGCCTTTAAAAAGTCAGAATTTTACATGTCTTCCTATCTCATTGACTGTATTTTGGCCAAGCTATCTTTCCCTAGCTTAGGTTGCACGTGGGATAAAGCCAACACCCCGGTCTACACTGCTTACAAGATAATGTGGGCTCAAAATTATAGAGCAAGCTATAAGCTCGTCTGCGAGGAGTTCATCATGCCTCTATATGAGCAGATATTCAAGGAAGAGCCCAACTGTCTCAGAAAATGCCATGGAGATCCTGGAAAACTATGGAGATTTTTATTTCTCAGAGCAGGGCACCTACATCAGAATGTTTGGAGGGACCAAAGCGCCATACATTTTTCCAAAGTACGCTACTGACTATGTAGTCCTCAAGGAAGCAGTGAGACAAATTTTCCTTGATGGAATCGGAGCGGTGCTTAACAAGCAGCATAAGGCTTCTTTCCCTCCTTTACCCTTCTGCATAGGAGCCTACAAATTCTCAGGGGTTGCATCAGCTGAGGAGTTTTTTCAAGAGTTGAAAGCTTTCCACTTCGGTGAAATAATTTTCCATAGAAATGATAGGCAGGGGAAAGTTGTCGAGCATTGCAAAGAAATTTATGCTCATTTTGAATATGCTCATTATTATGATGCCGAGGAAGAGGCATTCAGAGGCATCAACAACATGACTGAGTTGCAGATTTGTCGTCAAGGCAGTGGAGCAAGCTCTAGCTCTACCACGGCCCAAAAAGCCAGCCTGCAGAAAGAGAAAGAAGCAGCTGATGCCTGATCCCAAGAAGAGCAAAGGTTGAAAGAGGAAGCAAGGTTGCAACAAGAAGGTGAAGTTGCAAAGTTGCAGCAAGAAGCAGAAATTGTAAAGTTGCAGCAAGAAACTGAAGTTGCAAAGTTGCAGCAAGAAGTAGAAAATGAAAGACTGTAGAAAGAAGCTGAAGATGCAAAGCAGATGGAAGAAAATGAAAATCAACAGCAAGCTGAAGAAGAAGAAAGAAGGTGAAAAGCTGAGGAGGAACAAAAAGCTGAGGAGGAACAAAAGGCGGAGGAAGAACTTAAGACCTATGAAGATACCCAGGCAGGTGGCTCCGGCACCCAGGATATGGAAACAGACATACCTCAAACAGGTGTTCTCGGCAACCAAAATGTGGAGGAAAGCACTTCTCAAGCAGGTGTTCCCGACACCCAAAATGTGGAAGCAGGCACTTCTCAAGTAGCCTAGACCCACCCACAGAAGTAGAAATAAATATAATAGACCTCCCAATCGTCCCTTACACTCCATCAGAAGAGCATACTGTGTCTCGATGGGATGAATTTGTATATGATATTAAGAGAAAGGCAGTAGTTCTGAAATCGGAAGAGAGGATAAAGAGACTCTTCCAAGAAGATATTGTTACCCGGCGGGAGACCACAGTAATGCAAAATACGAATAAGGCTCCCATAGCTATGGCATCCGCCATTGTAGAAGCAGCAAAAGCAACGCAGGACAATGTGGCTGATATGGTTAGAGAAGTCGAATCGACAAAGAGGAGAGCTTGCATGTTACAACATACTGTGGCTAATGAGCAGGCTTACAAGGATCTTGTAGTAAATAAGTATAATCGCCTGTCTGTGGAGCATAAGGAATTGTTAGATAAGTATGACCATTTAGAAGAAGAAAAAGAGCACCTGGCAGTCCAGATGATGGTTTTAGAGGTAGAAAAGAACGATTCGGAAGCTAGAGTGTCTCATCTGCAAGCAGATAAGCAGGAATTGGTTGAGCAATTAGAGCAGCCAGAGAGCAGAGCAACAGATATGTCTCCCTTCCATGAGCTGTCCTGTAGCATCCTGAGACAAATGCACACCACACAAGAGCTGATTACTGAAGAAGTGTGCAGGCTCAAATCCAGGCTGGTTAGATTGAAAGAAGTTAATGCAGAGGCCAATAGGCTTAAGGGTAAATATACTCGGGTTAAAGCAAACATCCTAAGCCAGATAGAATGGAGAGAAGGGAAGGTTGATTTCCCCAAGCATCTCCCGCTCAAATCTGTAGATGGTTTTAATGAAGATATAGCCCTTATGGAATTCTGCAGGAACTGTGGCCTTAAGCTAATGGCTAAGATCCAAGGGATAATGGATAAAAGTAACAGTCTTTATCAAAGAATCCATGAAGTGCATGACAAGTGCAAGTTAAGTTTCCCTCAGTCCCTTGATGAGTTCCCGAGCAAAGAGAAATGTTTATCTGATTTGAAGGAAGAGCTGGACATTCAAATGGAATATGTAACGAAGATTGATGTCTTAGCCATTGAGGATCTCCATCATTATATTGGGCTGTCATCAATATACAGTCATTTGCTTCAAGAAATTCACCAAGCAGCAGTTGCAGAAATTCAGGGTATTGGTGTAGAGCTTGGTAAATATGTGACTTCCCAGAAGATCTTGCTCCCTTCCTCAGCTAATGTAGTTATCAGAGACACTGGTATTTGGTTCAGTTACATTGTAGAGGAGGAAAAGAAAGCAGCAGCAGCAGCAGCAGTATCATCTAGTTCAAGTGCTTCTCGCCCAGTAGGAGCACCCTCCCAAGAATGAACACGCTGATCCCAACGTTGTCCCTTTTTTATTATTATTTTGGTCTCCCTATGTTTAAAGCATGGAGCCATTGGACAGTTGTCCTTTTATTTTTGGGGAATTTTCTGTTTAAGAAAAGGGTCACAATTTTTTTTTAAAAGGGAAAAGTCTGTAGGAGACAAGTGTAAAGAGCCAGGTGGCATCCCAAAGGGCATTTTGTAATAATATAATTAGAAGTTTAGGAAGCAGTGTAAAGGACTTTTGGCAGGGAAATAAATTTTCTGAACTTGTACGAGCTATCTTGCACTTGTTTCAAGGAAATGAAATGTACCTAATAAGAGCCTGGAGAGGATGTCTTTTGCATGGAAATGGATATTGGGTGCATGTTGGACTATTCCTGTAACCTCTATATTCTACTGTGAGATCTTTCTTTGTTGTCTTGAATTATTTCTTTGTATTGAATGATCTTACTTCTCTCTGTGCAAATGAATTTTCTCCTACATGAGTAATGGAATGTGTTATATCTGAATTAGAAACTATCTTCTGATATATCTTGCTTTTACTGTGGATCTATCTTTAAGATTTAATGGCTGTCTGTTTATTCTTAGATAACTCTTACAGCACATTACTCATAATTACAATTTGCTCCTTGCAGGGATAGTTCAGATTTATTTCAGTTTTTAGACACAGATTTGTTTTCCAGTTCTGCATTTAGATTAAGTTAGTATAGGCACTTGCATATCATTCTAAACCATAAAATCAAAAAAGAACGGTGGATTGGGCCATAACCGGTATAATTGGAGCAAATCTCCAAACCCACGGTTGCTGGAACCGCTAACCGGATGGATTCCCCATACCAAACGGTGGACAATCTAATTGGGATAGTCTACCGGGGAGAATCCCTTTCTGCTTGATGTTGCGATCTTCGGGGCATCAACACACCCTCCTAGGGTCATGTATTTTCTGCTTCACAAATCCAAGTTTCATCTCTTCCAATAGAGTCGCTTCATTATGGGCATGCTGAGAATTAGCTAAGGTGAAGGAGCCGACATAAATGGGAAAATTGGGGCAATATTTCTTACTCATGGAGGACAAATGATCTATGACGTTGTTTATGATGGTTTGGTAAGCAATTTCATGAGAAAGCAATCGGTTAGGAACATACATTGGTAACAAATGGAGGGATGCATTCATGTCTAAGACTCAAATGTAGGTAAAGAAATCCAGGTAATACCAGTCGCCAATTTGTAATAGGGATTTATCATTTCATAGCTTGTTCAATTACACTTGGTATGGGTTTTCTAAAAAACAATAAATACAACAGTGCAAAAAAATGAGCGCAAATATCGTACAAATGGGCTTTATAATAGGACAACCACATCTCTTTGTAGTAAACATGAATGGTCAAGCAATATTCCTTCCAATTCCAGTTCATGGATGGAAATTCATTTCCAGAACAAATAGTATCAAATATAAAATCAATCATATGAAAATTTCGACTGCTAGGTACCTATTTTGCATATTTAAGGGTTGCAAAGAGGTTGTTGGACATGATGTTCCCCCAGTTGAAAATTTCTTTGGTTTCTGTCACATGGTGCACTAGGGGTTCCCAATCCAACTAGAAGTGTGTATAATGTTCAAGGCCATACAAGCAGCATAGAATTTTCATCAGTATCCTATATGGCCTCTGGAAATACTATATCATACACTTCTTCCTAGACTTCTCTGTGAAGGGATGGCCCTCATCCCACCACTCCTTGATGAGCTCCACGAGATTTGGGTGCTCACTGGAATTTTTTTTTTTATGAAGACATGGTCCATGAATACCTTAGACTCATTTATATTATACAACCATTGGAATGAGTCATGCCTAAGTCAGGAAATTACCTCTCCTTTTGCATCCAGCATCACTCCATTTTGTGGATCAGCATGGTCGAATAACCACTTGGATGCATCATTCAGTTTGTATCGAATCAAGGTTGGCCTATATGCAATGGCATGCACACAAATATTCTGGATGTTCTGATACACATCCAAATTGTCGTCATCAAGGGGACAATCCCCCATGGATATTATCTGATAGATTTCTTCCTAGTCGGGATCACCTTCAAACACTGTCATTGCACTACTGTCTAATATTACCAAACCTTCTACTGAGGTTGGAAGAGGTATTTCCTCTACATCCATGTGGGGAGGAGCTCTATGTGAAGCTGCCATTGACATATGGCCAAAACACAGAAATGTACAAGGTGCTTAAGACACCGAGCTATTGATAGTGAGCAGAAAGCCATATTCAACCAAGGTGATTAATATGCACCCTGTATGGTTGCATTTAACTTGCCAGTTCGGTGCATGCATAACATCTAACAGAATGGTGTATATCCACCCCATTGGCACATTAAATTTTTCCCTGCGAAGTGAAAGGATTTCTTGAGATCCAATGCCTAGAAGCATTTCCACCTTGGCATTAACTGACGTGCAGCAGGATGAATAATTTTCTCCATATAATTAAGTAAATGTGCACTAATTATTCACCATATAATTAAGTAATTGAGCACTAATTATTCATGATGAGTCTTGTTTCCAAAACACTGGGATTTGTTGATTGGATTCGTTACCATGGATGAGATGGTGAAAGGATATTAAATGTGTGATCATATGTAATCTTTGAGATCATTCGTTACCACGTGAAAGATGGTGAAAGGACATTAAATCCAATGAAGGTATAGTGCCTTATGGATGGCATATTTTTTTGTGTATTTTCCTATGCGGGTGCAAAAACCATGGCTCATATAACATACTAGGTAAGCACTAAAGTGGTTGGGAATTGGTGTGTGATAGGTTTGTGTTCCGGCATCATGGTTATAATGAGGCGATATAAATGAAAGTGATTAGTGTAAATTTGCGGCCAAAATGGTTCTCCATTTGCGACCACGTGGCCCAAAATGATTATTGTAACTTTGTGGCCAAAATGGTTCTCCATTCATGACCACGAAGCCCAAAATGATTCACTAAATCTAGTCTAATCCAAGACTACATTCATTTGTAAAAAAAAAAAAATAGGTTTTCTAAAGCCCAAAATTAGGTTTTTTAAAGTCTGAAAACCTTTGAATACAAAATTACACTGTTGGAATCGAAAAGTGCACTTTGTAGGAATGACACCACATTGTAATGAGTAGCATGGGCACTTACTTAGACTTTTCCTAGGAGAATGAATATTTTCCCTTTCTCAAATTCTTGTAGTTTGAGTAAGGAGGAGAAGGAGAACTGGCCCTTTCTCACCCTTTTATAGGAGGATGTGGGGCAGCCTCACTTTCCAACAAGCAAGATTTTGCAGCGAAGATGAACACACCAAGTGTTGTGAAATCAAAGAAGCCCAGTGTAAGTGGCTCGGGGACGAGCCACAAGTAAGTGTTAGGGTCCTATTAGGAGCAACCCAAATAAAGGAAGCTTTGAACACAAAAGTACAGTTAGGTGATGCCTGACATTGACCAGTTTTGGGGACAAGCGACTTCACAAATACAAGGAAGAGGGTATGGAGCGAAGTGCACTCGACAGGAAAGGATCTGTTCCCTTAGTAAAAATGAAGTACTAAGGGTAACCATAGGTGGTTGAAGTATTTAAAGACCGAGCAGTGACATGAATGCTACAGGAGCAGAAAATAAAGAAGCGGAGTGGTGTAAAGGACACGCCACTGTAGAGTCAAAACTGCGCCTGTCAGATAAGCGTGAGAGTCAGAAGAAGTGGCGCCGAAGGGACAACTAAGTTAAATATAAGCATGGTCTACAGGAGAACAACGTGGGTTTTATTGGGTTTTTGATACCATGGGGTTTGGCCCATAGTTATTGTAATATGTGACCTTCGGGCACATCTATTGTTATCGATCAAATTAACACTTCTTCGTCCGTGATCACATTGCCTTGTTGATCACACAAAAGGACACTATGGATGGAATAGCTTACTTGACCTTGGATTATTTGGATCTAAATCCTTACTCCTTCAGCTTACAAACTTATTTTTTCTGACACCTTGACCATAAAGCCGCGACTCCTATAATTGACACATTACGAGTCACTCGTGAGTCTCCATACTGACAACCCACATATGTCAATTAAAAGCTGCACTCATGAGTTGCGGAGCTCACATGTTGTGAGTCACTCACAAGTTGCCAGATTTCATATTCGCAGGTGTCTTAAGGAAAGTTTGAAAAATATATTAAAAGCACGAATTGGGATTATTTGAGTCAGGTATTCCAACTTCCCCAACTTCCTTTTGAAACCAACCCTCCTTTCATTTCCATAAATGCAAGAGGAGGCCATGAGAAAGAGAACATTTAGAGAGAGCTATTTTTATGCTGAATAAATTCCAAGTCAAGAGAGAGGAGCAGGAGCCTAGGGCCTGGTTATGAAGGTTCTTGATGCAGAGTCAAGAATAACATTTGTACTTGTTGCATTCTTTTGACAATAAAAGATTGAGATACTCTTCCTTTCCCAATAAAGTGTTAATATCTATTGTGTTTTGATTATAATTTGATGTTATTGCGTTCATTAATATCAATATTTATTTATAGTCAAACTGGTTTGAGGAAGGTATGTGTGTTTTGCAGGTTTGTTGCTGTGAAGATCAAGAGAAAAGCTTGGATTGACCATCATAAACAAGGTACATTTTCTCTAAAAATTGATCTTATTTATTTACAGTAACGCATGCAGAACCCTATGGATCTATCTGCCAACCCCTTGTATGTTGGTAGTCTCTTGTAATGTCCCTTCTTAAGTATTTTATTAAAATGGCAAATTTTTCACTTTTTTCCCTAGTTCGACCTTTGACTGGTTTTAATGTCTAGGTCTCCAATTTGCTCCAAATTCTCCCAAATCTTCTGAGAAGGTATATGAATGATATTAGAAATTTAATATGATGTTCAGGGATGATATATGACCTTTATATTACTTCTGCAAATCCTCTTTTAATTATGTCCAAAGTAGGGAGTTTGACTAGCAATTCCTCTTTGACTAGTATTGGTCTCTTGGTCTCCAAATGACCCCAAATGGTTGTATAATGGGTCTAAAGGTATTTGATAGGTATTAATACATATAAAAGAGGCTCATGGATACTTAAAAACCCTTAAAACACTTCTGCACATTCATTTACAATCTAGACAAAGTAGGGAAGATCACTAGTAATTTCGAGCTTCAAACCCCCAATGGTAGATGGATCTAAATAGATCCAAATGATCTCAAATTGTACCAGTATGTGTATGAATGATGTTAATACATAAAAATGGTTTTTATAGGTGTCTTTTAACCATCAAATTACTTCTGCAACTCACTTTGGAAATCTGATCAATGTATGGAATTTTACTAGTAAAATTGTGCTTCAAATCCCCTAGGGGTAGATGATGAAAATGACTTTCCAAATGCACTGAATCCAACTCAAAATTATGAATGGAAGAAGGGGACATATAATTTCATCAACATGAACTCATATTCATCACCATTCAACTTTTAATGTCTTCAATAACTCCCTTAAATCAGATGCAATAAGACTAGTTTCGACCTTGGGGGAAATAGCATTAAATCTTCTTCAAATGAAATAAAACTAAGCAAGATGGCTCCAAATGCTTAATTGCTGAACATGTAGCCTATAATAATCATCAATGGCAGTCCATACATCATAAATATATCAGATAAACATTCTTCAATTCGAAATCATCATCAATACATTGGCATACATCAATCTAGTGGGGGAATGGTCATTGTTTGCTCAATAATCATCAATTTTACATAAAACCACTTGATATTTCGACCTAAAAATTTCTATATATGAATATAAAAGTATTTAATTCATATTATAAAATAAATGGGGCATTACAATCTCCCCCAAAGAGTACAATATCTCACCAAAAACACCCTCCCTCAAGGATCAAGAATATGCAATGAAAATTGGAAATGGTTGAAGGAGTGAGCTGCACTAGAAGAAACCATGAGCTTCCATGTAGCTTAAACCTAGAAATAAAGAATCCATTAAATCTCCATGAAATACCTGAATGGCCTTTCCAAACACCAACTTGTATGGGAATCTTTTACCCTCGAAATTGGCTAAGGCAAGAAACTAGTCATCCACTAGCTCCTCTCTCACAAATGCAATAGCAAATTCTAAAAATGATTAAAATATGGTTTCATTATTTGTTATTGACATTTATAAAGTTTTCAAGCTCTCTTTGGGTCGAATTCCTTCCAATAGATGATTCCAACTCAAGTTGGGAAGAGATTCCAAAGAATGCCACTTGTACAACAATTCCTAGTCTCCCACTTCCACCAAATCACATGTGGAAACATATTAGCTACCCTAACTCCCTTGAGTGCCCTCTTGGAGGCTATTTTTAGCCCTGACATGTCATATATGTCATATTTGAGCCTTCAGGTCTCATTTGTGTCATAGATTTCATAGCATCTTCATCATTATTGTCATAGAGCTAGGGAATCTAATCCAAGTATCTCACTAGCTCCAAAATGCCTCTTCCTCTTCCATGGGAGTTACTCTTCCACTCAAATTCGACCTTAATTGATTCATTCCAAGTATATTGACCTTCCAACTCATCCCAATACCCTTGGTCTTCTTATGGATTCGAAATGACAAGAGGAGGATGCCATGTGGCACAGAAAATCTAGCTTGTGTGGGTCCCACTTCCTCTATGTGTCTTCATGATCAAATGCCACTTTGATTTTACATTGTATATATTTATTTAGCTCCTTTTTTAAATATTTATTCTCTTCTAATGTCCACACATCATTTATTATCCTTCTTATTCCAAATCCCAAAGCTTCCACCCCCAACCTAGAAAACTAGTAATTTTCCTCTTTGGCAATTATTTGACCCTTAGCATCAATTTGACAAATTCTCATGAATATAACCAATGGGCTTAGGCCATTGTGACCCAGTGCAAAATTTGGGACATGAAAAATCCTCCCTTCCCAATATTTCTTGTCCTCAAGCAATTTCAAACATGGGTGTTGAAGAACCTTCTTCCTGTATAATTCTTTGAAGTTGCCACTGAATTTCCCAACCTTGAGTCTTTGAGATTCCATGAATATTTTTAAGAGGAACCACCATGATTGCTGCTGCACTACTCTGAGTAAACTCACTTTATTAAGTGGGGAATCCATTCCCCATACTGTTTGTTTCCCCAAAAAATTGAAACCAATGAGACTAAGAATTATCCCAAGGTCCCATTGCTTGTATTGCACTCCAACAATTAGAAGTGCTCTCCAATTCATAGTTCATGGATCCCATTTTCTTGTATGCATTCTTCCCAACATCATGAGTACAAAATATATATCATCAAAGTACATAACAACATAATGAAAATGATCATCAAGAAGATGCTTCATCAAAGAATAGTGAAAGTGCTTATACCTCCAAGCAAGTAGGATACCATTTTCCAAGTGCATACAAGCATCAAGTAACCAATCAAATCTACTCCAATGACATAGGTGAGGATCACATGCCCTATAATGCTGCTCCAAAAGGATGTGATATGCATCAAAATAGTCAACCATGTATTCTTTCATCCAAGAAGTGGATGAAGAATCTCCACTAAAATCTGAACCAAATAATGAGCAAAAAAAATAAGGAGACTTCAAATGACTCAAAGAAGTCTCACCCATACATCCATGAATGTGAGAATCATAAAGATATAACAAGGTACATGGCTTCCAACATAAATTTATCCACCCAAGTGTTGGATGAAGTTGCTCCAACATCAAATGAACCAAGTGTTGAGCAAGAAAAACCATGAGTCTTCAAGTGACTCAAATGCATATCATAGGTGCATCCAAGTAGATGTGGATCAGCATAAAGTAACAAAGGATGCTGCTGCAAATGTGAATAAGAATTTTCTCCAACCATTTCATCATAGAAAGTAAATCTAGGAGTTCCATACTCCTCGTGTGGCACCATCAAAATGAACTCTTTCACCCATACTTCATTGAGACTAATGCTGCAAAACATGTAATTGTAGGATGTAGGAGAATGAACTAATTCACCCAAATGATCAAAAAGTGCAGAAGTTTCATCATGGGAAGGATCCATATGAGTAGTATCATGCAGCTCCTTCAAAAGTGTGAAACCTTTGTTGTAGATTAGTTCCAATGTAGAGGAATCATGCTCTTCTTTAAAAATTGCATAACCTTCATCAACAGACAATTCAAGTTCCTCTTCCACCACATCAAGTGTTTCGATCTCTTCAATTTCATCTTCAAACACATCAAGAACATTCAAATTTCCACATTTCTCATGATCCACCATGTCATGAGAATCCTCCAAACAATCTATCATTTGACAATCTGAAATAGAGGAAAAACAAGTATCTTGCAACTTTTCAAGAAGTTGCTCATTTTGAATTGTGAGCTTATGATTACCCTCATTATTATTCAAGTATGGATCATGTGACAATTCATTAAGCTCAAAAAAATGGTTTCTATCAAAAATCAAAGACATGAAATTACCTTTGATGTGGCACATTGCTCTTTGAATCTTCTCCATGTCTTCAAGTAAGGATGTTTCCTCCAATGAAGTAGCTATCCAACAAGAATTTGACACCAATGCTTGAGTGTCATGGAGAATGCTAAGGGACTCTTGGATCTTCTTTTCATTAATATTTAAGGACCCTTCAAGAAAATGAGGCTCTTGGAAATGAACATCCTCATCTTCTTCCTTCTTACTTGGATCCGCTTCATGAAGCTTAGGTGGTGATGGAGAAGTTGATCTTCTTTCTTCTTCAACTGCTACAAGGTATTAATTTTCGTGCTTAAGGGAATTTTGGCTTGCAACAATACTGTCAAAAGTGATCTCTATGTCACCAACATAGAGGTGTGAGCACCCATCAGTAGGTAATCCTTCATAGTTCAATCATCCATCAATAGATGCTCCTTGATTCATGTCCAAGGTAGAATGTGTCTCGAAATGATCTTCAATATTTTCAGTAGGATCTTCTTCAAGTTCATGGGATGTATCTTCATCTTTATCCTTCAAGAAATCTGATTTACTTTTCCCCTTGGTTTCCTTAATATCAATACATTTGGAATCTCTTTTTGAAGAGTAGCCAAGAAGTCTTCCCCGGATGGAAATACCTACATTCCCCGAAGCTTCAGATTTTTCATTGCTCTTTTCACTCACACACATGTGATTTTCTCTCCAAGGTATTTTACAAGAAGGGCATAAACCTTTCTTCACTAAATCCACATATTCATTTTTGGGCCTATTTGCAAGCACCCAATCAGCAAAGTATCGAAAGGAGGGGGCTTATATTTACTTTTCTTATAGAAATCAAGATATGCCTGATATTGTTGGGGTAAGGTTTTATATGTTGCTCAACATATTTGTAACTCATTCATAGAGTTATCCTTTGGTGGTGTGACATACTTATATCTATCATACATAGGGTCATAATAATAATCTTCATTCCTCCTGAAATTGTATGAAGTGTTGCATGATGGCACCTCTACCTCAACCCATTCACATTCTGCTTCATATTTTTCATAAGCATCTACATATTCTTCATAAGAATTGTACGCATAGGATTCATCATAATAGTAAGACATGGATGAAAATTATTCTTAAAAGTATGTATTAATACACAGGTGCAAGGACCATGCTCTGATACCACTATAATGTCCCTTCTTAAGTATTTTATTAAAATGGCAAAATTTTCACTTTTTCCCTAGTTCAACCTTTGACTAGTTTTGATGTCTAGGTCTCCAATTTGCTCCAAATGCTCCCAAATATTCTAAGAAGGTATATGACTGATATTATTACTTGAATATTATGTTTATGGATGATATATTACCTTTATATTACTTCTACAAATCCTCTTTTAATTATGTCCAAAGTAGAGAGTTTGACTAGCAGTTCCTCTTTGACTAGTATTGGTCTCTTGGTCTCCAAATGACCCCAAATGATTGTATAATGGGCATGAAGGTATTTGAGAGGTATTAATACAGATAAAAGAGGCTCATGGATACTTAAAAACCCTTAAAACACTTCTTCACATTTATTTACAATCTGGACAAAGTAGGAAATATTACTAGTAATTTCGAGCTTCAAACCCTGAATGGTAGATGGCTCTAAATAGATCAAAATGATCCCAAATTGTACCAGTAGGTGTATGAATGATGTTAATACATAAAAATGGTGTTTATAGGTGTCTTTTAACCATCAAATTACTTCTACAACTCACTTTGTAAATCTGATCAATGTATGGAGTTTTACTAGTAAAATTGTGGTTCAAATCCCCTAGAGGTAGATGATGAAAATGACTTTCCAAATGCACTCAATCCAACTCAAAATTCTGAATAGAATCAGGGGAAATATAAGGACATCAACATGAACTCATATTCATTACCATTCAACTTTTAATGTCTGCTATAACTCCCTTAAATCACATGCAAGAAGACTAGTTTCGACCTTGGGGGAAATAACATTAAATCTTCTTCAAATGACATAAAATTGAGCAAGATGGATCCAAATGCTTCAGTGATGAACATGAAAATTTTAGTAATCATCACTGGAATTCCATACATCATAAATATATCATAGAAACATTCTTCCATTCGAAATCATCATCAATACATTGGCATACATCAATCTAGTGGGGGAATGGTCATTGTTTGCTCAATAATCATCAATTTTACATACAACCACTTGATATTTCGACCTGAAACATTCCGGAGATGAAGAACAGAGTATTTAATTCACATTATAAAATAAATGGGGCATTAGAATCTCCCCCAAAGAGTACAACAGCTCACCAAAAACACCCTCCCTCAAGGATCAAGAATATGCAATGAAAACTGGAAATGGTTGAAGGAGTGAGATGCACTAGAAGAAAGCATGAGTTGCCCTGTAGCTTACACCTGCAAATAAAGAATCCATTAAATCTCCATGAAATACCTAAATGGCCTGATCCGGATTTTACGAGAAGAATGAAATGAATACAGATTATTATTAGATGCTTAACACAAAATAACAGAGATACGGTAAAACTGGTTTTCTATTCAATAAGGGAATAAGCTAAAACTGTAAAATGCAGCGGAAAACAAGCTTGCTAGAATGGTGGGGGCTTATCTCTGAGAAGAGATGTGACGGCTATGCTCATTCGCAAGAAGATGAATACAAAGAGAGGCCCAAAGGGCCTATTTATCATAAGCATGAGGGAAAGAATACCAAACATCCAAAAACCTAACCCTAGAAGATGAACCGTCATAAAGTTTGTGGCCCCAAGGTGGTTAGTTGAATAGTCAACTTCCCGGGGTCATAACGTTTGCATACGATCTCCGTTTGGGGCGCTTGATAGCCCGTTGGAAAGGTTTATCCAATATTTACAAATTTCGATGGGGGCCAAATGCATGCCTTTTCCAACCATTTGGCCCCCCAAATCACCAAAAAAGGTTGTTTAGGGCCTCAAAACAACCCCGAAAGTTCAAGACCTGAAAAAAACTGCTAAAAATAGTAAATTACCAAAATTGCCAGAAAACTGTTTTGAGCCAGTTGGAAAGGTGGGTGGCCACTGATATCCACCTGGATCATGGCCTTTCCAAACACCAACTTGGATGGGAATTTTTCACCCTAGAAATTGGCTAAGGCAAGAAACTAGTCATCCACTAGCTCCTCTCTTACAAATGCAATAGCAAATTCTAAAAATGATCAAAATATGGTTTCATTATTTGTTCTTGACATTTATAAAGTTTCCAAGCTCTCTATGGGTCGAATTCCTTCCAAGATATGCATTCCAACTGAAGTTGGGAAGAGATTCCAAAGAATGCCACTTGTACAACAATTCCTAGTCTCCCACTTCCACCAAATCACATGTCGAAGCATCTTAGCTTCCCTAACTCCCTTGAGCGCCCTCTTGGAGGCTATTTTTATAGTTATACCTCAATATTACACATTATGTATTAGTGTCACATCCTTGCATTACCGACCTAAACGACAGTTTCCCTTAAAGATCATTTGAACATCCAGAGTGAAAAACACTGACTAAACACTGAAAGCAAAACCTTTTTTCTGCCATCTGCCAACCCAACTTAGCCCTATTTGTGAGCACTACCACTCCCTGCACATCTATAGGGGCACGGTAGTCAGCACTACCGTGCATTGCTCCTTCTCTGGGGCGCGGTACTACTGCGTTATGCTCATTTATAGGGGCGTGGTAGTCTGCAATTAGCCTTTTTTCCTTAGATTTTGGGATCTCAACCTTCAAGGAGATTTTGTTGGGATTACCACCTTTGGTTTGATCCTAACTCCTTCTTTGTTTAGCTAGCCTGATCCACTAAACCCTCCATAGATCCACACTTCTCTCTTATTGGTTAACCTTCCCATGTGCTATGAGAGAGAAGCTTTCCATGGGCTAAAGGGAGGACTTTTGGGGCATCGAACCTATGATCTTCAGACTTCTACAGAGATAGCTAGAGGAAGCACTTGGAACTGGAGGATTGGCTTGGATATCAAGAAACCTTTGTAAGCACTCTTCAAGTTTGTAATATAAGATAACTTGTCTTGTTTTTCCCATTTCATGTGTATTGTATAAATCTTTGATATGAAATGTATCTAGTTTAGATTTGAACTTAATCTTTGCTTCAAGGTATTTGGAAGCTTGCATGCTTGTCTTTTGTTTGATTTCAACAGGTTCTACATTGGAGCTTCGGGATCAAGAGCTAGAAGTAGGACAAATGTTGAATTGGAAGGTGAGTTATCTCTTTCATCTCTTCTGAATGCATTTAATCTTGTTGTGAAGATTAGTTTAGGAACTCAAGGTAGCATTTGTTTCTTTTTTGTCTTAGTATAGAGTCAGTACATCCTGCTTTATCCTAAGAGAGCTTCTACCTATCTGTAGGGAGAAATATCTACAACAAAGACTGGTGACTCCACTGGGGATCAAACCCAGAATCTCTGGTTTCGCAGACCAGTTCCTTAGGATAAAGCAGGATCAGCACTACCAATCCAGAGACCCCTTTTCAAGGGGTACCTTTTACTTTTCCTCCAGTTGGAGATATTTGTCCTCCCTTTATTGCCACGTTAAATCTTCCTGGATTAACCATAGGATTACCAGTATGGTTATTCAATCCGGTAATTCCGATTGCACCCAATGTTTCAAATGTTAATTCTCCACCACGAGAGAGTCAATCCCAAACTAATCCTTCCCCTTCTTCGTCGAATGAATCTTCTTCCGTTCCTTCTTCCTCGCCTGATCAAAGCAATAGTGTTAGTAATCGGGAGGATAAGAATAAGAAGAGAAGGAAAGTTAACAAGAAGAAGGATAAGGAAGAGACCAAGCGTAAATCAGTTGCCTCTAATGGCACCCATTCTACGAAAACACCCCGCAAGCCCAAGTTCCCTTGCAAACTCTGCAAGGGTGATGACCTTCTCAAGGATTGCCCCGATCTTTCTCGTGTATCCGAAGTGTGGTCTAAAAAACCCAAACCACTTGTATCATCAACCTCTGACCATCATGTTGATGACACTCCCTCAACCAGTGACCTCTTGGTGAAGGTTCGGAAGGGTAAAGTCCTATACCCCTGTTTGATATGCAAGGGTATGCTCCGTACTTTCCTTTGTCCAAGCATGGATGAAGCCTCACGGTGGTTGGAAGATATTACTAGTTCTCAACTGGTGCCTCCAACAGACCATAGTAAACTGTCCCTCGACCCCCTGCTGGTTGGTCAAGTGATCAATTCAGTTTCATCTGCAATTGATCCCACTCTCCCTTCCGAGAGTGAAGTGATCAAGTCGCTGTCATCTCCACTCAATCCCGCTCTTTCATTGAAGAAAGTCCAGACTGAAGCAGTCATCTTGACACAATCTTCATCTCATTCTTATCTTCCAAGCGAGAGTGAATTGGAAACCACTGATGTTTTCCTTATCGGTTCAAAATGTCCTCAGCAAGGGGAAACCCTGTCCATTTCCATGACACCCCCTCCAAGTACTAAGGTTATTTCCTTTGATTGGAATGGTTTAACAGAATCGCATCTTCCTTTGAGTATTCCTTTTAAAATATCTGTAGGAGTTTCCGATAAAGAAATTTTTTGTACGATAGTTGATGAGGGAGCTTCTGTTAGTATTTTATCCTCAACTGCTTGGCAAGCCTTAGGTTCTCCTCGGCTTGTGCCTGTCACTGACGAGATACTGGCTTTCAATAGAAGGCCTACTGGACCTTTAGGGTCCCTTCCTCAATTACCTATCACTTTGGGAGGGAAAATCGTCTATATTGATGTTATGGTAGTCCAAGTTCCCTTAGATTTTAATCTACTCCTTGGACATGATTACGTCTATGAAATGAAGGTTGTAGTGTCCTCACTCTTTCAAGTGATGTATTTTCCCCATCATGGGAATGTAGTGACCATCGATCAACTTTCCTTTGTGACGCCCACTCATCGCATGAATCCTAGTCACTGGACTTCCCTAAATGTTCCACATGTTTTAGTGGTTTCTTCCCCCTAAGGGGGGAAATGGAGCAAAGTTCTATTCTGGTGTCAAGCTCGTTAAAAAAATAAAACCATTTTCTCAAGCATAGTTTAATTTTGGTTTTAAGCTTGTGTAAAAATGAAACCAACCATCATTTCAAGCATAGTTTACTTTTGGTTTTAAGCTTGTGTAAAAATGAAACCAACCATCATTTTGAGCAGAGTTTCCTTTATGTGTCAAGCTCGTTAAAAAATGAAATAGGTCACCATGAGCATAGTTCCCTTTCTATGTCAAGCTTGTTAAAAAATGAAATAGGTTCCTACGAGCATAGTTTATTCTTTGTTTCAAGCTTGTTAAAAAATGAAACCGAGCCTCAAGCACAATTTACCGTTGGTTTTGAGCTTGTGTAAAAATGAAATCAATCCCAAGCATAGTTTACTTTTGGTTTCAAGCTTGCGTAAAAATGAAACTACCTTCGAGCATAATTTCTTTATGTTTTAAGCTCATTAAAAAATAAAAAGGACCCTTTCAAGCATTGTTATTATCTATTTCAAGCTTGTGTAAAAATGAAATAGATCTCCCTTCCATTTGTTCGAGTCTCTCGTTAGAGTTGGGATTTGAACCTTCATTTCACCTACCTGGGTCACTTAGTCCTAGTTCTCCCTACCCCCCTGGTGAACACATTCAGATTAGTAGCCTGGATTTTTGGGTAAGGAAGAAAAGTAGTCAGACGAAACGAAGCTTGGGAGGCATGTTTAGCCACTAACAATCATGCTGGGGGCATTTACCAACCTCTGGTCATCATGTTGGGAAGGAACCTGTCAATGGGCCTTAATCATGAGCAGAGTTTACCATTGGCTTCAAGCTCATTAAAAAATGAAACCAGTAGTCTGAGCAAAGTTCTACTCCTGTGTCAAGCTCGTTAAAAAATGAAACATATCCTTTCCCTTTGTGTCGAGTCTCCTTGTAGACTTAGTACCTGAACCTTCTTTTCACTCCCCTATACCTTAGGCGAATGAAATGAAGCTTGGGGGCATGCCTTCAACCTCTGGAAGTTACGTTGAAGTCAACTCGGTCGCCTCTCCACACCACATTGGAGCTAAGTCACCTACTTCTAGCAATCATGCTGGGGGGCATGTACCAACCTTTGGATTTCATGATGGGAAGAAGTTCACCATTGGGAACTTTTTCGAGCATACTTTCCTTTTTAGGTTTCGAGCTCATTAAACCATGAAAATTATCCTGAGCATAGTTCATTTTCTGTTACAAGCTCGTTAAAAAATGAAGCAGACATCATGAGCATTCTTCCAACCTATCTTCGAGCTCGTTAAAAACAGTAAGATGGTGTTTGAGCTTACTTTTCACTTTTTCGTGCTCTGGTTAAAACATGAAAAGTGGTTTGAGCTTAGTTTTTACTTTTTCGTGCTCTAGTTCAAATATGAAAAAGATTCTGAGTGCTTTTGATACCATTGTCGTGCTCGTTAAAAATTGAGCAAAAAGGTGTGTCTAACGAGTATAGGTTTATCACTTTATCTGGCCTCACTAGACTATTTACGGAAAAGGAACTGTGCCGAGTTTACTTTTCCTTTGTCATACTCGGTCATCAACCATGACAAAGTTGTACATGGAGTCCTCTTTAAGCTCTTTTCAGACTCCTAAAATAGGAAAAGATGGCCAAGCTAAATTGATTCATTTACGCTTGTAAAAGGATTTGAATGATCGTCTCCCTAGTGATAGTTTACCCCTTTTTCGGACTAGGGGGCACTACTTACGAAAAAGGAATACTCTAGCCAATCATGACTGGAAGAGTCCTCTCTCGCCTTGTTTTACCCTTTTTCAGGCGATGAGGCTAACCTTACGAAAAAGGACCATTGGAGTCTTATTTAGTTCTTTTCAGACTCTCTAAACATGAAATAATGATCGAGTTTTCCTTCCTTGGACTCGTTAAAATTCAACATCGAAGGGCCCACTTTGGGACGAACCCCTCCTTTTCTCAGGTTCGAAAAATATGTGAGATTGGACTCATCTATGAGATGAGCATTACCGAGCATTTGTTATCCTCCTCAAGCTCGTAAAAAAAGCAAAGAGGTACTCGTCCATCATGTCGGGGGAAAATGGGAAAATGAGTCAAGTTTACCTTGTTGGTAGCTTGTGAGTCGTCACCTTTGAACATGGCATGCATCCTCACCTTGTCTATTTTGGGTAGTCAGTCTTGCTGATAGTGTCATCATTATGATCATGCGTCCTCATTATTGCTATGAGTTCACACTTCCTGTGGTTCTGTCTGTTCAAGTAGTCCCTGCTGCCAAGCTCTGTTTCATGCCGTTATATGTTCAAAGGGTTATTACCTTGAGTCCACCTCCACTTCATGTCAAACCTTCCCTTTGTGTCAGTACATATTCTATTGTTTCATCGGTCCATACTATCTCTCATCCTGATTTCGTGTCGATGATGTGGGAATCATTATGGTCCACCTTCGACGAGTCTATTCCTATCGACACCAAATCACTATCCAGGAATTAGACTTAGGAGTCAACCACTAGTACCTTGGTTCCTACATGCCTCAATGGTAGGTTTCCTCATATTCAACAGTAGGTTTTCATCATTGACCTCTGATTGAATGATCTCTTGGATGCTCGACATCAACTCCTTTATTCGCATTTCGTTGAGATGTACTATAGATACCTTGGGGATCGTCATTATTGGTGATTTTTCTCACATTTGTTAATGGTTCACATCATTGACCGGTAATCAAATGGTTTCTACGATGTTCGACTTCAACACCTTGTAATCACATGGCTAGATTCGTATCGTTTGCGATCAGGTAGAAGACGTTGGACACCCTTTTGTATTTTGATTATGTCCAGGTTGCAATGGAGATTTCCTATGTATTGTCACACAGATCCACTTATGTATTGGTCGTGGCTGTGCCATTATTGTCTCATGGATCTACGCTTGTTCATAGTAGCCATGATTTGTCTACAGTCTATATCATCTCAGTACTCATGGATCTGCAATGTATTGGTCAGAAGCCATGCTTTGATTCATTTGTTTCCACGCATGGGAATGCCCTCCTCGGTGGTATATATGACATTTTGTTTATGTTTCAGCTCCTTGTTGCTCCTCTCGATGCTATCTCCGAACCATATTTGTAAAGTCTTTCGGCCATCAGTCTCTTCTGACCTCACACTTTAGGGGGCATCTGTTATGCCTCAATATTACACATTACGTATTAGTGTCGCATCCTTGCATTACCGACCTAAACGACAGTTTCCCTTAAAGATCATCTTAACATCCAGAGTGAAAAACACTAACTGAACACTGAAAGCAAAACCTTTTTTCTGCCATCTGCCAACCCAACTTAGCCCTTTTTGTGAGCACTACCGCTCCCTGCAAATCTACAAGGGTGCGGTAGTCAACACTACCGCGTGTTGCTCCTTCTCTAAGGCGCTGTACTACCGCGTTATGCTCAGTTATAGGGGCGCGGGTAGTATGAGATTAGCCTTTTTTCCTTGGATTTTGGGATCTCAACCTTCGAGGAGATTTTGTTGGGATTACCACCTTTGGTTCGATCCTAACTCCTTCTTTGTTTAGCTGGTCTGATCCACTAAACCCTCCATATATCCACACTTCTCTCTTATTGGTTAACCTTCCCATGTGCTATAAGAGAGAATCTTTCCATGGGCCAAAGGGAGGACTTTTGGGGCATCAAACCTATGATCTTCAGACTTCTGCAGAGATAGCTAGAGGAAGCACTTGGAGCTGGAGGATTTGCTTGGATATCAAGCAACCTTTGTAAGCACTCTTCAAGTTTGTAATATAAGATAACTTGTCTTGTTTTTCCCATTTCATGTGTATTGTATAAATCTTTGATATGAAATGTATCTAGTTTAGATTTGAACTTAATCTTTGCTTCAAGGTATTTGGAAGCTTGCATGCTTGTCTTTTGTTTGATTTCAACAGGTTCTACATTGGAGCTTTAGGATCAAGAGCTAGAAGCGGGACAAACATCGAAATGGAAGGTGATTTATCTCTTTCATCTCTTCTGAATGCATTTAATCTTGTTGTGAAGATTAGTTTAGGAACTCAAGGTAGCATTTGTTTCTTTTTTGTCTTAGTATAGAGTCAGTACATCCTGCTTTATCCGAAGAGAGTTTCTACCTATCCGTAGGGAGAAATATCTACAACATTTATCCCTGACGTGTCATATATGTCATATGTCAACCTTCAGGTCTGATTTGTGTCACATTTGTCATAGCATCTTCATCAGTGTTGTCATAGAGCTAGGGAATCTAGTCCAAGTGTCTCACTAGCTCCAAAATGCCTCTTCCTCTTCCATGGGAGTTACTCTTCCACTCCAATTCGACCTTAATTGATTCATTCCAAGTATATTGACCTTCCAACTCATCCCAAGACCCTTGGTCTTCTTATGGATTTGAAATGACAAGAGGAGGATGCGATGTGGCACAGAAAATCTAACTTGTGTGGGTCCCACTTCCTCCATGTGTCTTCATGATCAAATGCCAATTTGATTTTACATTGTATATATTTATTTAGCTCATTTATTAAATATTTGTGCTCTTCTAATGTCCACACATCATTTATCATCCTTCTTATTCCAAATCCCAAAGCTTCCACCCCCAACCTAGGAAACTAGTAATTTTCCTCTTTGGCAATTATTTGACCCTTAGGATCAATTTGACAAATTCTCATGAATATAACCAATGGGATTAGGCCATTGTGACTCAATGGAAAATTTGGGACATGACATCTCTATCCCTTACTATAAGGTAAATTCCCTAACAACATCTATATATAAGGTTAATTTTTTATAAGGAAGGGTTGGGATATATTGGGTTTTGGTTAGTTAGAACTATGAGAGAGCAAAGAGAGAAAAGACTCTACAGTTGAGTGCGTAGAGATTTGATTGTAGAGAATGGTTTGCAACTGAGTGCGCATAAAGGAATGGTTACCTTTCCAAGTAATTTAAGAACAGTTTATGTGGACGTAGCTCTCGCTTGTGAGTGAGCCACATAAATATATGTGTTATGTATGAGTTTATGACATGTTTTGAGTTCATGTTATTATATGTTTATGTATTTTATTTCATGTGTATGTGAATGGAAATCATATGTTAAGTAAACGGAACACATGTGTATGAATGTTGCGAAGTAACACTAAGTACGATGAATGTGTAGTTAGAAGAGTAAAGAAAGCAGTGATTCAGTGTAGTTCTGTAGGCTATAGCTAATTGCAAAGTGTGAAGTCATCTATTTGTATTGTCTTGTTAAGTATATGTTAAGAAAGGGACATGTTGCAAGGCCGTTAACCACATCTACGCATCACCATGGTTGCAGAAACCTGATTTTGTAACCCCCCATCCTTCGCTTCGGGTGAGACTTCATCCTATTTAAAAGTTCATGCCGAAAGGGCCAATGAAAGGGGTTTTGTTGTGTCTACAATAACTTCACCGAACCCGGGTCATCCCAAATGCAGACCAACAATATCGGGTAGCCCATGCACCATCTTGCTCACAATTGGTAATGCTTTGTAGTTGATGTGAGAAAATCTTCTATGCCACAATTCACTTGGTTCCATAGTTTCATGAACCAAGTCTTGTTCTGGATCTCCCTTAAGCTTGTATAGTCCTCCCTCTTGCACTCCAATTACTACCGCATCATTTATTGTTTTACCCTTGGGTGACATAAGTACTTGGCCATCCAGAAATGATACTCTGAATCCTTTCTCATCTAGATCTGAGATGGAAAGTAAGTTCTTATTCAAACCAGGTACATATAGAACATTCTTCATTTTGATAGGCTTCCTAGATTCAAGCTTATAGGAAGCTTCTCCTACCCCTTTAATGGGATATTAATAGTCATCTCCTAGCTTCACCTTGTGAGGTGAGTCCTTCTTGGTAAGGTTGTTGAGAGAATCCTTGTAACTTGTCATGCGCTTAGAATCACCGCTATCAACAAGCCAATCATTATTACCAAGTGTAGTCGTGCCTGTGAGTGTTGATATCAATACATATTCTTTGTCGCTTGAAGAATCCTTTCTTTCTTTCTCATCATCCTCTGTAACATGAGCATGATGTATTTTCTTGTTCTTATTTTTGAATCCTTTCTTCTTGGGACAATTTCTATATCCATGCCCCAACTCATCACAATTAAAGCATCGAGAGAAGTATTTATTAGGCCTCTTACCTTTGTATGATTTCTTGTGATGATGATATTCTTTCTTTCCTCTCTTGGTATGAGTTGCCAAGGCTTGATTTTTCTCGCCTCCTAGATTTTCTTCTCTGGCAGCAATCCTAGCTTCTTCTTGAGTGCAAGACTCCAAGAGTGAACTAAACAAAATAAGTTTCTTCCTTGATCATATTCCTTGAATATATGACTGTGAGGAACCTGCAACAATTAATTGATAAAATGCACGATATATTAGATCACAAAATAATTTTATTAATCGCGGGCCACTTTGAGGGGGAAACCTCCTTTGAGCAAGATCAATACAAATAACTTCACGCTCCTTCATTGGCCTCAACACAAACTTATATACTAAGTCTAGGCACCAATACTATGGATCAATACCATGGAACATATAATACTACGGAACAACTTACAAAGCATATGGGTCCAATACTATGGCCTAATACAAACTATGGATCAACATATAATACTACAGGATGACTTACAAGGCATATGCGTCCAAAAACAATATACTAACAAAGTAAAGAGAAAGGTTTACACAGGTTCCTAACATTCCCTCTCCCTTAGAAAAAGCTTTGTCTTCAAATATTTAGATGTGGAAATTGATGTTGAATTTGAAGGAGTGGTTCCCATGTAGCATCCTCTGGTTTCATTCTGTGCCACTGCATTAATACCTCTGTGATAGATCAAGAGAGAGGCTGATGCCCTTTGAGTTTCAGGGAGGATTGCTTGGAAGGATGTAGATGAAGAAAAACCATATCACCTGCTTGAAAAGTACACTCAGAACGGTGTTGATCGGCTTGTTGTTTTAGTCGAATTATGGCCATGTGAAGATTGTCCTGCAAAATGCGAAGAATCTGATCATGGTTTTGAAGAACCATGTCAATTGCATGAACTGGTGAACCGTTGAGGGTGTATGGAAGAACAAATGGAGGTGCCTGACCATAGATTGTTGCATATGGAGTCATTTTAGATGCAATATTGTACCACCATTTAGCGAGAGGGAGCCTGGGTGAGATCCTGAACTCATCTTCAATTTGGTGCTAGTGTGGCGAAATAGTTCTATCCAAAAATGACTGGTGAAAGTTGCATCATGAGCTGAGACAATGGAAGAAGGGATTTCATGAGGATGGAAGAGATGGTACAGGGAACAAAATTGACTATATTTGTAGAGGCGAGAAACCACCACCAAAATCATTGTCTTTCCTCCAGATGTAGGGATCCCTTCAATGAATTCCATAAAAATATCTTTCCAAATCCGTGTAGGGATGGGAAAGGGTTCAAGCAATCCCGGAAGGAGCTAGAAAGTATCACTTTCAGCCACCATATGTTGAATTGTCCTTTTCATTCCCTTCCAAAAGAAGTTACGATTTTCCCGCTCATACATTTGGAGTAACCCAGAGTGCCCTGCCGATGGTGAAACATGGAGTTCATAGAAGACAGCCTGTTGAATATATGTGCTATGGGGAACAGCGAGATGACCCTTCTATCTTTGGGAAGTACCATCCCAAGAGTAATGCGGTACAGTATAAGGGTTGTTGGCCAACCTTTGGATGAGGTGAGATAATGGGGAGTCATTGACATAGACCTATTGAACAGATGGCACTCAATGTGGAACATGCATAGAAATAGCTGAAAGAGAAACTTGGTCATCAACTGTGCAAGAAAGAGCATCTGCCACTAGATTGTCCTTACCCTTATTGTAAGTGATCTCATAGGCATAACCCATGAGTTTTCTAACCCATTTCAGTTGTGATGGGGAGGAGACCTGTTGTTGTAGGAAATATTTCAGACTCTAGTGATCAGTCTTGATGCAGAAATAATTCCCTAATAGGTATGGTCGTCACTTATGTACTACATCCAAAATAGCCATCATTTCCTTCTCAAAGGTAGAGGCGGCTAAATTCTTACCGGAAATGTCTCTTGATTGCGACAATCCCATTGGTTCAGCAAAGACACATGCATATCTATCCAAAATGTGTTTTAGATCCAAAGGAGTAGTGGACACCATTGATGGGTGCATCTGAATGGAATGGAGCTGAGTGATGACACCATGTGAATTCTTCTTAAGGATCTTTTCTAGGCGATGTGAACTAATGATGCATAGAGACCCTGGTTGTAATCCCGTAAATGTGTGTTGTTTCCCATTGACTGAAAAATGCATCCAAATTTCAGCAAAATCCCATAAGATGGGGCCAAGTGTGCGTAACCATTGAGTGCCCAAAACCACATCACATACGCCTAAGACCAAGGAAAACATGTCAGAGCACAGGTTATAATCTTCAATAGACATACGCACATTGCGACACTTTCCCTTGCAAGGTAAGGTGCCCCCATTGGCAATCATGAATTCAAAGTTGGGGCAAGGATGGATAAAACAATCAACCTGTTTGGCGATCCGAGGGTCAATGAAGTTATGAGTGCTACTAAAATCAATGAATATTGTAAGAGGGAGCTTCTTGAAGTAACCCCTAACCCGCATTGTTTGTGGGGCGGTGACTCCAGCTAAAGCATGGAGAGATATCCCTCGGTGGTCGTCTTGAGATAGAGAGTCAACAGGAGGCTGCTGAATGTCAACCTGATCATCTATTGTATATGGATCTTCTTCACCAAGTTCAGAGACAGGCAGAGAATCCACATCCAAGAGATAGAGCTTTTGCTCAACACATCTATGTCCTCGAGTGAATTTCTCATCACAATTATAACAAAGCCCTTTTTCTCTACGTGCTCGCATCTCTGCTTCAGACAAATGCTTGATAGGAGTTGGTCGAGGAGCTGGCGTGATGGGAGGTCGTTGGGAAACCATATGTCTGAATGGAACAAAAGTGGATTTGGAGCGTTGTTGGGTTGTGATCTTATCCTCTACCAACTTAGAAAACCCTAGGAATTCAATCATTGTGTTGGGACAAAACATTTTAACCTCTGATCGGATTTCATCCTTGAGACCACTGATAAAACAAATCCTGTAGAATTCATCAGACAATATTTCTGTGTGATTGGCCAGTTTCTCAAATTTTTTCTGATACTCTCTCATAGTGCCAATGTGGCAAAGTTTCATGAGTGCTCCTGTGAAGTCATCAAAAGCACTAGGACCAAATTGTTGCAAAAGGAGTTAACAAAAATCTGTCCAGTTTGGCTCATCATGAGGTTTGATGTACCAACGGTACTATTGAATGGATTCCTATTCCAAATGAAAGGATGCAAGTGCAACTTTGTGGACATCAAAAGTATGATGTAGACTGAAATATTGTTATGCCCGGTATATCCATCCAGTCAGATCATTACCATTGAAGCGAGGAGAATCAAGCTTTGGCCCACGAAAATTGTTGGAAAAAGAGAACCCAATATCTGCAGAAGATTTTGGTTGTTGTTTATTGTTCATGGTTGAATGCTGAAGATGGAGGTTGAGAAATTTTTCATCCATATCTTGGAGTTTGGTTTTGAGGGTTGCAAGTTCTTCATCCATGATTTGTGCTCTGACGCAGGTGACAACCATAACCAGGAGTTTTTTTTTTAGGGGGAAGGATGGGTAGAAAAATGAAAATAGAAGTGTCTTTAGTAAAGGAAAATTTGGATTTGGGAAAAACTTTGATGGGTAATTGGGGTTTGACTAGGTTTTAGACCTTTGGAATGGACAGGGAAGCAGAAAATGAGGATTTCAAAAGCGGAGTGAAAGAATTGGAAAATTTTTCAGAGTAGGACAAAGAAGCAGAAATAGGAAAGGAACACTGTGGCAAAATTTGAAGGCGATTGGGTGAAAATAGAAGAAATTAGGGCAAACCCTAAAAATAGACAAATATGATTTTTTTGGCTTCGGGAAGTGGAATTTCGAATAGGGTCGTCAGGAATGAAATATGCAGAATGGGATTGCAGGGGTGTCAGTGAAGTTTCAATGGAAACAGAGTGAAAACAAAGAAGATATGGCCAAAAAACAGAATTTTATACTCAACAATGGATCTGCAACAGCGCGGAAGATATGGTTTTTTTTATACTCAAAAAACAAAATTTTATACTAAAAAAAAAGATATGATTTTTTTTTTTCAGAATAAATTTGAAACGGCACGGAAGTGATCGGAAATAGTTCTTAACAGATGTAATCTGTGATTTATTAGCTGACAATATATATGGACCCTAGGTATGCACGGGTTCCTAAGTGATCAGGGGATTCACTCGGCCACCAATGATGTCTAACAACTTGCATATTGGGAAAGTACCCCACTCCACAGCTTAGATAAAAATGATAATCGCTTTGCCACAAATGACAACTCTTGATTTACCTCACAGGTGGGAACTAGTCAATCAGGTAGGGGTCTTTCCCTTTTCACTAGAAGGTCCTCTTAATGGGCCAGCTACTTCGAGGTTCCTGTGGTACTCCTCACAATGATTTTTAGGGATTATTCCCAAATACTTCCCACAGTTAAGCGGATAGGGATTATTCTCGGATCCAAACCTATAATTGATAGGAACAAATATAGATGCGAAGAAAAAAAATTGGCAAAAATTCCACCCTACGAGCCCAAGAAAGTGCTCTGATACCAGATGTGAGGAACCTACAACAATTAATTGATAAAATGCACAATATATTAGATCACGGAATATTTTTACTAATAGTGGGCCACTTCGAGGGAGAAACCTCCTTTGAGCAAGCTCAATACAAATAACTTCACGCTCCTTCATTGGCCTCAAAACAAACTTATATACTAAGTCTAGGCACCAATACTATGGATCAATACCATGGAACATATAATAATACGGTACGACTTACAAAGCATATGTGTCCAATACTATGGATCAATACTATAGGCTAATACAAACTATGGATCAACATACAATACTATGGGACAACTTACAAGGCATATGCGTCCAACAAAAATATACTAACGAAGTAAAGAGAAGGGTTGACACGGGTTCCTAAAAATGACTCCCATGATCTTGGAAGACATTTAGGGTGGTCATTACTAGTTTTTCATTTTCTACTTCATCTCCAATTGCACTTAACGAATCTCTGATGTTGGAAACCCTTGTGAAGTAGGATTTTATCCTTTCATTGTTTTTCATCTTCACAGCATTGAGTTGATTCCTCGAGTTCATCTTCCTATTGATGTTGGTCCCTTCAAATAGTCCCTTCAATGCATCAAACATCTCTTTTGGAGTCTTCAGAGAAGAGATGTGTGGGATCAAGTGATCCTTAATGGAATCAGCTATGATCCTCTTATCTTTGATAAGATTATTCTTGTGCTTTTCCTTCTCCTCATATCCCTCTAGATCTGCAACTACCTCTGTAACATACTTGTCCAAATCATGCTCTTATAGGATGAGCATCACCCTATACTTCCATGCTCGGAATTACTATACCCCTTCAAGCTTATCCTCAAGCTTGGTATTGTTTGTCATCTTGATAAAATTGATAATTGAGAACCTCAAATGGAAATAGAATAAAGGATAACTTACCAAATGAGATGCTCCAACCAAAGGTTGATTTCTGAAATATGGCTACACAGTGACCTAGGGTTTGTCAGAGAAACCCTAATTTTTCAACTTCATAATTTTGAAAAACTGATTTGAGGAAAAGATGCGCCTCCCCAAGGTGAGCTGAACAATGTGCTTCTTTTCCTGATTCTGTGGACAGGTCCTCCATAAACTTGATGCCCTAGTTCTCCGAGCTACAGTGGTGGGCCCAAAAATGAAAATTCTCAAAATGAGATTTTGTTTCAACAGAAAGATGTGCCCTAGTGAGGCGAGTTGAATTCACCATCTTTTTCAGCTGATCTATGGAGAGAGATACCGTAAATAGAAACCCTAGTTTATGCAATTGCAGCAGCTGCACAATGTTCTCTTTCAGGCTAGCTCCCAAACCATGTTATATTTTTAAGTGCAATAACAATATGGATCACTAAAAGATAAACAAGCACAGTATGAACAAAAGTACACAATAGATTTATCCTGGGAAAACCATCTAGGGGCAGAAAAACCCAACAAACTTCTTCTATATATATTTTTTAGAATATACAATAGTATCTCTCGTGTAAAGACCCAAAAACAAGAAGACTCCAAAAGAAGCTACTCTAGATCACTCTATCTCTCTTAATGATGCGAGCTCAATGTGTGAGTGAGGTGACCAAATGAGGAGTTCAACCTCCTCATTTATACTAGACAGAACACTTGACCTTTTTACTAATTAGGTCGGCTTGACTCACCTAACTGGGCTGACCTTTACACTTTACAATAAAATATAATTTTCTATATCTTTCTAGGTTGACTTAACAGTTAGGGTTTACAATGACTCTTTTAATGACTTTTACATGATTAGTTACATTGATAATAAGGAGTAGGGTGTAGAATACAAATAATACAAATGACCCAAATAATAGACATGAGAATATCTTCCGAAGTTAAATTCTTCAACAGGGCCTTCGAGCGTAACATGGTAAATGTATGGTGGAAGGTATCTCTAATTGTGCATTAGATTTTGATTTATGTGAACACTAAATATATTGTAAATAGAATTGAGTGAGATTCCCATTTGGCACGATAAGATAAAAAGGAATCCTAGAGTTAATACACATTGATTTGTTTGAAATTGCTCATGTTCCATCACTAGGTAAATTTATGTATTATGTTTCATTCATTGATGATTTCTTGAGGAATGCATGGGTCTATTTACTCCATAAGAAATATGAGGTTTTTGGTAAATTTAAATCATTTAATTCTCTTGTAGAAAACCAAACATAGAACAAAATAAATGCGTTGGTAGATAATGGTGGATATTTCTATGAAAATGAGTTTGAGTAATTTTGTAAGAAATGTGGAATATCAAGGCAAAAGACTATTCCATACACACCTCAACATAATGGATTTGTATAAAGTATGAATAGGATGTCGATGGAGAAGGCAATGATTATTCTCAGTGGTGCATGGTTATCACATGAATTCTTGGTAGAGGTAGTGGATACCACATGGTACATCGTAAATCAATCACCTACATCAACACTGGTTTACAAAACTCTACATGAGGCATGGATTGAAAAAAAATCTTCTCTTAAACATTTCATATTTTTGGGTTTTGATGATTATGTGCATGTTCCAAAAGAAAATATGAGTAAATTGGATAACAAAGTTGGAAAGTGTATCTTTATTGGTTATAAATATGGTATAAAAGGTTATAAACTTTGGAACCTAGTAACCAAGAAGATTGTTTACAACTCAGATTGTTGTATTTAGAGGTTCAGACTCCTTTGGAAAAGGCAGTCTAACCAAATCAGAAGAACCAAATAAAGTAATGTTTGATTTGGAGGGTGAAGCATTTGACTCAAGAGAAGAATATGAACCAAAAGAGAAAGAACCTCAAGTTCCATCCTTATGGAGATCAATCAATGAAAGGAGGAAACCAGAAAGGTATATCCCACTTGATTTCCACTCTAATTTTGTTTTATCTACTATTTATGATGATTCTAAAACTTTTAGGGAGGTATTGGGTTAAAAGAATAATAAACTTTGGAAGAAGCAAATGGTTGGAGAAATGGATTCCTTGGATAACAATGAGGCTTGGCATCTAGTTGAGTTACTAGCTAGAAGAAAACCTATTGGTAGAAAAATGAGTGTCTAAGAAGATGTTGAATGTAGAATCTAATATGGAGAAGTACAAAGATTTCCTAGTAGCTAAGGGATATTCCCATGTGGAGGGAATTTTTTTTGGTGAGATTTTTTCTCCCATTGCTAAATTAACTTCTATTAGATTTCTTTTTCTAGTGTTTTTTTATTTTATTTTATTAATCCATGAAAACTGAAGTGGGATCAACAATTTCTTATTTTCAAGCTATTTAAACTTAGAAATAATATATAAGATCCAATAAACCAATGTTGATCTCAATGAATGATTACATAATCAATATCTTCATCATCAAAGAAGATGTAGAATCCTAATAAAAAAAGAAAAGCACACAAATTTGCTATAGCATACACATTTACTAAAACTTTAGAATAACTAGTATTTACAAAACTATAGAATCCTATTGGAAAGGAACACACATTTACTATGCCATACACATTTACTTTGAGTTAGCTTGTATTTTTTATCATGTGTACAAATAAACCTATTGAGGACAAATATGTTGTTGAGAAGGCTTTATGTCTGACAACACTTTGATTTGACTTACTCAAGAAGCACTTGTTCACACAAAACAAAATCTAAAGGATTTTTCCAAACTTCAAAAAATATACTCATAGAAAATTAAATGCATGGGATGTTTGGTGAAAGCATCTTGACCGGTGGTTTAAATGCATGAACTATGAAGCGCACTCTGCACAAAAATGGCAAGTTCGTAGTATTCTCTTCTTCTTGTTATGTCAGTAACATCTTGTAACCATTTTACATCTATTGGGGAGGTATTGGATTCAAAGGATAATCAACTTTGGAAGAAGAAAATGGTTGAATAAATGGATGCCTTGGATAATAATGAGGCTTTGCATCTAGTTGAGTTACTCGCTAGAAGAAAACCTATTGGTAGAAATGAGTGTTTAAGAAGATTTTGAATGTAGAAGGAAATATGGAGAAGTACAAATATTTCCTAGTAGCTAAGGGATATTCCTAGGTGGAGGGAATTTAATTTGGTGAGATGAGTTCTCCTCTTGCTAAATTAACTTCTATTAGATTTATTTTTCTAGTGTTTTTTTTATTTTATTTTTTCTGATCTTGAAATAAAGAAGATGGATGTGAAGATGATATTTTTGCATGGTGATATTGAAGAATAATATTCATGAAACAACAAAAGGTTTTTGTAGTGAAGGGAAAGAATGAGATGCTTTGTAAGTTGAAGAAGTTCCGGTGTGGATTAAAACAATATCCAAGACTATGGTATCAAAAGTTTCATACTTATATATTGGGACTTGGTTTCTCAAGAAGCAAAGGCGATCACTATGTGTATTCAAAGCAAGTTGGTGATCATTTTATTTATGTGATTTTGTATGTTGATGATATGTTCTTGATTGGAAACATCAAGGAAATCGTCAAGGATATTAAAGTCTAGTTGTATTCTATGTTTGTTAGAAAGATCTTAGTGCTACAAATTTTATTTTTGTTATGTAAATTAAAAGAGATTAGGCTAACAAAATACTTTGGTTGAGTTAAAGGAAATATTTTGAGACAATGTGCAAGTTTAGAAAAGTGTCACAAGTTGAGGAAAAATGGAGAAAAGGGGCTACACTATTTTATTTTTAACATAGAGAAAAACGCATGTGTTTTTATCACACATGCTTTCTTTTCATTTCTAAAACTAATATGCTACCAATTTTCCATGGGGAATTTCCCTGCATAAAGCTTTGACAAAGGTCAAATCTATTTAAATAGGAACACATGCACATTCCCATAGTGCACACACATTCCTAAAATTCACAACAAGTGTGCATTCCCATTGCAATGAAATAAGAACCAACTTCATCCACCATCCTCTATGTTTAGTTCCATTACATTTCTTCTTCTTAGATTAAGATTTGTTGAATATGTCATTGTAGATCTACTATCTCCTATGATATCAACATTAAGGATAGAAGGAAAAGGACAACCTAGAGAAATATTCGAGAACAAAACCATTGTAAAGAAGTGAAAAAATACACAGATTATAGGGAAACATATATCCAAATATAGTTATTATGGATTACTTACCTAAAATGTTAATAGCAAACAAACCACAAAACATTGTTGTGGCTATAACATTATTGTGGAAAAATCATATGGTGTAAAATATAAGGATGAGAAGAGGTTGATATTAGAAATCTGGAACTTTTTATGTAAAGTTAGCGGAGAGGATGTTATCCAACCTATTTTGAAACATCTTCAGCTTTTATTATTTGTAAAAAATGATGACTAGTGACATTGGAAAAATTCTCATGTTTGTAAAGTTAGTGGAGAGGATGTTATCCAACCTATTTTGAAACATCTTCAGATTTTGTTATTTGTAAAAAATGACGACTAGTGACATTGGAAAAATTCTCATGTTTGTAATGTATAGTATAAGATCCTTTGATCCACGTAAATATATATGCCATACATAATAATATTGACATACTGAAGGGTGGCTTGATGTGTTCATAATCATAACAATTTTTTTTAATTAATATTATTTTGTTTATGAAATGAATGGTGTTTTGATATATACATGATTTCATTATGATCTTGTTTTGTTTTTTTCTTGAAGTGCATCATTGGTGTTTTTATATGGATCTATCTTTTTTCAACTATACCACTTACTCATAATGTACAACATCCTAATTTGCATCATTCATTTTAAGCATGCATGTAAAAATATATTAATTAGTTTGCCAAAATAATGGTGTGTGGAACGTATTTCATGTCAAATACAAAATGGTATAAATGTTTTTCCTTTTCGATAAGTATATAAATAAAATTTAATTTTCTATGGCATCATAAACTTGTTTATGAAAAAATCATTGCACTAAGGAGTCATTTATGTCATTAAATTTTTATTGGTAAGAAATGATTGAGCCGAAGAAGCACATTCGATAGTCCAGTAAGGGGGTGTGTAACTCCTTCCATGTTCATTGTGGATGACACTTGTCCTTTATAAAAAATTAATAAAATATTAAAAAAAATATTATGTCAACTCAAATTCGATTTAAAACATTTAGAATGTCATATATATAAAGCTACACAAATTAGATAAATTAAAACCATAAACATTGCATTACACACTTTATGTGAAGACTGCAAATGTTGAGGAAGGGTTTGCACCTTGAGAGATCTGATCCCTCCCGGCGCTTGATAAATCCTCTTTTAAGATGGATAAATACTAATTTTATTCACAAAAACAATACCTACCATATTATCAAATATAACAATTTCCATTATTTAGTTTTTTTTTCCTATACAAATATAACAATATCTACAAAGTTTCCCAAAATTGATATTGATAGAAAAACTTTATTAATTCTTAGCTATAACAACAATGTTGAAATGTTCCTTACATTCTAACTTGATGTAAGACAAGAGAGACTTATTTTCATTCTAACTTGATGCAAGACAAGAGAGACTTATTTCCATTCTTATAGGTCATAAAAGCAAATTTCTATTTTGAGTAAATATGTCTACCTTTAATTCCTTCTATTGTGTACTATTTATTCTTAGTCATAGCCAAATAAGGGGGACTTAATTGCATAACTTTAGCCATTTGTCTAACCAGGGTACTTCTCAAATAACATGGAACTTGACAAGTTAAGAATATCCACATGTAAATAATGTATAACTTTTCTTTTGACTGCTATCGTCATAATCATTTTCCTATACATAACAAGCTCAACTTTAGAAAATGTCATAAATATGGTTTTTTTTGTGTGTAAGTGTTGATGTTATATAGATCATTTTTTTATTTAAACTTTGTAAGATTTATTTTGTGGAAATATATATTTTATGTTAAAGTTATATGTGTTGCACTAGTGTACATGGGATTTAATAATTATAATAGATCATAAAAAGGGAAGATTGTTGAAGAAGGAGATGCTGATAAGAGGACGTTTTGACGTCAACAAAACAAACATACCCAATGACTACACATGTATTAGCAAAGAAAGTGCAATTGATGACATGGTTATGAATAATGAGAGTGTTCTATAAAACTACCCTTTCAATAATCATCCATACAATGAGAATGACTTTACTTCAATAATAAACTTATGAATAATGAGAGTGTTCTATAAAACTACCCTTTCAATAATCATCCCTACAATGAGAATGACTTTACTTCAATAATAAACGTATGAGCCATGGCTATGTTGAGGGTAGCTATATTGGCAGCTTGAACTTCTGAGAAATGGTGCCTTGAGCTTTGAAAACAATGCCTAACTTTCATGGACAGAAGAAAACACCTTTAACCCATGGAAGATTTAATGGCCAAAAATTCGTGGGCGGGTTGATTTGGTAGATTCTCTACTATGAGGCGGCTTAAACTGTGCATGTGCGGTTATATATTTATTCTAGCGGCTTAAACAAAAATACTTTGGCAACAACGTTGTCTCTAATTGTGGTGGTAGGCTCAACCAAATGATGGCAACTGGGAATAGGAGGAGTTGCAGGAGAACCATGGGGTTTTCTAGGGTTTGGATTGTTAGGGATTATTGGATAACTTGTTGTTCCTTGGAACTGGCACTGGGATGAACCATGCATATTGTAGTGGTGGGTCCCTTCCTTCGGTGATCATTTACCGATTTTCCTGTGCATTGTTTTGTCCTGTCTGTCTCGTATTGGGTTAATAGTTTTTTAAGTTTCACGGACTCATTGTGGGGCCTTTGATATGGCAAGGTCTGCAAATAACAACATTTCTGTCATGAACACAAATCTTTCAACATTCTTGTCAAACTCTGACCAAGCTATAGGCGATCCTCTCTTGTGTGGGGTTACTTATGAAGGGGAGGCTTTGGGTGATGATGATGGCACTGACAGGGATACTTACCAACCCTATACACTCTTGAGGCGGGGTGGTGGACTATCTCGAGGTGGAGGTGAAAAGTCTCGAAGGAATCAAACCTTGAAGGCCATTAAGTGCAGGGAGAAGGCATAGAGATGGTTTTAGGGAAAGATGTACAGGTTGGGAGGGTTCTGAGTCTCATTGCATGGGCACTTGTGGGAAAGCTCTATTTTACCTCCATCAGTCGTTCTACACTGGTTTCGTGGGTTAATAGCAACTGGAAACCCCTTATTCATTTCTTGGATGAGGCACACATTGAAATCATACTGGCAAATCTTTGGGTCATTGACATGGGCTCTCTTTGCCTGAAAAGATGGCATATCGACTTCAACCCTGCTACGGAAACATTGATGGTGAATCATTTCTGGGTACTGCTAAAAGGATTTCCTCTGGCTCTCTGGTCTAGGGATGTCTTTATTGAACTGGCGAACAGACTTGGAAAGTTTTTTTTTTCGATGACAAGTCCCTTTTTCACGTTGAAAAACATTGTGCATGGGTCCTAGTTGAGTTGGATGTCTCCTTGGGATTACCGGAAGACATTTTGATTTGTTGGGGGGAAAAGACCTTTCGACAGGAACTCGATTACTGGAGAATGCCCTTTAGGTGCTTCACTTGTGGAAGGCTAGGACACCTTCGGAGGGATTGTAGGGATACTGTTAGACATGAAGAACCAGTTGTTCGGGCTTTTAACGTCGAGGATGGTCAGGCTTCTGCACTTGACCCTCTGGGTATTCATTTGAGTAATGATGAGAACATGGATGAGGAACCCATGGGGGAACAGTCTCCACTTGTGGCTGATGTCACTACTTCATTCACGAGTAAGTTCAAAACTGTTTTTCTTGCATGTTTTAATTCCTTGTCACTGGAGGATATTAATGTACTGGAGACATGGGGGAAAAAGGCCTTGGACTCTAGTTCGACGATAATATCTGGTCCTTCACCTAGGTTGATTGGTGACCCTCTGCTAGTGGGAGGAGACCTTGATGACCCTGAATATAGTCACTCTTTCACTGTGGATTGCGCTCCCTATATCTTGGACTCACATATGGTTAGGAATGAGATTGTTACTCTACAGGATGTGCACACCTGCCATGACCCGGTTGCTATTGGAGGTAATGTATCTGGTTTGGATGAGAAGGATTTTTCGAACCCTATCCTTGTATTTAGTAAATATACTGTGTTATTGGACCAACAGTTTCCATTACTACCAAATGTGACTATCCGGAAGAAAGATGGTGGTAGGCACAAAAAGGCTTTGGCTCGGGACTTCTTGGGAGGGTCTTGGGAAGCTCTTTTTTCTGAGGAAGGAACCCCACCTCAGCCATTTACTTGTGGAGAAAGTCAGTCTGTTCTTACCTCATTTTTCAGGCCCCTTAGAGCAGAGAGGGTTACCTTGGAGGTTACTCCATGATCTTTTTAACCCTAAACATTCGCAGGGTTGGGGGTGCCTCTAAATGCTACGCCCTTAGGAGACTGTTGTGTTCGTTGAATCCGCATTTGGTTATGCTACAGGAAACCTTGGCTGATGAGTTGAAGGCCGAGTTTTTCTTTCTTTCTATTTATCCGACTTGGGAAGTATGTGCCACGGGGGATTCACTCAGTGAACTTGTTACATAGCACAATCGTTCATAGGATATTAAAGAATATCCCTAATTTCACTAAATATTGGAAAATTCCTCCTAAATCTGTATTGTTGAATCCCCCTCCCAATATAACTTTCCAATTAAGAAAACCCCTAGTTTCACCAGATATTGTAGGTATCCATTTTTATCAGCTCATTTTTAATACCCCCTATATATGTTATTATCAAGTTGTAACAAAAAGAATCCCTAACACATCTTAGTATAAGCAAATAGGATGTTAAATAAAATAATAGTGTAATACTGAAAATGATCCCACCGGGATTGCAGCCGTGACTGATCAATTTGTAGTGTTGGATAGTGGAAGACCCAATGAAATAGTTTTGGGGGAAGGAAAAATGCGTACAAGGAAACCCAGTCAAGAGATCAATTTAACAAAGAATGTAAAATACTGATAGTCCAATAGTCAGTACAATGTTTAGGAAAAATGAGAATTGTATATGTTTCACACCACAACTTGCCAATCTACCAATTTTATATCATGTAAATACAAGTATAGCCATGGAGAGATCATGTTTTCTATGAGCTTAATAAATTAAACTCCATAAAAATGAAAAATTGAAACACTTTTGTGGATGGACTTCCCTACCTTCCTATCAAAACAAACATCATTGATGTTTGAACCCAAATGAACATAGAAAAATTCCTCTTACTTTCCAATAACATCATATGATCATATGATCATACGCATAGCTTGGATTTGGATCATTCACAAGATGCAATGAATTTCCTCCACTTCCTCTACATTTATTCTTACAAGAAAGGGAATTAGCAACATTTAGTTACCTATTCTTGGGTTATATCTAGTTTTTTTTTATCTTTATAGGAGAGGGAACAGTCTCTATTGTTAAGTTTCAAGCATGCAATAGTTATAAAGATATAGATATGAGGAAACTTGTATGATACAATTTCATGGTAACGATAACACATAGGGTATGTAAATAAGGATTTAGATTTTCACCTATATTCATGTCAGTCATAATCAATATTAAGTCGAATTCCTTGCACATAAGAATTAAAATTAGAATTATGAATGTGTCAAATATAAATCAATCTAAAAACTATTCCTAACTAGCAATGTGAAAATGTTAAAGAAGAATACAAAAGGTTGAAAGACATAATTAGTCAAGAAATATTGATCTAAATTCTCTTGGTTCCAGTCAGCCAAGAAATATTGATCTCACTTTTCTTGGTTGTCGTGGAGTGAGGTTTGATAGAAAAAACCATTGATCGTTGGATTTCTCCCAATCCTTTTTTGTTTTTGTTTTTTGGCAAAATAAAAGTATATATAGATGTTTAAGAGCAAGTTCAAAGGAAGGTATGCAGATATCTAAGAGATGGAATATGTTTTTTTGTCTTTTTGTCTTTTTTCTTTTTTATTTATTTATTTATTATACAAGAACTGGCCCTTATGTGCATAAAAAATATTTTTTGGGGGGGAGACATGCTTTTAGAGGATGTTTTTTTTTTTTTTTAAGTTTCATTTGTACCAGCCACAGAAATGTAAATCAAGCTTCATCGAAAAATGAAAAAATAAGTTCAATTGTTGAGTTCAATGCAACTGAGTAGAAAATTTAAACTCGCAAAAAAATTGTATAGGTCGATTTACGCATCTACGTGGCAGATGCATGGAGGAGCACCAAAATTCGATATAAATATAAAAAACTATGGATACATGAGTTTCCCGAACATTTCCTTCCTAACTAGACTAGAAGTGGTATAAAATAAATAGCAAACTATGAAGGCCCCATGAGGAATTCAATGGGTGAGAAAATATGGATGGGAAAATTTCTCGAGACATAAAAATGTGAACCTCAACAACTGAATGGAGGCACATATCACATTAAATTATTCAAACAACACTAGGAATTTAAAAGGATAGATCACAATTATGGATGGAGGCACAATTGACTAGGAATTTAAGAGCACATATCATCAAGGGGAAGATTATATTTATGAATTTTATTATTTTCTACTAACTTTTTTACTACCCATTTTCATAGCCGTGGAGCCAATTAAAGCTTAGATAAATCCCATCCATGAAGAAAATTATCCTAAAAAAAGGAGACTTTATAAGTTCAATGATTTGGAGGTATAAGTCCATCCCATGATTTGGAGGTTATTCCTTAGCAGTACTTAGGACTAATATGAATCCATCCCATGATTTGGAGGTATGAATCTATCCCTTGATTTGGAGGTTACTCTTAGCAAAAAACAGGACTGGTATGAATCCAACCCATTATTTGGAGGTATGAATACATCCCACAATTTGGAGGTTATTCCTTAGCCCACCCAAATAAAATAGCCCCCAATATTTATATTACTATGTCAAAATAAAAACCTCCCCTTGACCCCTTAATATGAGGCAATATATTTTTGAGGTTTTTAGGAGTATTCAAACCCCCAATATGAATGGTCGTGATATCATATTGCCTCACTAGTGAACCCCCCGTGGTATGTGCTATCGGGGCCTCTGGGCACTCGGGTGGTATTTTGACTGCTTGGGACCCACTTCATTTTAGGTTAAGGCCTCTGCTGTGGGGGGTGGTATCCTGCTATCTAGTTTTTGTAGGGCTTTATTTGCGCCTTTACATGTCTTCAATTGTTATGGGCCTCATTTGGAGAAACATCTTTTTTGGAGTGGCATTGAGGGTTGTGGTCTACTGGACATAAAATCCCTTGTGATTGGGGGTGACTTAAATTTTTCTCTGGCTGCGAGAGAGTCATGGGGATTACATGCCACACCACAATCCAACTATTCCTGGTTCTCAGATCTTTTTTATAGACATTGTCTCACTGATGTTTTGCCCAAGCCTATTATGCCGACTTGGTCAAATGGGCACATGGGAAATGGTGCGGTGGCAAAGCATCTGGATCCTTTTTACATACATGAAGAATTACTTGGGGTCCTTACATAGGTTTCTTCATGGGTGGATGCTACAAAAATGTCAGATCATTATCCTGTGATATTGAGACTTGGAATTGGGGCTTTCCCTACTAAATTTCCTTTCAAATATTGTCATTTGTGGTCATTGGAGGAGTCCTTTATCCTTTTGGTTCATCGCCTTTGGGCTTCCCTAGCAGAGGACCCTTGTCCTTTGGCATTACAGAGACTTCCTTCATTTCTGCGTCTTCTAAAGCTGAAGGTTGCTCCATGGATTCGAGGGGAGAAACACTTGTTGCAGGTAGATTTACATGATACTGAGTTTTCCATTGCTGCACTTCGCTTCAGGCCCTTTGAGGAGACTGTGACTGAACCGGTGCGGTCACATCTAGGACTGCTGGAGGTAAAAATAGCATCCCTCCTGTGCAAGGAAGAAGAATTATGGAGAATTAAAAGGCGATCGATGTGGCTTTCATGTGGGGATAAGAATACCCGGTTTTTTCATGCATTTGCTTATAATCGAAGGAAGAAAAAAGCTATTTGGGAGATCTCTGATGAGGAGGGGCATTTTTTTACTGATCATTCAGGCATTGTTGGGGAAGCGGTCAAGTATTTTTCGGGCATATACAAATGTCAAAATCCATCCAATCTGGAGACTCATTTACAAGTATTACAGGTTATGCCACATTTCTTTTCTGATTTAGATTGTAGCTATATTTATGCTCCTGTTACCATTGTTGAGATTGAAGGTATTTTAAGAAGCATGGACAAAGAGAAGAGTCTGGGGTCGGATGGTTGGTCCTGTGAATCTTTTATTCGGTTTTTTATATCATGGGACCAGAGCTTGTTAGGATGGTTGAGGAGGCTCGGTTGACGAGCTTGACTCCTGGAGGGGTTAATGCTACTTTTATAGCATTGATTCCGAAGAATTCAAATCCCCTGACTTTCCAGGATTACCACCCTATATCCTTGTGCAATTTGATCTATAAAGTCATTTCAAAAACAGTAGCACATCGAATAAAGGTGGCCCTGTCTAGGGGTATTTCTATTGAACAATTTCGTTTTCTGAATCACCGCTTGATTTTCGATGCGGTTGGAACGACACAGGAGGTTTTACACTTTGCAAAAATGAAAAAGATTGGTTCCCTTGTACTGAAACTTGATCTCATTAAAGCATATGATCTGGTAGATTGGACTTTCATTAGATTATTGTTATTAAATGTTGGTCTTGATTACCAGATTACTCAATGGATTATGGGATGTCTGGCGACTACAAACTTTGGGGTGATGATAAATGGATGCCCCACTTCTTTCTTTAAGGCGACTAGATGCCTTCGTCAGGGATTCCTCTTTCGCCATTACTTTTTATTCTGGTTATTGAGGGGTTGAGCCGCCTTATACATCAGGCGAGGGTAGAAGGTCTGATTGGTGGTGTAAAGGTCTCCCATAACCATCACATTTTGCACCTATTATTTGTGGACGATGTCCTCATTTTTGAAATGGGGAATGAACAGGAATGGCTTCATTATAAATCTATATTGGATACATTTTGTTTTGCTGTTGGAATGTAGATCAGTTATATAAATTCATGCTTCTTTTCTATTAATTTAGATGAGGATTAGTTGTTATCTCTGCGTGGGATATTTCCTTTGGATATTCAAGATCTTAACCTGGGATTTACTTATTTGGGATACTTCCTTAAGCCAAATGCCTATTTGGTTGCTGATTGGATTTGGTTGGTTAAGAAGGTTGAAGATAGGTTGATGTGTTGGTTACATCGGAGACTTTCACTGGGAGGCCGGTTGGTTCTACTAAACTCGGTTTTGGCAGGCCTTCCGATTTACTGGTTCAGCATTGCTCATGTTTCAGTGTCCATTATACACATGATTCACAAGTTATTTTTTAATTTTCTGTGGAAGGGAAATCACCTTTATCTGGGAGGACATTTGGTTTCATGGGAACATATTTCTTCTTTGAAGTCATTTGGGGGCTGGGGAGTCCGGAATTTTTTCTGGGTTTATAAGGCTTTACATGCAAAAATCCTTTGGAGGGGCCTTCTGGATGAGGGACTGTGGGGGAGGATTATTCGTGACAAGAATATCTTCCCGGAGACAGTGAATAATTGGACTCGTGCTCGGATGAGGAAGAAGTGTTGTTTCTCTGTAACATGGTCTAGTTTAATGGCTGCATCGTCGATTATCCTTGATCGTTTAACTTGGAAGGTTGGGAATAGTTATCAGATTCATATGGGACATGATCAGATTCTTGGCATTAATACTGCGAGGTTACTTTCTGCAGAGACCTTACAACTTTTGCATGAAAGGGGCTTATTTTCCTTGAATCAGGTTAATTTTTGTCATAATGCAGACATGATGGATGACCATTGGCTGTCGGCACAGGATCTTTAGCTTTCGGGTATGGCAGGTTTGGAATGTAATTCCTTTGTGTCCGGATTGTCACATGCTGGCATTCTATTGAGTGTTGAACTTGATGTTCTTGTTTGGGATTCTGATGGAGGAGATGGTACCGTTACAATGGCAGCGGCTTACAACTATTGTGCTGAGTCTACATGACCTCATCACTCAGAATGGTGGCATTCTCCACTGTGGCAATGGGAGATACCCGTTAAGATTAAGCTATTCATCTGGCTGGGTTTCAACAACAGGCTTATGACCGGAGAGCGCTATCGGTTGCATGGGGGAATCGGGCCTTAAGTTTTTTACTTGTGCATTCATGCAGAAGAATCTTGTTCACACTTATTCACTAAATGCTCTATCACACTGCAAATATGGGACGAGATTTCCAATGTTTTTAATTTATCGGGATGCTTGATGAGTGACTCAATGGAGTCTTGTATTAAAAACTGGCATTTGAGGTACCAGCGACAGATTACATATCCTCTATTATTTGTATGGGGCATTTGCCAGTTGAGTAACTCGATACTTTTCGAAGAAATGATTTTTCCTTTTAACAAATTTGTGCATTATGTTAGATATTTTATGATGGACACCAAGAATGTTAATCGACCGGTGATAAGAAGGACTTTGGATGCTCCAGTTATATGCTATGACAATCCTATTGGTATGTTCGATGGTGCGGCCCAACTGGATATGTGTGGTGAGCGTTGCTTATTGATCCTGGACCAGGATAACTATCTGGAAATGTCATTTGGCTGTGGTGCAGGGAACAATTCCAAAGCTAAATTACTGGCCGTATGGGGTCTTTTAGTGCTAGAAAAATCCTTTGGGATACATAAGATGGATATAATGGGGGCCTCATCTGCGATTAATAATTGATGTACTGGTTTACACAGGTTGCAAGTTCCAACACTTTTACATTGGAAAAAAAGGATTATACTCCTCAAAGAGTCCTTTCCAACCTTGAACTTTAGCCATGTTAGCATGGTATACAATCAAAGGGCATATACATTATCCAAGAAGGGCCTACAATTAATTGAAGGAAAGGCCATGATCAGTCTCTTTAAGAAGAATATTCTCTTGGAGGAAAAGGAAACAGTCCTTTACTAAATCCTCAACTCTTTTATTTTTGTTTTATTTTTGGCTATGTTTTTATAGGATAGTGGTTATTGTTTTTCATAGTTATGACAATCTGTCTCGAATAGTATATGGAACTATTTCTTTTTGGATATGATAGAAGATGATATAGGCGGCTTCATGTGACTAGTATATAGAACACAGTCCAATTGGAGCCTTATCGGTACTTGGTTTTTGATACAGCTGGTTATGTCAGTATAATATTGTAAAACAGAATTTTCGAATATGTCTTTGGACATGATTCCCTGTGTAGTTTCTTTGATTCACATATGAATAGCAAGAGACTCCGTTTTCTTCCGGAAAAAAAAAATTATAATAGATCTTAATCTTTGAAATGAAAAGAGTCTTTTTTCTCTTGGCCAGTTAGAAATAAACCACTTTGTCATTTTCAAGAAAAACTAGATTAAATAGTTAGTATTGTAGTATTGAAACATATTTTATTAGTTTTTTTATTCAAAAATATTCAAAAATATTAAGATATTTCCTACAACACTTTGATGTTGCAATTTCGTCATTGAATGTCAATAACAAGTACATGCTAGGTACAACTATCAAGGATTTTGAATTCACGTTGCAATTTGGTCATTGAATGTCAATAACAAGTACATGCCACTAACATTTGGTACAATCATTAAGGATTTTGAATTCAAACTAGATCTTGACAAAAGCTTACACTATGTGACTATATGATAATTTATTTTGAAGATGTTATTTGTTTTTTTACACATAAGTCAAGACATTGACATTTAAAAAAAAATAGTTAACTTTACTGTAACACATTTTTTTGGGGGAATAATAAAACTTTTGAATTTCGTGGATTAACAATAATCCGCAAGGTGTACAATAAGCACAGTCGCATACCAACCGTTGAATTTAGACACACCCAATGTTTTGCCTTTAAAAGCCAAAGATGACTAAGATCTGAATTGACAGGCACTCATCCAACAGGAACAAAAATATCAACAAATATCAACTTATGCTACAAAACCAAAGCAGTCGTGGAACAATAATTTGGCGTACCTTATTACTAAACGGCACTGGATCTCCAAGATGATTGGTGGACTTTGACTGAGATGAAGGTGTAGTTACATGAAAGGAATTTACTAGATTATTGGCGGGCTTTTGGCTGAAATGATTCCCCGGAACCAAAAATCCGTGTTATCAGCGGGCTGAAAAACTCGGCCATAGATTCCAAAATTTTGTCGTGTATAGAGTCGATCCAAAAATTTGGAAGTACATTCTACAGGATCGCTAAAACGGCAATGGGCAGCGGGTTGAAAAATTCGTCCATAGATCCTAAATTTGTCTTTTAGATTGTGTTTTGAAAGGGTAGATTGTACAATATAGTTTCATTGACATGTGTTTCAGATTCTAATTTGAAAAGAAGGAGAAGACAATAATTTAAAATGAAACCAATTCATGAAAATCAAGGCGATCTTACAGCGTAAAAGAGTACTTAAATGCACAATATAGAAAAGAGAAATACGATTTTTGAAATAGTTGGTATTAAAAGCTTTTCTACAATTATTTTTAAGACCATTAAAAGCTTCCAACCTCTAGTGATCCTTTTTTCAGCACTATAAGTTCAATTTAGATAATTTAGCTTAGGTTCTATTTAGATATTTATATGAATGGTCTTCTTCCAAGTTATGGTTATCATAAACAAAATTTGTGTATTTGACATTTCTAGATTTTATGACCGTTATCTTTGTTTTATCTCTGTATGCATTGATTCTAGAGATATTGGAATTATTTTTTTAGAATTTGAAGTTGCTTTTCAAGGTAAGGAGCATTCCATGTTAAAAGAACATTATCATATGCATAGAGTAGGAGGTTGATAAGTAGCTCTATGAGGTCCATTCCTATACACCTTGCTTTCACTAGGAATGTTTTTAACTTTTCTAGATCAATACCAAAAAAGAGTAGGGGATAAAGAAAATCCTTTTTTTGTTTGCTAGTTTGTCCATGACTTGTAGGATTAGCATGTGGTCTAAGACAACGCGTTATATTTTAAGTGTCTCCTCTTGGCTACCTTGCGGGGTTCGAAACTCGAGTTGCCATGCAAAATGAGGCCTATCAAAACCAACTATGCTGTAGGGATTTAATAGGGGGTAAATGACATCCTTCCTTGAACCCTATATTACAATTAATTTTTTCCAAGAAACCCTTGTTACTTCTAAACTTTGCAATGAATCTATCAAATAAGATTATCACTACAACTTTCAATTTAAAGGGAACCCAAATATCTTCCAATGTCTTCCATGACTGCAAGTATGGCAACCAAGACATGGTTAGTTTCATTATAGAGAACAAATACAATCATGTTGGTTTGGTTGTATACACAGTTAGAAACAATGTTTTGGCTTTGAAACAAGAGTTAATGTTTTTGAAATGACAAAGCATCTGCAAATAGCCCTGTGGGGTTTTCAACGATATGTTTACTTTCCAAGAAAAAAATTGAAATGCATAGCATTCACATACTCTGAAGGATTTTAAATTACATGCATTTATTGTATTTTCAGCAGGAAGGATTTTTTTGAACATAGTGGAAATTTGAAAGGGATAGTTGTTTAGTTCCATTTGAATATAAATATCAAAATATTTTAAATATTTAACAATTCAATCAACATGTACTTATACTACTCTCCTGATTGGCTAGTTAATCGATTCCATATTTAGTGTTTTAACTTTTCTTCATTCTGCTTGTTTTTCTTTTGTAACAGCCAGTTAAGTTAATTCCAAACATACACACATGGAGCTTCAATTTACAAAATTTAACAGTTGCATCTACAGACAAAACTTGAATTTGCATACTTTAATGCATGATCATTTTATTGTGTACTTGGCATGTCACCTCTATATCTACAAGATTGATTTGAGATATTTTTGTTTTTCTTATCATGTTCTATAATATCAACAAATGGAGGAATCTAGGGGCTAAATTTGTTTTTCTCTTGCAAGTTTTCTAGAATGTGGAGCATTCCAGAGGCTAAACATGTAATTAAGTTTAGTAGAGAACTATGTGATAAAATTAGGCTTGTTTCTAAAGGATGTGATCTCAAACTAGTGGGTGATTCTTGGCTAAAAGCATCTTTTCAATAGTATTGTTCAATTTTAGTTTAACTAATGATTATATTTTAGAGTCTTATAATATATTTTTTGTGGTTATAAGCCTTCTGAATTCCAGCTAAACATGAGAAATATATTTAGTCATATGATACATCATTTTTACCAGAAACCTATGGGCATGTGAAAGCTAATGAAGATCACTTTTGGTGTGTTAGATGCAATAGAAAACTAAAAAATTAGGCATTCCTCAACTTACTTGGTTTTTTGAGATACTTACACAAGATACTTGCATCGATTAAAAAATATCAAACGTAGGAAATTGAGTCACGTTTCCGAATATATAAGTTTTAAGTATTGAAAATTTACATAACTATCTCAAATTTCTTTTTTTTCTAACAGTCACTTTTTTTTTTTGGCAAATGATAAGGTATATGTTTTTGTGGATGTAGCCTTTCAGTGCCTAAATGACGGTTTCGGGCTATAAAAGTTGGTAGACATGTATAGAACCCATAGCACTAGTGCAACACTATTTTTCAAAAATTAAATGTTTAATTTTTAGTTTTTTTTTTAATTATGTAAGTGATCAAACCTCAAGAATGGTACGTCAAATGTGGGTGCAGCCTTTGAAGGTCTTAATGCCGTTATCTTGACTTATATTTTTTATAGCATATAGAGGTCGGTGTCTACTAGTGCAACATACAATTTTTTTTTAAAATAGTTGTGAAATGAAAAGGTTACGGAATAATTACTAACAATATGTTTTTTTACTTAAGGAGTGATGACAAAAGAAAATTAGGAAATAAATATAAAATCTCAGGGTGATTCCATGAAGATGGGTAACTCTTTTTGGCCAAATATGATGGTAAAAAACGGAAATTTTACCCATGTATTAAATTGAAGCCCTCGAAACTCATACTTGCCTTATGAATTTTGACATGTGGTTGAAAAACAAAATGTAAAGAATTATGTTGGTTTTCCAATGATATTTTCTTCAAAATATACCAATGCCATATATCGTGTTGAATTTTCATTTAATGAAACGTGTGTACTTAAAAATTTGAAGAGCAATTAACAAGTAGTCTATGTGCGTGCACAATAAATTAATGTTAAATAATAATTTTAAAAATGAAATATGTGAACATGATCTAGACAGAGTGCACTGGGGCTTACATATTTTTCTTTTAATTTTTCTCGAAAAATTATATTTATTATTATTTTTCGAAACTTACCAATGTATATTTAAGTCGCATTTTGTACACATGTGTGTGCGTGCATGAAATCTTATGATTTTTTACATAATTTGCAAAGCTAAAACCTCCCTTTTAAAGAGGACGTGTTTATCTGGGGCTTGTGTATTTTTTCAAATTTTTTGGAATTGTATTTTGAATGTTGTGGATTTATCTTTGAGCTCAATCGAAGTTGTCCGCATGGTTTTTTTAGGGCAAGTTTTAGTAGAAAATTAAAAACAACAGACATATGAAGATAAAAATTCGTAAATTTTATATATCTGGATAGAGAATTCATTGATGAATCCAATGGTATCAAGTCCGCTCATTAATGAGCATTTAATGCCATAGTTCAACTCTGTGGAAGGCAGACAAACATTCCATTCTATTGAGAAAGGGGCTCTCGACCTGTATGTTAAGCCCTCGATCGAGCTATTTGCTCGATCGTGTTATACCTCCATATTTCACAGTGTCGCATCTCCACCACAAAAAGAGCTGACGACACTTCCACTACTTCTTTAAACCATCCAGAAGAGACAGATGATGTGTAATCCTTGAAGGCAAATCCACCCTGACAAGTGTTCACCCAGCTGAGACTTTATTTACCCACACTACCGCGCCTTGCTCAGTTATAGGTGCACGGTATTCCACACTACCGTGCTATGCTTTGTCCCAAGAATGCGGTACTACCGCGTTATGCTCAGACCACAGGGCGCGGTACTCTTTTTATAGTCTTTTTTCCATGGCTTGTGGGATTTTGGATTTTCGAAGATAGTGGAAGATTGGGATCCGTGATTCGATCCCAACTCATTTTCTATGATTAGAAACCTTGATCCACTTATCTCTCCCTAGATCCACCCATCTCTCTTGTTGGTTAACCCTACCATACACTATAAAAGAGAGGCATTCCATGGGAAAAAGGGGGGACTCTTGAGAGTATCAAACCTATGATCTTATAACCTTGTGGAGATAGCTAGAGGAGGAAGCACTTGGAGCTAGAGGATTGGCTTGGACATCAAGCAACCTTTGTAAGCATTCTTCAAGTTTGTAATAAGATAACTTGTCTTGTTTTTCCCATTTCATGTGTACAGCATAAGTTCTTAGCATGGAATGTATCTAATCTAGATTTGAATCTAATCTTTACATTCAAGGTATTTGAAAGCTTGTATGTTTGTTCTTTAGTTGATCTCAACAGGTTCTACATTGGAGCTTTGGATCAAGAGCTAGAAGCGGGACAAATGTCAAATTGAAAGGTGTGTCATATCTCTCATTGTTTCTGAATGCATATAATCTTGTTGTAAAAGTTAGTTCAGGAGTTTCAAGGTAGCATTTGTTTTGACTTGTTTCTTGCTTTAGAGTTAGTTGAAAGTCTGCTTTAAAGTTAAGAGAATTTTGACTTATCCGTAGGGAAAAATTCTACCAAACAAGAATGGCGACTCCGCTGGTTTTGATTTCTGTTTGATTGATTCAGTTCACTGTCATCCATCTTTTGATTGTGATTTGTTTTATTGCACTTCAAACCAGTTTGAATCTTGGTCTTTTTTTACCTTTATTCATCCCTCCTCGCTGTAATTTTTCTCCCTGTATGATCACTGAGTCCCCTGGGTTAGCAACAACCCTGAAAACTCCATTTTCTTTTCTCAAGTTGCGCTTTTTCCTTACCTTGCCACAGTACCGCGCCCTCTGAACTGCTTACAGCGCAGTAGTACCGCGTTCTCTGTGTTAGTACCAGAGCGGTAGTTTAGCAGTACCACATTTTAGCCTCATTCTGCCCCGCGGTAATGTTTGTTTTTTTTCAAATTTTTTATCCTTGCTTGGTTTCCTGAGTCTCTCTCTACCTTAGGTAGTGTTTGCTATTGCCTGTTATCATCCTGGTCATTTTACAGTCTATGTGGTGTGATTATTTCCTTGTTGTGAGCTTGATTTGTTTGAATTAGTGGCATTTTTGACATATTGGGTCATTTTTTCCAGTTTGATTGCATTGGCTTGATTCTTTCACCACAACCGACTCAACACCACTGTTCTCTTTTACTGAACTCTGTATCTTTTACAGTCACTTTATTTCTATCATTTTCAGTAATTAAAAAATTATCATTTGAGAGCAATTCTGTTATTTGAATTGAAAAAGTCTAGTAGCATCATTTTGCATTAGGAAATGAACCATTGAATTTGCCACAGAAATTCGTATATTTGAAGCATCTTAGTTGTAGGATCAGTGCATTAAAAAGAGTGTTTATTTCAGTTTGGCTCTGTTTACAAAAGAAAAGAAAAAATCTTTTGCTTTGATTTTTGCTTGTGAAAAATTTCATGCATGTTTGATCGAAGAACTCTATCTCTTCCTTAGCTAGATTTCATCGAAGACAAAGGCTTATTTTGATTCATTCTCATTTGCATGGTTTGAGTCGTCATAACACCATCAAGTTTCACGTCCACTACCTGATTGAGTAAGACAACCACTAAAATTAATCTCCCTAATTAAACCAACATTAACCTCACTTGAGGAAATCAAAAGAATTTGGTAGTTAGGTAGGACACCAGGGATAGGAATCAAAATAATTCCCCCTTGTCATTTTCATCGGAAATATAGTCATTGTCTTTAGGGAACTAAAATCCTCTAGTATTTATTGACACGGTCACAACCAGTTTGTGGAGGGGCCTCCTGACTGTTTTTAACTTTCAGGGGTTAAACAACCGCGAGATTGAGAACCAGCCGGACTCTGTGGAATGCCGCACTCCACTTAGCCCTAAGGCAACATCGATCGCTGTCTTCTTCGGAAGGCTGAAGTGCCCAAAACCTTTTCCAACGTGTCATGAACGAGGTAGCTTAGTATCTATTCTACTAGGGCTCTTTTACCTAGGATCCCTTTCAGTAGAGGGATATCCTTCTTATATCGGTCTCTCATGTTGTATTGTTCGACTTGGATTTCATCACCTTGCGAAGGATACAGCTTGTTGAGGTCTCCAGCTCTTAGTTAGGAGTTTGCTTGTTATCTCATCTTTGTAGAGGGTCATTTTTTTTAGGGACTGCTTGTTGGCATTCTGGCCATTCTTTTGATCAGCTCGCTTATTGAGACACCGGTCTTAGTATATATTTTAGAGCTTGCTTTTTTGGCCTACGAGCCTTGCTTTTTCTAGCTCCTCTTCTACACACTCGACTGCATTAGAGTTTTTTGAGTTCTTTATTTATGACACTGCCTCCGATTTTCATTTTTCTGTCATCATGTCAGAACAACCACGAAGATCACGAAGAATACACGGCCAAATCCCTCCACCACCACCACCGCCATGGACTTCCGGTCCACTTGCATCACGCATTCCCGCTCCTCCTGGCCGCGGTGTTGGTCGAGGGAACATTCCACCGCCGATACGTAAAACATCTTCAGTTCTGCCTATAAGTGCTACTCACAGCACAGTCTCAGAACCTATTGCAGCTTCTGCAACCACTAGCATATCTGAGACTTCCACTGTCACTTCACCCACTGTCATTCTAGATATATCTGCCACAGTGGACACCATTACAACGGCTGAACCTAGTACAGCCCCAAGTACTAGACCAGAGGTCATCCTTCTACCTGACGTCAGCACTTCTCGTCCATCAGACACTTTTCACGATGACACAGACGGATCTATTGGCACCACAGAAGGGTCCGACCAGGACATACCTGGCTTGATTTCAGTCCCAGGAAGGTACGTTGAAATTGTTGAAGATACTCGACTTCCTGACACACCTTTTGAACTTGATTATGGCTTCATCACTTCCCAGGCGGAGCTTCCACCTGTTATCACTACATCACCCAGTGTTCATCCGCAGGAAACAAGTTCTTCTAGCAACGTACCTCGTACTATATCTTTACCCAACCTCCCTCCGGGACACAAAATCATGGATTCCATCCAGTCTAGTATGGCTAGTCTAGCAAAATCCCCGTTAGCATCGGCACGGTTTAGACACAACACAGAGCAAATGCTCTCGACAACGTCTAGATATCCCCCCGTTACTCGTCCTTCTGACTATCGGGATCCCAACATCCCGTTTAGCATAGAGTTTCGTCACTCCTTTGCAGACGGCTTCGGACCTTCGGACGTTACTATACCTAGGTTCCCGCCGGATCCCCAACACCCTTTTCAGGACATGAACTCGGACCCAGTTTTTGATGGTCCTCCTATCATTGAACACGTTATGGACGACACCGATACCCCTGGACTAAATTCCCCACATTTGCTGCCATCACCCATTTTTGGCGCACATTCTATGAGGGATAAACCAGTTTTTTCTCCGTCCTCGCCTGTCAGATATGGAAGACCCCCTCCGCAAATCGGTACTTTTGGCGCCGTTGGCCAATCCACACTATCATATTTGACCAGCGACGGAAGAACACCTAGTCATACTACTGGATCTTCCATTTTGACCAGAAGATCACCTTCAGCCACCATTTACACTATCTCAGGAGGTGGACAACCGACTGCAGTGGTCCCTAACTCCAACATGCAAACCCCCCTGGTGGGCCATCAACCCAACCAGCTGGGGGACAACCCTTTGTTGGGAACCCCATTGTTAGTCAACAACCTCCTCCTATAGGGCCATCAACCCAACTAGTTGGAGGACAACCTTTTGTTGGGAACCTCGTTTCTAGTCAACACCCTCCTCCTATAGGGCCATCCAACCCATCTGCTAGCGGACAACCCATTGGTTCCATCCAACAACTCTCCCAACCAGCAACATCTTCTCAGTATGGTATGTACAACACACCTGGTAGTGGGAAACCTTATTCCGGTGTTCCAGCTGGGCCTCACTCTCAACCTCCCCCGTCAGGTATGCTTCCTTCTTGGGAATCTCAAATCCCACAGAGTGGGGGGTACTCACTTTTTGGTAACTAGAACCAAGCTGGGGGGCAATCTCAGATTCCCCCCAACTTGAATTTTTGCTTCCCTACCCTTCAGCTGCTACAACTCCATGGAACCCATCACTTCAATTTCCACTCGCTTCGCAAGGAGGAATGAGCCTTCCATGGACACCACAGTCGCAGCCACCCCCCAACCCTGCTATGGGAAACCTTCCACTTACTCAATACGGTGGTACCATTCCTGGAACACAACAATTCCAAGGAACTTTGCCCCAACAAGGAGCGACAACCATTCCTGGGTATCAGCAACCCTAGGGTACCGTACCCACTCAACATAACACCCACCAACCGGTTGCCTACCATCAACCGGTTAACCAAATGGCTTATTACCCACAGAACTTCCAGCAGTACCCCCTGGGAAACACATATGGGTATAACACGCAGTAGTATGCTATGTAGGGCCCTCCAGGTTTCTCTGCACCACATGGTTATTACTCATACCCACAGACTAACCGTCAACTTCCCTTTTTGGCCACACTTGACTTATCGGATTTGTCGAGGCTTATTAACGATCCTATATGGAATGAACCTCACTGGCCACTTATTCCAGCCAAACTACCATCGGACATTCCTAAGTTCGATGCTAAGATCGGGGAAGACCCCAAGAATCACGTGATGACCTTCCATCTTTGGTGTTCATCCAACTCCTTGATGGATGATTCCATTTGACTTCGGCTCTTCCAACGTACGCTTACCGGCACGACAGCAAAATGGTACATCGAGCTTCCACAACACTCTTTTCGTGATTTCAACACTTTGGCTATGTATTTTCTGACTCATTTCCATCTCCCCATCCGGTATGAGACTGGAACAGAACTGTTAACCTCACTGTGTTAAACCACTTCTACACATATTTCAGATCACATCCATGAGTGGCGACGACGCCATAGGCTACTTAAGGAAACCATTCTGGATTAGCTACTCGCTGATTGGTTCACGAAATCCTTTTTGCCTCCCATAGCCAGAGATATCGCTATGTGCGGGCCGGTTACAGAAGAAAAAGCCATCTCGGAAGCCCAGTACATGGATTTGGTGTACACTCAATCCGGTACTTTACATGAACTTCTTCCACATGCCTCCCGCATTAACACTGATCCAACGAAGCCTACCACTGAACCCCCCATCGATGGTATTGTCGGTTCAGTCAAGGCCCAGCCTACTACCAACTCGACGGGACAACAAGCTTCTGCTTCCCCCGCTTTACCCCAGGTTGCTTCAAAAACAACTACTTCTCCTACTATTTCCTCCGAAGTGAACGTAGTTCAATCTACGTCACAACCATCTGGGGGAAAGAAGAAAAACAATCATGGTAAACCCAAGAAAAACCAGCAGGAGAACCCCAAGCCACAACCCACCCAGCATGACCAGAAACCACGTCGAAAGGCGAAGTTTCCCTGCCTAATTTGTCAGGATGATCATTACACGCGTAACTGTCCCTACAAGGACGAGGTCAACAAGTTCGTTAAAGGATCCTCTCGCCCGACAGTGTTAACTGACCCTTTCCCCCAACAACAACAGCAAATGGTTGCCCAAGAAACCCCACAAGGGGGAAACCCGGCCAATCCTACCCGCAGAGAGACGTCCACAAACCGCGAAATCTTGATGACGAGTAATGAAGAGGTTCATATCACCACTCGTTCAAAGACGTATGACAGCCCTCCAAGTTCAAACAAACAACCCGAGATAGCCAAAGGAAAATCTCTTGTTGAAGATCTGATTCCCATTCCCCCCCCTACCGGTCATCTCCATATCAAGAGACCACTTATGGACACAGTGCTACGCCCACCCAAGGGCACCATACGAAAGGCGACATTTAATCCTAATGCGCGAGCTGCCCAAAACTACAACATTGTTGAGGATTTGGCTCAAGCACCTTGCGCCATGTCGACTCTCGAGGTTCTTCAACACTGCACCACGCAACGTAGAAACTTACTTTCATCACTGGGGGAAATGGACCCAGATACTTCAAATTCTATCATGTTTAACTTGGAGCACGCCAAACCTAGGATTTTTCACCAGTTAGCCTTCTAGGTGCATACAAAAATCCATGGAAATATCATCCATCGCACTGTGTTAGATGAAGGTGCTTCCACGTCGATTATGTCTTTGAATTGCTGGAGAGCCCTAGGCTCACCCAAGGTCACAACTCCTCCCACTACTCTCAGGGCGTTTGATGGACACGTCTTTCAACTGTATGGACTCATTCCCTCAATCGGTGTTGAACTGGGGGAAAACAGTATCCGTACACATCGAAGTCGTAGATGCACCATTGGATTACAATCTCCTACTTGGTCGGAACTAGTTTTATGCCATGACCGCCATAGCATCTACAGTCTTCCAGATTGTGCAATTTCCTCATGAAGGAAAAATTGTCACCATTGACCAACTGGATTACTGTATCCCAGACTCCCATCCAAACTTCGCCAACACCGTCCCGTTATTGGATCAACCTCGGTACCGGTTCCAAGACATAGGTGTTGGTCTCATGAAGGATTCTTCCCTCATTGGAGTTTTTCCAGAGCTGGGAACCCATCTTCAACCAGTCAACATGATTTCATCGAATGTCACCCCTTCCGGTGATTCATGGGTGATTCCGAGTCCCACTCAGATTGAAGGCTACGGAAACTCCATGCCTTTAAACAGAAACCTCGCAGCTTATGAAGCGATCCAATCTGCCACCGATTGGGTTGACTGTTCTACTGATCACACCGTGGCACAGCTCTCGGCTGAAACTCATCCACACCCACCACTTTTAGATCCTCTCAATTTGATTTTTCTCACTGACGAATCAATTATGGAGGTTATGTGCGGTGATGAGCCACCATGGGGAGATTTTCATCATCGATCTTCATTCCCCACCATTCAGCCACTTGAGCCTGATACAAAACCCAGTACTTCACTTGGGATGGTTCAAACAAAGTTCCCCACTTCCCTCGACGAGGTATTTTCCGAAGGAAACTTGGCTAATCTTATGGCAACCACTCCCATCGATATTTCAGTGAAGCCTGGTATCGTGGAAAACGTACACATCGGAAAAACATGTACTCCCTCGAAATGGAGTTCTATAGTGCCTACTTCAAAACTTTTTGCGATGTTTTTGCTTGGAGATATGAAGAGATGCCAGGAATTGACCCCTCGATCGTGGTCCATGAAATTCCAACTTTCCCTAGCACCCGACCTGTTCGGCAAAAGCTTCGACCTGTCCATCCTTGTAAGGAAGCCGCCATTAAAGCATAAGTTGAAAAACTTTTGCATGCTGGTTTTATCTATCCTATCCCATTGACAGAATGGGTATCCAACATCGTTCCCGTAGCCAAGAAACAGGGAACGATTAGAGTCTGTGTTGATTACTGTGATTTGAACAAAGCTTGTCCAAAGGACAAGTATCCAACTCCGTTCATCGACCAGATCATCGATAACTGTGCCGGGAGTGTCATCTTTTCATTTATGGATGGATTCTCTGGCTATAATCAGATCCATATCCTCCCAGTCGACCAGCACAAAATGGCCTTTATCTGCCCTTGGGGGATTTTTGCATATCGAAAGTTACCTTTTGGCCTTAAAAATGCCGGGGAAACTTTCCAACGGGTGATGTCATACACATTTCATGACATCAAACATATTGTAGAACCATATCTTAATGACCTTCCCGCTCACTCTCGGACCCAGGAAGACCATCCAGACCACTTAAGTGCCATTTTTGAAAGGTGTCGTCGCTACAATATACGTTTGAACCCGCATAAGTGCGTCTTTTGTGTAGAAGCCAAAAAACTGTTGGGCTTCATAGTCTCCAAAAGCGGGATACGTTTAGATCTTGCAAAGGTAGCAACTATTTTAGCCCTGCCTTCACCCACCAACATTCTAGAACTTCAATGTTTGCAAGGGCATGCAAACTTTCTACGCTGTTTCATCTGTAATATGTCTGAGATAACAAAAGGCTACATGCAGCTTCTCAAGAAGAATGTTCCCTTTATCTGGGATGACGAAGCCCTACGCTCCTTTGACAATCTAAAGGCAGCCTTAACCAAAAACCCTGTGATCCAACCCCCCGATTACACACGGGACTACAATCTTTATCTCGCAGCCTCGACATCCACCATCGGTATGGTGCTAGTCCAGGAAGACCAAAACGGCATAGAACATGTGGTATATTATCTTAGTAAGAGTCTTCTTGACTCCGAAAATCGCTATTCACATGTTGAAAAACTGGCTCTAACAATAGTATTTGCTGTCCAGAGATTCCATCATTACATCTTACTCCGCCAGACCACTGTTATAGCTGACTTCAACCCAATGTATTATATCCTCACACGTCAAGTGCTTGGGGGCAAATACTTTCGTTGAATTTTCATCCTTCAAGAGTTTGACTTGGAGTTTGTCAAGGCTAAGTCCAAGAAGTCTCTGGTCTTCGCGGAGTTGATTTGTAACTTGCCCCGTGCTACTGAGCAACCCGAGCCCATTGATTCTCTTCTTGACGAATCATTGTTCCTCATTAGCACATCTGATCCATGGTACGGGGATATTCTTTTATATCTCCAAACCCAATGCTTCCGTCCCGACCTCACTCGCGATGAACGACGACGCATCCGACATCACGCAAAATACTACCTCATAGTCAACGATACTCTTTATCGACGTGGTGTCGACCCCATTCTTCGATGTTGTTTGACCTTAGATGAGGCGGAACGCATCCTTAATGACTGCCACGCTGGATCATGTGGTGGTCATCTCTCTAGGATGGCTACGGCCTGGAAAATACTGCGAGCAGGATACTTCTGGCCCTCAATTTTCGAAGACTCAATTGAAACAGTCAAGAAGTGTCCGCCATGTCAATTCTTTCATAGTAAAGCACGCTCGCACCCTACTCCCCTCCATCCTGTTATTGCCGTCAGCCCTTTTTCCAAATTGGGCATAGATTTCATGCACTGTAAACCCACTTTAGCCAGGGGGCATAGCTATGTCATAGTAGCTGTTGACTATTTCACAAAATGGGCTGAAGCGATGCCTACATATGCTGAGTATGGCAAAACAGTAGCGCAATTCATATTCAATCATATTATAGCTAGATTTGGTGTCCCGAAATCCATTGTGACCGATCATGTCTCCCATTTCAGGAACCATATGATCGAAGAACTAAGTGCCAAGTTGGGTTTTCACCATGAAAACTCAACTCTGTATTACCCACAAGCTAATGGCCAAGTTGAATCCATTAAGAAAGTCATGAAACGAATGATTCAGCGGATTGTGGGTACCCAGAAATCCAACTGGCACTCAGCTCTATTCTCAGCACTGTGGGCACACCGAACCTCGGTGAAAAGTGCTACTGGGTTTACACCGTTCTAACTGGTGTATGGCCTAGAAGCCATTTTGTCGATTGAATGTGAAATACCATCACTCAAGATAGCCATAGAGCTACTTCCACACACCACCTCCGAAGAGGAACGGTTTCTATACCTAGCCAACCTAGATGAAACCCGCCCCAACGCTGCTTTAGCTAATGAAGCCCATAAAAAATGCGTCAAAGCTCAATATGACAAATCCGTTCAACTTTGGATCTTCAATGAGGGTGACCTCGTACTTACATATGATCAAATGCATGATAAGCTTGGAAAAGGAAAACTTGAATCTATGTGGTACGGCCCTTTTGTTGTAAAATGTGTCTTGGAAAAAGGAGCCTATGAACTAATCGATTGTGATGGTACATCATTGGCACGGCCCTGCAATGGGATATACCTCAAACGCTTCTACGCGTAAGGTTACCCTACGCGGGTTACTTGTTGTACATAATGTACTTAGTTTGCTTTTACTCATTTTTTGGTGTGCGCGTGGACCTCATGTATCCACTCTTACTTTGACTCGTGATTTTATGCACAGATGTCTGCCTACTTCGGATTCGCCGACGGTGTAAACCGACATACCCGGAATCTCGCTTCCGCAGCATGGGTAGTCTATTATCCCACTGGCGAGTTGATTTCTTCAGGAGCCAATTGTTTAGGTCCTACAACCAACAATATCACAGAGTACCATGCAGTCATCGGTCTCTTGACAGAGGTTGCTTCACTCAGAATTGACTCCCTATCAGTCTTTTTAGACTCTCAACTCGTGGTTTCTCATCTAAACCGTGTTTACACAGTCCGCGATCCTATACTACTTCGTTTATTTCGGAGAGTATGCCTCTTGGAACGATCATTTAGTTTCATTTCATATCAACACGTACCAAGAGAATTCAATTGTATAGCTGATTCATTGGCTAATTACATTTTGGATTGGAATCTTGCCCATATATAAGAATACATCATAAAAGTAAAATGCACAAGTCACTGTAAATAAATAGATCATGAAAATAGGTCCATATCACTGTATATAAGAGTGTTTTCCAAATACATAGAGTTTGTGTCAAAGACAAAATTTGGGACCAAATCCCATACAAAAATTTGGCTCTCAAAGCCTACATATCGTATACATGCCGCAAAAAGACTAAAAAAAGACCATCTATGGAGATCTGAGAGATCTATCATGTCCCTCGTCAGATTCCTCGCGATGATGGTGATAACATACTACAGCTCGAGCCACCCTACGAAGAAGTCGGCCGATACGGCTAGGCATACCTAGAGTATGCCGCTAGAGATGTAAGGGGACGTCATCCATCCTCATAGCAGGGATACCATGAGTCAAGCCCTATAAGTTCCTCTCTATATCCCGGACTCCTCCTGCTTCATCTTCATCCTCCTCCTCTTCTGGAGCAGCTTGGAGATCAACACCACCGTGACGTAATGGCGAGTACCCAGCTGGTCTCTGTGGTCCACGGTCTACGACATGCATACGAACATACATTAGAAGTCTTTTTCACATTCTAAAAAAATCAATAAAAATTATATATTCAAAAAGGAAAAAAATACATATCCATGAAGGTCATACCTGTGTTGTCCCAATCATCATCCTCTGGCAGTGCCAAGTCGATGTCCTCGCGGAAGTCCACCCCTGCATAGGGGTAGTCATCAATCATAACTATCTGTTCCTCGAGCCAGAAGAAGAAATCCTCACCAAAGGCTAAACGCTGAGGACCCCCGAGACGTCCTGCATAATCACTCCATCGAGCCATCCATGGCTCGGTCGGTGGACGGGGGGGCATGTGTATCTGTGGACGTAACAATGGCACCCTCGCCAAAAAGAAGGTGACCAGTATACTCCCATAGCCAAATTGGAAATTCGTTCCAACCCTACCCTTGTGCACTTGTTCTTTGAGATTGGCCAACACCGCCTCACACCAGTTAAACACTGTTCCCGCCATACACTCTGCTGCGAGATTCATTTGTGTACGGGATGCCTGATGCAGACCCACGCTCCCTGCTGCACATGTGATGGTGAACAGTGTGGTTTTTACAGGAAGTTCTATAACATCTTTTATGACCACTTTGCTACTTTTCTTACTCGAACCCTGACGGCAATACCGAGCAATCAAGTCATCTGTGCTCGTTTCCGAGGCTATGTATCCAGTAAAGCTCACCCGGGCCCCTCTTTTCGAGAGGCCCGTGAGGAAATAGATATCCTCGAGTTGAATTTCGAGAACATGCTCTCCCACTCGGAAAGCCTGAATGTCAGGGTCCCACAATTGGATAAGATGGGTAATAAGTTTGGCTTGCTGACGAATGCCTTTGGTCTTAAAAAAATTCAACAAACCACATTCTCGCAATGCGGTCACAGTCGGTAAGTGATTTTCGGCCGCCAAATCATCTACCTCATGCTCTCTTTCTTTCCAACTGACCATTTTGATCCAAACAAATTGCAAACTCCTGCAAAAGGTCAAAGGAAACATTTAGTAGCTATTTAACAACTTGGTTTCAGCAAAAAATTTGAGAAAATTTGATTTTTTCATCCTAAAAATCGCCTTCATCGCGCCTAGGGAAAACATTGCCGCGTGGTACTGCACAGTACCGCGTTTTGGTTTAAATACACAGCGTGGTACTGTTCGACAATACCGCGTTTTCCGATATGGGTCCCACACGGTACTGTGAGGGGCGTTTTTTTCCCAATAGGGCTTGCCCAAAAAATCATCTTTTCTTACTGAAAGCAAATGATTCCTACATGAAATGAAATAGGAGCTTGAGAGCTCTTACCTGGCGCAAACGGTTGTTGAAACGGTGCCCTGAAACTCCAGATATAGATCCTTGAAGTTTTGCTCCTCAAGTGGGTAAAATATCCTTTTGAGTAAAAACACAAAGTGAAATGGTAACTTTCTCCTTTTACCTATTTTTATATATCATTTTCACCTATTTTTTAATTATTATTTTAAATGGTTAAAATAAAGCCCATTTCACATTTCTAATATCTGGTTTCATGAGCACTTTGTTGACAGGATCTCCCGTAAAAAGTAATATATTCACACTAGCGTTTATTCACTGATTGACCTTCATTTTGAGCCTACTTTATCTTTTTCGTGCTCTAGATTAAAACTTGAAAAAGACGTTTTGAGCCTACTTTATCTTTTTCGTGCTCTGGATTTAAAACTTGAAAAATATTCCAAGCGCTTTTACACCCGTGTCGTGCTTGTCAAACTCAAGTAAATGGTGTCGAGTACGGTCAGCTTTACTCATGCTCATTAAACAATGAGGAAAGTATTATCCTGGTTGTATTTTATTCTTTTTTCGGACCAGAATAATTAAATAATTATGAAAAATACCATAGGAGTCCATAGTTAAGCTCTTTTCAAACTCCCTAAAATTGAAAAGATTGTCAAGTGATCTTGACTCTTTCACACTTGTAAAAATATTTGAAAGGTCGTCTATTCGGTGATAGGTTACCCCTTTTTCGGCCCGTCTAGACTATTTACGAGAAAGGTATACCTCAGTCAATCTCGGCTGGGAGAGTTCTCTCGGGAATTGTTTTACACTTTTTCGGGATCGAGGGACTAAATTTATGAAAAAGTACATTACGAAGCTTCCTTTAAGTTTTTCAGGCTTTCTAAATATGAAAAACTACCGAGTTTTCCTTCCTTGGACTCGTTAAGATTTTAACATCAAAGGACCCACTTTGGGACGAACCCCTCCTTTCTCAGGTTCGTAAAACATGTGAGATTGGACTCATCTATAAGATGAGCTACACCGAGCATCTGTTATCCTCTTCAAGCTCGAAAAACAACAAAGAGGTACTCGTCTATCATGTCGGGGGAATTTGGGGAACAAGTCAGGTTTATTTATGGCAGCTTGTCAGTCGTTACCTTTGAACATGGCATGTGTCTGTCTCTTGTCTATATTGGGTATCTATTTTTCACTAAGTTATGGTCATCATCCCGAGTCGTCTCCCTGGCCACGAGCCTACTCATCTGGTGTCTATTCTCTTCTTTCAATAATCCCTGCTGCCAAGTCATGTTTCATGTCGTTACATGTTCAAAGGGTTGCATTGTTCAGAGTCGTTCATTGTGTCAGGCCTCCACTGTGTCAGTACATACTCCGTTGTTTCATCATCTTATCGTTCGTGCCGATTTCGTGTCGATGATGTGGGAATCATTATGGCCCGCCTTCGACGAGTCTATTCCCGTCGACACCAAATCACTATCTGGGAATTAAACTTAGAGATCAACCATCAATACCTTGGTACCTACATGCCTGAATGGAAGGTTTCCTCGTGTTCGACAGTAGGTTCACATCGTTGACCTATGATCGAATGATCTCTCGAATGCTCGACATTAACTCATCTATTCGCATTTCGTTGAGATGTACTTCAGATACCTTCGGGATCATCCTCATCATTGGTGATTTCCCTCGCATTTGTTAACGGTCCACATCATTGACTGGTAATCAAATGGTTTCTACCATGTTCGACTTCAACACCTTGTAATCACATGGCTGGATTCGTATCTTTTGCGATTGGGTAGAAGACCCTGGGCGCACCTCTGTATCTTGATTACGTCCAGGTTGCGATGGAGATGTCCTTTGTATTGTCACACAGATCCACTTATTGTATTGGTCGTGGCTGTGTCATTATTGTCTCATGGATCTACACTTGTTCATAGTAGCCATGGTCTTTCCACAGTCTATATCATCTCAATACTCATGGATCTGCAATGTATTGGTCAGCAGCAATGCTTTGAGTCATTTGTTTCTGAGCATGGGGATGCCCGCCTCGGTGGTATATCTAACACTTTGTTCCTGTTTCAGCTCCTTGTCACTCTCCTCGATGCTATCTCTGCACAATATTCGTAAAGTCTTTCGGTCATCAGTTCCTTCTGACCTCACACTTTAGGGGGCATCTGTTATACCTCCATATTCCACAATGTCGCATCTCCACCACAAAAAGAGCTGACGACACTTCCCCTACTGCTTTAAACCATCCATAAGAGACAGATGTGTAATCCTTGAAGGAAAATCCACCTTGACAAGTTTTCACCCAGCTGAGACTTTATTTACCCACACTACTGCGCCTTGCTCAGTTATAGGTGCGCAGTAGTCCAAACTACCACGCTATGCTTTGTCCCTAGAACGCGGTACTACCACGTTATGCTCAGACCACAGGGCGCGGTACTCTTTTTATAGTCTTTTTTCCATGGCTTGTGGGATTTTGGATTTTCGAAGATAGTGGAAGATTGGGATCCCTGATTCGATCCCAACTCATTTTTTGTGATTAGAAACCTTGATCCACTTATCTCTCCCTAGATCCACCCATATCTCTTATTGGTTAACCCTACCATACACTATAAAAGAGAGGCATTCCATGGGAAAAAGGGGGGACTCTTGAGAGTATGAAACCTATGATCTTGCAGCCTTGTGCAGATAGCTAGAGGAGGAAGCACTTGGAGCTAGAGGATTGGCTTGGACATCAAGCAACCTTTGTAAGCATTCTTCAAGTTTGTAATAAGATAACTTGTCTTGTTTTTCCCATTTCATGTGTATAGCATAAGTTCTTAGCATGGAATGTATCTAATCTAGATTTGAATCTAATCTTTACATTCAAGGTATTTGGAAGCTTGTATGTTTGTTCTTTAGTTGATCTCAACAGGTTCTACATTGGAGCTTTGGATCAAGAGCTAGAAGTGGGACAAACGTCAGATTGAAAGGTGTGTCATATCTTTCATTGTTTCTGAATGCATATAATCTTGTTGTAAAAGTTAGTTCAAGAATTTCAAGGTAGCATTTGTTTTGACTTGTTTCTTGCTTTAGAGTTAGTTGAAAGTTTACTTTAAAGTTAAGAGAATTTTGACTTATCCGTAGGGAAAAATTCTACCAAACTGATCGAGCTTTTTCAAAAACCTCTATTGAGGGCTTAACAAAACCTCGATTGAGGGTTTAACAATACCTCGATCGAGGGTTTAATAAAAAATCGATCGAGGTCTTGTTAAACCCTCGATCGAGGTATTTGCTCGATCGAGGGTTTAACTGTGTAAAAAATATATATAAAGCAGCCGAGGCGAAACCGCGAAAGGAGTTGGAAACAATTAATGTTGCCAACTACCCTTCCCTCCAAAAATCAACAACAAACCTGTATATAACTAATAAAGAAGGATTCACAAAATACAATTTGCTTCATTTCTAGTTTTTTTCTTTCCATTAGAGATTTAACAATTTGATCTTGTTGAATTAGAGATTTGTGAATTTGATCTTGTTGAATTATAGATTTTTCATTTTTATATTGCTGAATTAGACCTCATTAGACATGTAAGATATCTTTGTAGGCATAATTCAAGATTTCATACTAACATTTTATTGTTTGTTATAATAATTTGAAAAAAAAATTGTTTGTTTTCATTGTAAATTGATTCATGTAAGATTTCTTTGTGGGCATATTTCAAGATTTCATACTAACATATTGTTGTTTCTTATAACATTTTAAACAAAAAAATTGTTTGTTTTCATTGTAGATTGATGGGGAATAAAAAATAAAGACAAAGAAAACATGCTAGACAACAAAATGCCAATGAAGAACGTGAGTACAATAGAGAACAAATGAAACAACAAAGAGCAAGGTTGAGAGAAGAAGAAGATGCACATTTGGTGCAACAAATTCCAATGGAGGACAACCAAGGTAAATTATTGAATTACATGCTATCATAATTTAAATATCATGCTACATAATTTACAAAATTAGTAACAATTTTCCAATAAATCTAACTAAATTTCATAATATAATTTGTTTCATATTTATTTGTTATTTAAATTTCAAAGTTTGCAACAATTTTTATGTTAAATGAACAATTTTCAAGTGGCTTTAAACCAATCTTAAATTAGAACAATTTTCAAATGAAACATGTAAATTTATATTCTATTTTCATGTTAAGATATGAACATATTTTTAACTATTTTCAAATTATTTCAAAGTTGCTAACAATTTTCAAATTATGCTTCAAAGTTGCTTTAAAACAATTTTCAAATTATTTCAAAGTTTGCTAACATTTTTCAATTTTATTATCCAACAATTTTCAAATGAAATGTACACTTATATTCTATTTTCAAGTTAAAATGTATATACATATTAACTATTTTGAAATTTCTAAACTTTATTAACAATTTTCAATGTTATTAGAATAATTTTCAAATTAAATGTACACTTAGACACTATATTTTCAAGTTAAATTGTACATATTTAACTAATTGCAATTTTTTTAAGTTACTAACAATTTAAAGTTAAATTTAATTTCAATTCTTGTTTTGTTAGAAAATTCGATTTCAAAACAAATGAATGAATATTTTGAAATTTACATGTTTGATAGTTATGTATTAGTTATAATTTATTAGATTTCAAAACAAATGAATGAATATTTTCATAGTTATGGTGGTTGGCAATATTTCATAGTAATGAATATTTGAATACAAATGAATGTTCAAAGAGCTATTTAATTATAATGTTTACTTAAAAAAAAAATTCATCTATCACATATATTTTTATTTGCATAATATGACATATTACCATAATAAGATTAATGATTAGAACCATATATTTTGTTAGGACAAATTGGAAATAATTAAATTTGCAATGTTTGCAACCTTGCATTGATATGGGAAACATTATTGATAAAAAATCCTTAAATTGCAATTTATGATAAAATTACAATTTCCGTTTAAATGTCTATTGTTGAAATTGCAAAATCATCAACTAATGAAAATGTTATTTTGCATTAAAAATTATGAATTTCCCCTCTATCATATCACTACAATGTTTTTAATTAAATATTGTATTCATCTCTAAATCAATGTTTTTTTCTCCACATTTAGAGTATAATAGGTATGTTATGATGGGTAGAAAAACAATTTCAAATTTTTATTTCACTTATATACAACAAGGGATGCATGATGCTGTCCTTGAAATTCCAGGGTAGAAGTGTTGTAATCATTTATTCTTTGCATGGTGATTCGCAACTTGTATTTTAAATATTTATTTATTTATAAATTATACCATAAAGTTAAAATAACATTTTTCTTGTATTGTAAAAGTAAAATGGACATAAATTGCACAAAGAAAATTTGCCCACAATTATATAATGTGATGATTGTAAATGATATTAATTTTTATGCCCACAATAATTTTTATCAAGTTATTAATAATTATCTTGACTTAAATATATATAGTTGATTTTCAAGTTACTAGCAATTTTAAAGTTAAATGTACAAGTTACTACAAATTTTGCATCTGTTGCAAGTTCGGATCTGGGAATAATCCCTGCCCACTTAATAGTGGGAAGTACTTGGGCATAAGCCCTAAAACTCATTGTGAGGAGTACCACAGGAACCCCAAAGTAGCTGGCCCATTGAGAGGACCTGCCAGCGAAAAGGGCAACGACCCCTACCTGATTGACTAGTTTCTACCCGTGAGGTAAACAAGAGCTGTCGTTTGTGGCCAAGCGGTTATCAGTTTTACCTGAGCCGTGGGGTGAGGGGTACTGCCCCAATACGCAAGCCATCAGACATCATTGGTGGCCGAGTGAAACACCTGAATTGTTAGGAAGCCTAACATACCTGGGGTCCATATCTATTTTCAGCTGAACTGTTGTCGATCACTTCCGCGCCGTTTCAGATCCAATGTCGGCATTGCAGTGTTTGTTCGGGGCTTGTACAATGCAGAGGTTAAGATCCTAATGGGTGGCCTTCACTAACACCTCAGGGTTTTGGTGTAACAGTTCGTATCACTTGAGAAATTTGAAATTTCAAGTTACTTGAGCAATTTCAAATTTCAAGTTATAAGCAATTTCAATTTTTACTTAGAACAATTCTCAAGCTAAATGTATTAGTTGGAAAATTCAATTCACATGCAATTTTCAATTTTTCAATTTCCACATCAAATTTCAAGTTACTGGCTATTTTAAAGTTCAATGCACAACTATGAAGTAACCAATTTTCAGTTTGTTTTAATTTACATGTTACGTAGGGAGAGATTATGGTCAGACATCACATCATGGTGATCAAGAATCACATGACCCCGTGCCCCCTCATGATCCTAATCAACCATCACATGACACCTTTCCCTCTCACATTGAAAATATAATTGGGAGTTGCAATGGGGTTGGAAGCGGTGGAAATTTTCTAGAGGATTGTGCAGTTGTTTCTGCACAAGAAGAGATTGGGAACTCGATCCCTAGTCGGAGAGTTAGAGAGCATGTCAATAACATAATCAAGTCATATTTTGAACAACATTCAACGATGGCACAAGCTCAAATCCTACATGGGTTGATAAAACACAAAAAATTGAAACATGCCACAAAGTTGTTGAGTTTTCAAGATGTTAAAACAAAAAAGACATCCCAGAATGCAATAGAAAATGTAAGAACTGCATTATCTTCATTTGGAAAATCAAGAAACAATGATACTCGAGTTGCTCGTAAGGTAATTACAACAGTTGTTGTGGCACAAAGAACCTCAAGAAATAGAATGGTATCAACAATGGCATCATTGCTCAATGTTTCAAAAAGAACATTGCTCAAATATATTAAATTCAGGGTCCGGATAGATGAAAGTGATGAAGTTTCTTGTTGGGGTCTTATTTGTAGGGAACACTATCGAGATAGAATGGCATCAGGCATTAGAGAGAAGGCGATAGAGTTTTGGGATAGTCATTCTCGTGCTATTCTAGATCGAAAGCATGTCCTACGACAACGTTTATTCCAGAGACATTTATCGGGAGCACTGTAAGCATGTGATGGAGATGACGGGAGTTGCACTTTACGAGGAATTCCAAGAAACCAATCATGGTGTTCAAATATCATTTAGCATGTTCAACAAATTGAAACCGTGGTATATTAGGCCGAATACGATTCACGACACTTGTTGTTGCTGGTACCACGTTGAATTTCAACTATACTATGACACATTTATGGATTTTTGTGAAAGGCACTGGAACGGTGTACTAGCTCCTCACACAGTGCAAGATTTTATTTGTATGATACTATGCAATAGGAATCCTGAACACGTGTTTTTCAATAAGAGGTGTGTAGGTGGGATAAAATGCCATGAATGTGGTGATTTGACATTGTTCCATAGGAACTTTCCTATCGATCCAACACACCATGGATTGTCAGATATCACCATTAAGTGGAAGAGGTACGAGTACGTCACCATGAATCCAACACCTTCTTCATCTGTGCCATCCAAGAGGATCTACTTGCTCGATGATGAGATTCTTGTTTCAGATTTCATGGAGAAGTTTCAAAGTCAGATTTATAAATACATAAAGCACTCCCATAGGTCCAAGTGGCAAGCTTCATAATTCAAACATTCCCGTGAGGTATTTGAGCCGGGCACAATCTTATCAGTGGTAGACTTTGCGGAGAACTACACCTTTTCTCCTTAGAGAGAGATACAGAGTGAGTACTATCACTCTGACCAGGTGTCTATCTTCATACATGTGTTGTACAGACATGCTTAGGAAAACATTGATGGTAGGGATAGCACTCCCCAGTCACATGAAGTGATCAAGGAGTACCATTGTTATGTTAGTGATGATCGTGAGCATGACACATTGTTCGTTCAACACTGCTTTGGGTTGATTTATGATTCATTCAGGTAGAGAGGCGTATCATTTACTGAACACTGAATTTGGTCAGATGGGTGTGCAGGGCAATTCAAATTGGCACGCTCATTTTATTGGTTGAGTCTCCTGTACAAACAGATAGGAATCCGACACACCTGGAGCTTTTTTGAGACAGGGCATGGGAAGGGTGAACATGATGGCACAGGTGCATGTGTGAAACGAGCACTTCGGAGGTACCAGATGAGTCATGGTGCAACCCGAGTCAAATGCTCCACTGAAGTAGTTGATTGGTGCACATGTCATTTGGGACATCAGGGTCACGAACAAGCAAGGCCGGTGTGCAGGTAATAAACTCCAAACTCAATTAATAAGCTAATAACATTCAATATCAACATTTCCAAAAGAACACATGTACTCGATAGGAATTTACATATGACAAATTGAATTCCATGCAGGTTCTTCTGGGATGTTACCCTTGGAGATGTTAATAGATCCATTCCATGGTATTGTGACACCATCCTTGGTATGAGGGAATTGCATTATGTTCGAAGTAAAGATATGGGGGACATATTTTCCATTGAAATGAGGAAGTATGCCTGCTTTTGCGATTTTTGCATTGATGCAAATGGATGCGGGCTTGATCACTGTGAAAATGATTTATATGTAAAACCATGGAAATATGTATCTCTTAATCCAAAGGGCCCACATCCAATTCCAACATGGCAAGAGATGCACACTGAAGAGGCAATGGTCTCATTAGATCATGATCGAGTTTCCGATATGGTTAGGGAAGGTATAAGAGTCTTCATTATCTTAATTAGTTCATTATATCTTACACATATACAAATGTTGTACAAATTTGCACGTAGGACATTTGAATAATATTTGTAATGTATCTTGCACGTGATGTATTCGTTGTCATTGCACCTGTCCACAACCAATAAAATATTGCATACTATTTGATGCGGTGCACGCAAATAAAGAGTAAATTGTTGTGACCCTACCAAGATGGGGACTTCACATACTAGGTTGGAGACATGGTTCTAATGGGACACTTTTTTGAAAAAGTAAAAAACAGGGTGCTCACATTATTTATAGAGATTTTATGCCTGGATATATATCATGTCAATATAGTCATTTAGTGGTTGTAGCTCAGATACCTCTAACAGAAATCAAGGTGAAGAGAGGTGATCCAAAGAGATGGAAGATGACAGAAGCTGACCATGATCGTATTATGGAGACTTGCATTCCTATAACCCATTGGCCAGATGAATGAGTTACATGTATGCCACTTGCATACATGTAAGAAGTTTTCATGTTGTCTTGTGTAATATTTTTTTGGAGGTTGTTTTATAAATGTATTTTTGTATCTATGCTTAATGTCAAGAATACAAATACCAAATGGGAGGCTTTTGTGAAATTTGGGTCATGGTGCTCCAATGTGAATACACTTGAACATGTACAAGTTCTAATTTTAGATTTTGATTTCAAATACAATTGTAATGTAATTGAAAATTTAAAATACATCTGTACAATGTGGAATGGCGAAATTTAAATTTTGAATTGTACAATATATTCTAATTTTAAATTTTGATTCCAAACTTGCAAAATTTTATACATTATAATTTTCAAGTTAAACCAAAATCAATAAACTTATGTATTTTAGGTTTTAGGTCACTAAATAATTGCTTCAACTAAGTAAAATTCACAATGGCCAAAACTTAATTTCTATTTTCATATTTATAAGAATGGAAATCATGTGAAATGAGTTTGGGTAGCTTGAAAACACATAACTATCATAAGTACCTTCAAAACACAAGAAAAAAGGAATTGAGAGATAACTACCGTGGTTAGCATGCAATGCATGCCCACTGAATTCAATTTAGGAGTATGATGATTAAGGCATACATTGTTTATGCAATTGAGAGTCCCCACACCTTCAGGTAAATTTATATGGCTCTAGACTTTATCCTTAAACCTCTAGACTCTTCTATGTCCCTTGTATTCATATGTGACAATGCTCTATATAATAGATACTCAATGTTGTCACCTACCTTGAACTTGAATTTGGTGATCGATTACCATTTTGTGCAACATTCTTTAATATATGAATTAAAAAAAAATTGGGCATTATAATTATTGTTTGGACCACACATTCTTGTATCGATAACCTATAATTTTTGCTATTTAGGACTATTGTGTTTCCCTTGATTGTTCATAGTCTATCATTGAAGCTTCAACCAGAGGTCTCATACATACCCATGTGTGGTATATATGTGACTCTTCCTTAGCTATATTTTTTGTGACGTGGCCACAATCAATCCATAGTTTTTAATTTTTCTTACTAAGGGAAATGAAGGGCACCAAAACACTCCTTCAATTTGGTTTCCTTCCAAAGCGATTGATTAATAATTAGATTGACCTTGCTAGTATCATTTTTACATTCGTGGGTGACATTTAGTTATGGTGATTTAATGGTTGAAAATCCCTTTGCTTGACACTTGTTATAATTCACATAATGAATGTTTGTCCATATCATGAAAATGATTTGTAAGGTTATGTCATAAGTAGTTGGGAAGCATAGTCTCACAAAACATTATTTTGTTTGTTGATGTAAGCATTCATTAACTTTACATACTCGCATTCAATTTAAAAAGTTATTTTGTACATGTTGATGTGAACATTCAACATACAAGCATAGTACATGGAAAGGTAATAACTTGTACATGCCTTCATATATGCAACTTACCTAGTTGGATCAAATGGTATCATTATCTCCATTTGTCATCAAAACATAAATCATATAAAATAGTTGTACAAGCATAGTTTCTACCATAGTTGTACAAGCATATACTATCAACATATTTCTATTTCTTATATTAACTAGGTGGTTATGCCCATTGCCAAGAAAACAAACCATACATTTATGACTTTAGATTAGAGAACACACTTAAAAGAAAATAACACAAAGATTACCTACATACTATATAACTTGTAATTATATAATTTTGTCTCAAGGGATATTTCACACTCTCAATGGACAAAAACATTTTTATATACAACAACACATTGAATTTTCAATTGAAATTACACATTAAATTTTCCATGTAATTGAATTGGAATGTGGAAACTGTAAGTGAATTGTAATGTGTAGACAACATAATGCAAAATGTCAATTCTAATTTTCAATTTCAAATGTATTCTAATTTTAATTTTTTATTTCAAATACAAAATTGAGAATTTAAAATACATCTATATACAATGTAAAATTGTAAAATTTAAATTTTAGCTTGTACAATGTATCATAATTTAAAATTTTTATTTTAAATGCAATTGTAATGTAATTGAAATTGAACTTGTACATTGGAACAACACATTGTATTCTCAATTGAAATTACACATTAAATTTGATATTTTAATTTTAAATTGTAATTGAATTGGAATTTGGAAACTGTAAGTGAATTGTAATGTGTAGACAACATAATGCAAAATGTCAATTTCAAGTTTCAAATTGAAATGTATTCTAATCTTAAATTTTGATTTCAAATACAAAATTGAGAATTTAAAACACATCTATATACAAGGTAAAATTGTAAAATTTAAAATTTAGATTGTACAATGTATCATAATTTAAAATTTTTATTTCAAATGAAATTGTAATGTAATTGAAATTGAACTTGTAAATTGGAACAACACATTGTACTCTCAATTGAAATTACAAATTAAATTTGAGATTTTAATTTTAAATTGTAATTGAATTGGAATGTGTAAATTGTAATTGAATTGTAATGTGTAGACAACATAATGTAATCAAAATTTCAATTATTAATTTCAAATGTATTCTAATTTTACATGTTGATTTCATTTCTGCAATTGTAATGTAGTTGAAAACGAGCTTTTAAATTGCAATTGAATTGGAATTGAAATTACACATTAAATTGGAAATTTTACATTGTAATTTCAATTTTAAAACGTAATGTATGTATTCAATTCTAAATTTTGGAAGATGTGAACTCTAATGTAGTCGAAATTTGCATTTTAAATTGAACTAAAATGTAACTACACATTAAATTTGCATTTGAAATGACAAAACATAAATTTGTAACTGTAATAACTATGTCCAGATCTAATATAAAAAACAATCGATTTCAAATCATATACAAAATACATATGAAAACATCAATATGATAAAATATACAAAATATCCAAAAGTCCATATCCAAAGTCCATATATGATAAAAGTCCATGTATAAATGATATGAATCCATATCCAAAACATGATAACGTATATATAGATCATCCAAAACATGAAAATATATCAAATATGAAAATATCCAAAACATGGAAATGTATAGATCATCAACTCATCGGCCACTACCCCGATGAGGCCTATGATCGTCCCTCTGATTGCCCTTTTGTGCAGCAGCCCGCTGTTGTCTCTGAGACTCTAAACCCTCAAGGAATTGTGCCATATCCATCGTGTCAATGGTGATATCCTGGATTTGGGTAGGAATACGGGTAGATGGCCCTTCATTAGTATAATGTACTCGAGGTACATCCCAACTACGTGTGAAATCCAATGCAACACTAACACCCACCTGTTGCAATGCCTATGTAATATGCCATTACATGTAATAAGTTAGATTTATTAAAAATTAAAACTAAATTTAACATAATTTAAAAGCTATCCATAAAAAATTGAAACATAAAGTACAAAAATCAATTACTAAATGTGACTAAATAACATGAATTGGAACATAAATTAAAACTCACATGTGTCTCTAGACCCGGCTCGTCAGAACATTCGCGGTCCTCATGACATAATTAGGATCTACCGCCTTTCCATTTCCCTGTACAATTTGAAATTCATTTGAAGTTAAGATCTGCAACATAAATCTTGAAACTTAAGAAATAAGACACAAATTATTTAAACTGAGAAATAATATTCAAACACAAATTAAATTGGAACATAAATTATAACTTACTCCGACTGGCGGACCAATAGATGGCTTGCTAGAAAAGAGTTGATCCATGAATGGGGTCCCCTGCATGGATCAATAGAATACAACTCCCTTAAGTATTATTGACCATTCAATTTGAGACATTGATATGAAGTAACATGAAGAACATATATACATAATTGTACAAAATTATACCTATCGTGTAGCGACGCATCTACGATATAACTGAAAGTATGCATATCATGCTAACAAAGCATACCGCAGTAGGGTCTCGCGATTGAAACTCCTGAGCATGTCACTAGAGACATGCTCTATCTCTGGCTCTGCAGGTGGAGGGGGTGGTCTAGATGCCTCCCCATGCGAAGCAACAGCAACACTGCCCAAGGCAGTGAACAACGAGTCTGCAAGGTCAGCTCTGGCCTCTTCTGCAAGCTGGGATGATTGTGCCACATCCTTCGGCTTGATAACCGCCCTGTTTGGAAGTGGTATCAACCTCGGAGTGGGTGGCACGAAGGCAGGGTCTCTCCGAGCTCCAAGATGTTGGTAGGAGTGTCCCCTACCAGCCTACTGGGACCCTGTGCTAGTGTAATCCGGGTGCATGTCCACATAAACATGTTTTGCAAAGTACAATGGGACCTAGTCATGGTGGGGGAACATGCCCCACGCTCCCACGAATCTATCATATATATGTGGTGCAACGATCTCCAACTTAAACTCCCTAAGTCTAAGCAGTTGATCAAGGGCGCGGTCATGAGGGATGTCAAATAAAGCACCCTTGATGTCATGCCCTCTTATGGCGACTTTGACATCCTCCCATTTGTGGATCCCAATGACACCATCTCTCCTCCTATGGCATGAATGTTGCCAAATGTCACTGAGAGGTCCTAACCTCTTGTAGAGGGTCAACATCTCATCAATTTCCGATAACATGATCGACAAAGATCGTCGTGTGGGAGAATCCTCCCTCAAAGTGCTCACACATGAGCTCACCCACTCTCGCTGGGAAATGATGTCAGTGAGCATGATCTGTGCAACCTCATCATCGTACGATCCCCCTGATGGGGCACTTGCGATCCAAACCAAAACACAAATGTTACTAAAAATATATATTATAACTTGCAACTGAAATTCAATGCATTATATACTAAACATTTACTAAAAATGTGCTAACAAAAAATATGCACCTGATGCACTTGTGTCTTGTTGCGCATCCTCCTCCTGGAAATCCCCATGTATGTCGTCGGGATGAACTGACACACTATCTCTCCTGCTGCCGCCACCAGTGGCAGCCGACTCCGGCCTGGCATCACTCCTCGGTGAACGGGAGCGTTGCTAATGGCCGCCATGTTGGACGACGTCAGATCCTCTCGTGCTTCACGGAGCACGAAGCACCGAATCTCTCTCTTCAGGACTATCTGCATCACATTTTAATTTCTAATTCTAATTTTCTTTCAAATTCTATTCCAAATTTCACATTTCAATTTCAAATTTTCTCATTTCAATTTCAAATCCTATTCCAAATTTCACATTTCAATTTCAAATTCAAATTCAATTCAAATTTCAAATTCTATTCCAAATTTCACATTTCAATTTCAAATTCAAATTCTATTCCAAATTTCACATTTCAATTTCAAATTCAAATTCAATTCAAATTTCAAATTCTATTTCAAATTTCACATTTCAAATTCAAATTCAATTCAAATTCAAATTCAAATTCAAATTTCAATTTCAATTTCAAATTTCAAATGTAATTCCAAATTCAATTTCAATTCCAATTTAAATTCAAGGCCACCACTGGAATAGAGTTTGCTCCTATTGATCCTCAACCATTGAGTGAAAGGAAGGTTCCTGGAATAAAATAGCCCCACTCATGTCGATGATACAAGTACTAAGGAAATCAATGCTTAATTGAATGAGCATTTACCCTGCCACGAGAATAATGAGGAGGAAGGAATACAACCGCGTCCTCGTCTAGAGGACGCAATCTAATAGAAGTAGTGCATTTAAGCCAGGGATAATCTGCGACTTGATGGACATGACATAACTATAATGAAAGAAATTAAGGATCAGAGTGGTGACAAGGCTATACATGAGGAAGGAAAGACGGGATCGGCATACAAATTTCCTAGCTTATTTGATGTCCTAAAGCTTTTACGGTGCTTAGTTTTGGAATTCCTATGTAAGGAATATCGGGAAACCTCTTGGAAGGTCATCATGGCTCCTAGGGGGAATAAGGCTATGAAGAGAGGAAGGAAGGTTAAGGAAGAAAATCCCTTGAGGGTGACTCGGGAGCAAAGGCAGGTCTGTCAAGTGGCTTGCTTCTTCCGAGAAAGAATCCCCCAAACTATCTGCGGGGATATCGAGAAGGTCAAGAAGAATTTATGGGAACAAGTTAAATCCCTCAAGATTGAGTAAGTTAGAGAGGAGGTGACAAAATGGGTGCAAGAGCCAAGGACAACTGTTGGCGGGATGGCATCCTACGGCAAGCTCATGGCGACCTACTGGGCTATAAAGGGGCTTCTCTCCCATGTCCTCATGGAATGAGTGAAGTTGCAAACAAGGTAATTGGTGACAAGGAGCTAGCGCAGGCTTGGAAAGAACATAATAGAGATTGTCAACTAATGTACAAGAAAATCAACATAATGGCTAGCAAGATGGGGATAATACATTTCTATCGACCCCCTGCTCTGGGATCTAGTGATCTGGTATTACCTCTGCGGGTGCGACTGGTTTGGTGAAGATCATGGGAAAGGGAGGTCAGGTTGTGGCGCACGACACCTCTGGAGATAGGGCATGTGCGGGAGAAGGAAATATTAAGGAGTTGCGAGGGTCGCATCCTTCCATCGGTGCGAGTTCATCAAAGGTCGTCTGAATAGCTCCTATGGTTCCTTAATCTTTTTGTAATTTGGGTCGGGTTTGTCTATGTCTTGGTTGTTCCTTGGCTAATAGTAGTATAGGTTTCAGTTTAAGGAATCGGTGTATGAAGAATAAATGGCAGTTTTTATGTGTCTGGAGTAAATTCATCATTTTTCTCAAGTTGATGTATGGTGGGGGAAGGGAAGTTATTGAAAATCTGATTGTTGTGTTGTCTAAACACTAACAAAGCCCAATGTAATGAAGCCATGTACTCTTTTTGATATAATAATATGATATTTTATTAAAAAAAACAAAACTAGATTAATATCATTTTTATTTATAATGAAAATTTAAAAATATTAAAAATATAATTTTTAATTATTATATTATTATTATTATTAAAATCTAGATAAATTAGGATAAGGTGCACTTTTAATGCAATTTTTTACAATGCTATTATTAAAAATTTTAAAATAAGAATAAATCACATAAAAGAAATTCTTAACATTGAGTGAATTTTTTGGTATTTATTACATCTTAAAATAAAAAGGCACAAGTGCTTAATCCATGCTATCTTTGCTAAGTGCATAGATAGTGTAGAGATACCATGCTTAAAGTTTATGTTGAAGCTTTAAGTGATATGAGGACAGATTTCACATGTTAAAAAAAAATTAACCATGAAAAATATATGAAAAATAGAATATAACCGTAATGAACTCGTAGTGATATGTATCTAATTTTTAAATTTCAACATAATTTTTAAATTTTAACATAAGATATCATGTATATAATTATGTAAAGAATTAAAAAAAAAGTGTTATTATCTTATGTTTAGTTTTTTATTTTACTAATTTCATTTAAAGAAATCTTATTGTTTTTATGATTAATTTTTTTCATTAATTTCATCTATATATAATAGTTTTTTTACTAATTACATTTAAAGAAATGTTATTGTTTTTATGATTAATTTTTTTCATTAATTTCATCTATATATAATAGGTAAAAGATCTCAATATTATATATGATTGACACAAAATATCAAACCTAGACATGGATGGAATATTTACGTCAAATAAAAGTCATAATATAATAGTTAATCATAAAAATCATATAATCAACACATCGAAATATTTAATTATGACACAAAATATCCAACCTAGACATGGATGGAATATTTATGTCAAATAAAAGTCATAATATCATAGTTAATCATAAAAATCATATAATCAACACATAGACCATATTTAATTATAATTAATTGTGATTAATTATAATAACTCTTAACAATATTTTACCATAGTCTATTCGTAAGAAATCATTATTAAATATAATGAACTTTAATTAAAGTAATTATTTGAAATATAAACCATTATAGTTTATTATAAATTTAAATGATTTATTATTTTATTTTAATAATAATAATTTAATTTACTATATGTTAATTTTTTTATGATATTTTCTTGTCTACAAGAGAATTTCTCTCTACAATATGTCTTTATTTTATTTTTATTTTTATAAATAATTATTGATAGTTTTTTTAATAATGGAAACAATATTAATATTATCATATTTATAAAATGTTTCATATTTTAATATTAATAATGTTATGTTAGGCCACTTGATCATCTGATGACATTAGGCCATTTGATGTTGGGAATTTTTCTAAGCTATCCATTATGGTTCCAGGCCAATTTGTCTTCATTGATGCTCACATTGTGGACATACTTTTCATGGCCTGAGAGGGGATCCTATTTAGGACAATTTGGCAAGTTGGTTATGGTTATGGTTATGATTAATAATATATGATTATATATTATTAATATTCATTTTTTAATTTTTTATATTATATTATTAATTTATTAAATATTATTTTTTTAAAATAAATTAAGTAAAAATTAATAAACAATATATGATTATATATATTATTAATATTTATTTTTTAATTTTTTATATTATAATATTAATATTAATATATGATTTTTTTTTTAATCTTCTTGGAGTTCTCGAAGGATTGAAAACAAATTGGCAGCATTTCTGCTTGCAAATTCACATACCAAATAATTTTTAAACAAATAAATGCAAAATAAATTTAAAATCCTAAAAGTATTTCAAATTTAAAATATTTTTGGTTTTTGTTTTGAAATGGTTTTTTTTTTCCAATCCTCTTGGCATTCTTGGAGGATTGAAAAAAAATGGGCAGCATTTCGGCTTGTAAAATCACATTTTAAAATAAATCCGGTAGCATTTATGGGGTGAAATGCTACCGGTTGATATAAAAACGAAATTAAATTAAATAATTTAAACAAATAAGTGACAAATATCTAAAACCCTAAATCTATTTCAAATTTGGTTTTTGTTTTGGTTTGAAATGGGTTTTTGTTTTGGTTTGAAATAGGTTTTTGTTTTAGCTAAATCAAATGGTTTTTTTTCCAATAAGTTTGGTTTCAATGGCGGTTTTCGGTTTCAATGGCGGTTTAGTTTAATTGCCTACATCCTAACCATTTCTAAAAAACTAAAATAAACCTAGATTTGATAAAAATACACAAATTTATACATAAAATAAGAAATATATATATATTTTTAATAACAAAACGAATGGTAGGATTTCCACCCACCTGGTGGAAGATATGACATGGCGTTGCTGTGGGGAGGTCACATCACTGTGGCATTAGTGTGGGTTGGGCGTGTGCTCAGTCGAGGTCTTGGCTCACTGTTCTCTGTCTCTGTCTCTGTCAAACACGAAAACAGGGCCGACCAGGCCTTGTTTTGTTTTTTTTTCTCCGTCGCATTCCCTCGATTGAGCAAACTCTCAATCGAGGGTTTGCTCGATCGAGGGTCTGTCAACGCACAACCACATAGACACTTTTGTTTTTTCTGATGGTTTGAACAAACCCTCGATCGAGGGTTTAAAACATCCTTGATCGAGCTATGTGAAATCCCTCGAGCGAGGTAGTTTTAAACCCTCGATCGAGCATATAAAACCTTGATCGAGGACTTGAAATTATCTCATTCGAGGTTCCGAAAAACGAATTTTTTCCTTGCGATCCACCGAAAATGGTGAACCACATTCATGGACTCACCCCTCAATATTTTTTAAAAAAATCTACATATTTGGAATCTGCATAAAAAAATCTATCTATGCCTAAAATTTCGTCAATAATGGTCATGTATGTCATGCTGTAGAGAGCGGTGAAAAACAAACATATTGAAAAAAATGGTGGAAATGTCTAATTAGCTATGGTTCAGTAAATTTTATAGCACAAGTTTGGTAAGTCTGAACCAACCATATAGGACTGTGGATGACACATGGACATGGGAGGAATGGGTGATAAGGTGCTCAGGAACGCGTGCACGTTATATTTAAATTCAAATAATGCACGCACGTTATAGTTAAATTCAAATATTTTGGTTGGCATGCTTAATGTTAGACGAAACGCAAGCGTGTTTCTTCTTTACAAAACGCACAAGCGTTTTTTATCTACATAATGTGCACGCATTATTAAATTCATAAATTTATGTTTTTAAGTGTTGGATGGAGATCAAGGGGGTGAGAGAGAGAAGAGACATACAATCTTCATCATCATCATCATCATCATCACCATCACCATCACCATCTTCATGATCATCGTCATCATCGTTGTCGTCGTCATGGAGATGATGATGATGATGATGATGTTGATAATGAAGACAATGAAGATGATGATAATGATGATGATGTTGATAATGAAGACGATGAAGATGATGATAATGATGATGATGATGATGATGATGATGATGATGAAGATGACGATGACGATGATGATGATGATGATGATGATGATGATGATGATGATGACGATGAAGATGAAGATGATGACGATGATGATGAAAATGATGACGAGGAAGACGGTGATGATGCTGATGAAGATGATGATGAGGAAGAGGATGATGACGACGACGACGACGATGATGATGATGATGATGATGATGATGATGATGATGATGATGATGATGATGCTGATGAAGATGATGATGATGATGAAGATGGTGATGATGATGATGATGATGATGATGATGAAGATGACGATGATGAAGATGACGATGATGATGATGATTATGATGATGATGAAGATGATGGTGATGATGACCACAATGATGATGATGAAGATGATGATGATGATGATGAGGAAGATGGAGATGGAAATCATGATGATGAAGATGGTGATAAGGATGATGATGATGATGATGAAGATGATGGTGAATATGACGATGATGATGATGAAGATGAAGATGATGGTGATGATGATGATGATGGTGATGATGATGATGATGATCATGATGATGATCGTCATCATCATCATCATCATCATCATCATCATCATCATCATCATCATCCTCTTGTATCATCACCATCATCTTCATCTTCATCATCATCATCCTCATCTTCATCATCATCACCATCATCATCATCATCCTCTTCTTTATCATCACCATCATCATCATTTAACGAACAATTAACGTCATTTTTATTTTACAAGCAGTGTTAGAGACCAAAATTTGAAGGAAAGGGGAGCATCATTCTATCTGAATTCTAGAAACCCTATGTTCAAGGTGACATGTTTCAGTGCGTAAGGAAAAAAGATGAAGAAGACTGAAAATCCATTAAATAGCAATCTGATCAAACAAGAAAATATTCCAGAATTGAATATACATCCTTTTGGTGCTAGTCTACCTAGGCTGGCTTTTAGGTCCATAAAAAATAGGGTGTTGTTTGAGTGGCTTTTCAAGTCCATAAACCAATAACCAGTTTCATGAAAACTTAGCACTGGGCACTTGAGCCAAAACAAAAGCAATAACAGCCTGAAATCCCAAAATGAAGCTTGGTTGAAACTGCAAGAGTCTAAAGAATCCATGGCAGGCATAAACGGTGGTTGTGAATGTCTGGATACAAAAAATATATGGAATGAATGATCATCTGTGCTTTCCGCCGGGAAAGAATCAAATCGACTCAATTACCACCATTGCCACCACCACCGACACCACCATAGATTAAACATCAACATACATAATGATTATCTGTTATTTCCACCCAACAAGAATCTATCGCCATATGCTAACTATCAACCATTGAATATCTGTGATTTCCACCCAACAAGAATATACCTCCATAGACTAACCATCACCTTAGCAAGAATTAAATGACTCAATTAGTATCGTAGATTAACCAACAACTATTACATTAGATAACTTCATTTAGTGATGGGCCTAATTTGACTTCCATAGAAATAGATAGCTTCATTTAGTCACGGGCCTAATTTGAATGCCATAGAGTAACCATCAATGACCGCATTAGATAGCTTCACTAACTCCATTAAAATTCAATTGGACATGACATGAATGATTTAAATTCAACACCTTATCTAGCTTCATTTCATTCAATGATGGGCCTAATTTGACGGGAGCATGGGAACCCAAACTCCATTAAAATTCAATTGGATGTGACATGAACGATTAAAATTAAAATCTAGATGCATACGCAAGCGACTTGGACGATGGCTGAACATCCAATACATTGATACTTTAAATGATTGTAACATCCTAAAAAATACCAAAATTTAAAAAAAAATTATAATAGCAATAATTATCAAAGTCATTAATGTGGAACAGATAAATTAATTAAATTTCGTAACTAAGATAATCAATAACGATGACAAGTCATACTTCTCAAATAAAATAAGATATATTTGTATTTGCTATTTCAGATTTGAACGGATGCTAAAATTCTTAATGAAAGATTCTTTTATGATTATGCATAAGAATAAAATTTACAGATTTGCTTAAGTTCTAAAAATGATTGCATGCTATACATAGTTTGTACTTTTGTGATGTTTTTGATGATGTGCTGACAGTTTGTTTGTATGTTGATGAAGGGGTCCTACGAGGTACCCTGGAGTTTACTTAGCTACGTTTAGCTAAGGCATTTGAATCCTGCTTCCATGTGCAGATCGCAGGTAAGAAATTCTATGACAACATGTGTTAAGAGTACAAGTGTCTTTCAATTCATCGTTAATGTAAAATTTAGAATTTTAAGTACTTCCTTGCAAATCAAGTTACTGGATGTATGGATTCTTGGTTCTAATTGTAGTTTTTGTACTGTCTTACGAAGCTCTTCAGTGTTATCATTTCACGTCGTCCAAGTGTTTCGTTATTGTTAACACCCAAAAAGTGCTCACTACCTCATCTACCCAATTACATGACTCATTTGTCCATATTTCCTACCATATTTGCCTTCAAAACCTTAAAATCCCATTAAAAAGCCTCCAAAAGGCCACAAAACCATCAAAAAAGACTCCAAAAGGCTAAAAAACCCCTTTTCCCCCCAAAATTATCCAAAATTCCTCCAAAATAGAAAAAACCCTCAAAAAGGGAATACAAAATATAAAAAAAGAGGAAAAAGAAGAAAATAGGAGGAAAAAACCCTATACAGCTGACCTAAACCATATGGTTCCCAAAACCATGGGATAGCACTCCACCACTAAAAACCTATAAATAGGTGATGGAGACCCCTCATTTCATATCCACAATCAAATACACCCTTACTCTGCCAAAATCACTCTTGAAACCCTAGCTCACCCTTGAGCTACTTTCACCCTTGAGTGCCCCTTTTGGCCCATTTCCAACCCTTTGGAGAAAGAGAAAGGAGCAAAGCTGGAGTTTGGAGCAACCCTCTTGGACTATTGCAAGAACTTCACCAACCTCTACACCTAAGGTAAAATTTTAATACAAAAAAAGAAAGATCTTCACCATATTTCCATATTTTGTTATGTTTATTAATGCTTATGCTAGTTTAGAATTTGTATTGTTTTGTTACTTTAATTTACTGTTTATTGAACTGCTACTAAGGAGTCCATTCTCCTTAGTAGGTGCTCATTTGCACAAGCTAGGGTGAAAACCCTAGCTACAATTATAATGCTACATAAATTATTATATGACTACTGTTATTCTCCATAAAACAACGATACTAATATCTATTGAGTATGCTATTATGAAGCTTGTGGAAATAGTGTTTACACCTTCGAACTATCATTATACTTTGCATCTACGGAACTTAGACTACTATAAGTCATGTATTTATCATTTGAATACGCAGTTAAAATATGTAAAGTATAATGACTAAAGCTTGCACTAAGAACTTAGCTTTAGAGTGTATCTCGTCAACATTTAAACTATACCTATAATGATACAATAGTCTTTTTCCGACATGGCTATCATATAGAATTAATTGTGAATATGGTAATTATGCTATGAACTAGCATTATAAAACTTCACCCTATTTCTTATGCAAAACTATAGAAATGAAATAGGAATATTTTAAAGTTACTATGCATCTATAATAATACATTGATATGTATTTCCAATATTATGATGCCTAAGTTCAAACTTTATACTATATACAATGTGCACTAACATTGCAATACTATGAGTTACATTATGCAAATGATATGGTTTACAATATGCAATGATATGATTTGTATTCCTTTAAACGATGTATTCAAACCTTTGAAAGGCTAAGGCCTTAGCAATAGGATGAACTATGCTATATGACATAGCTCTTATTCTAAGTTTCGATAACATATGTTATTGCATTTGGTAATGGACTCGTTAATGAAGTGATGAGTTGACAGGTATTAAATTGCTAACTGCAGGTTGACAGTGTCCCGTTTTGGTATTAATGGTCCTGACCAACTCCATAGTGGAAAGTGTGGCTATCAACCCATGTAATCCATCCACATGAACTTAGGTTGAGAACATAACTTGGAATCCTAGCTGTACATGGCTACCATAACGTTTCTCCTCTGAGATGTACACGGTAATGTCCCTTAGCAGGTAGTGTTGGCAATGTGGTGGTTTTTGTAATTAATGACATATCAATGCAATGTTTTCTCGGTTTTCAACGTAGCTTGTTGGCATCTCCTTGCTCGTCGACATGGGGGGTTCACTCAGTGAACTTGTTACATAGCACGATCGTTCACTGGATATTAAAGAATATCCATAATTTCACTAAATATTGGAAAATGACTCCTAAAATTGTATTATTGAACCCCCCTACCAATATACATTTCCAATTAAGAAAACCCCTAGTTACACCAAATATTGTAGGTATCCATTTTTATCAACCCATTTTTAATAGCCCCTTTATATCGTATTATCAAGTTGTAACAAACATGATCCCTAACGCATCTTAGTATAAGCAAACACTATGGTAAATAAAATAATAGTATAATTCTAATAATTAAACCATCGGGATTGCCCTCAGGGGTGTAGCTCAACCGACAATTCGCTTGATATGAAGGAAATGTTGTAAATGGAGGTCACGAGTTCAAATCACCCCAACTTACATGTGCCCCATGCTTGCGGGCTGTGTGGGTGCACCTAGGGGTATAGTGGTAGCGGGCAGGATTAGATCCCTGGACCATGTGTCACGTGAGTACTAGCCCCTTCCCATTTTTAAATTCCCCTAGTTAAAAAAGAAAATGATCCCATAGGGATTGCAGGGGTGACTGATCAATTTTTAGCATTAGACAGTGGAAGACCCAACTAAATAGTAATGGGGAAGGAAAAATACATAAAAGGCAACTCAGTCAAGAGATCAATGTAGCAAAGAATATAAAAGACTGACAGTACAATAGTCAGTGCAATGCTTAGAAAATATGATAATTGTAGATGTTTCACACCACAACATGCCAATCTACCAATTTTATATCATGTAAATACAAGTATAGCCATAGAGAGATCATATTCTCTATAAGCTTAATAAATTAAAATCCATAAAAATTCAAAATTAAAACCCTTTCGTGGATGGACTTCCCTACCTTCCTATAAAAAAACATCATTGATGTTTGAACCAAGATAAACATAGAAAAATTCCTCTTACTTTCCAATAACACCATATGATCATATGCATAGCTTGGATTTGGATCATTCACAAGATGCAATGAATTTCCTCCACTTCCTCTACATTTATTCTTGCAAGCAAAGGAATTAACAACATTTAGTTACATTTTCTTGGGTTATATCTAGTTCTTTTATCTTTATAGGAGAGTGAAAAATCTCCATTCTTAAGTTTCAAGCATGCAATAGTTATAAATATATAGATATGGTCAAACTTATATGATACCATTTCATGGTAACAATAACACATAGTGTATGTAAATAAGGATTTATATTTTCACCTATGTTCATGTCAGTTCCAATACAATCTTAAGATGGATTCCTTGTATATAAGAATTAAAATTACAATTATGAATGTGCCAAATATAACTCAATCTAAAAACTATTACTAACTAACAATGTGAAAATATTAAAGAAGAATACAAAAAGTTGAAAAAAATAATTAGTCAAGAAGGATTGATCTAACTTTTCTGGGTTCCAATGAGCCAATAAAGATTGATCTCACTTTTCTTGGTTGTCGTGGAGCAAGGTTTGATTGAAACAACCATTGAACATTGGAGTTCTCCCAATCCTCTCTTGTTTTTGTTTTTTATGCAAAAGAAAAGTATATAAAGATGTTTAAGAGAAAATGCAAAGGAAGGTATGCAGAAGATATCTAAGAGATGGAATATGTTTTTTTCTTTTCTCTTTATTTCTTTAATTTTTTCTTTTTATTTATTATACATGAATTGGCCCTTAAGTGCATAAAAATTAAGGATTTTTTAAGGAAACATGCTTTTAGAGGATGATTTTTTTGTTTTTTTTGTTTTTTTGTTTTAATTTGTAGCAACCACGAAAATGTAAATCAGGCTTCATGCAAAAATGAAAATATAAGTTCAATTGTTGAGTTCGATGCAACTGGGTAGAAAATTTTGTTGATGTATTTTTAAATTCGGAAGATATTCACTTGTATATTACATTTGTACTTTATTGTATCCCCAAAGCAGATGTATTATTCCTCTGATTGGAAGTGTCGTCATGTGTACTTGCAAGTGTCACAAGTTATATTGTAAGTATTGTAACTTATACTTAATGGGTTATTAGACCACCTTGATGGGGTCGGCCCTGTATGAGTGATCTGAGTCAAAGGGTTATTAGACCACCCTAGAGGGGTCGGCCCAGTCAGCATTATGTTAAGTGGTTAAGTTGGGGCCGACCTAGTTGAGTAAAGGTCAAGTGAAAGTTAGTGTATAAATAGAGAATGTGTCTCTCTCATTTTACACATTTATATTATTCACTCACTTCGCATTAGTGAGAGAAAAGGAGGGTGTGCACAAGTGGAGGAGGAGCATGTTGCTGAAGATATCTATCTCTTGGGTTTGATCATTGTGATCCTTGTATTGATGCGTATTCTATCTTTGAGGAAGTTGTGGGGTTTTTCACCTTCTTGGTTTTCCCCGGTGAAATGTTTTGTGTCTCTTGTCTCTTGTTTCTTATGCTTGATATGGTGTAAATGTTATTTCAGTTAAGATCCTAGATCTATTGAATTAAATTATGAAAAACTAACATGGTATCAGAGCTAGCCTGAAGGAAGGCATGGTATGGAATTTATGAGACTTGTTGCACTTGCGACAAATTGTAAGCTAGGGCTTGATATAGCAAAAACCAGTCATCATATAACTTTCGCTATAAATCCATTTTGGCGAAGGTTCATGATCTGAAAATTCTACAGGTCGTAGAAAACATCCCCATGTATCTTGTGTCGAAAGAAAAGAATTTGACTCGTTGCACTTTGTGTTTTATGATCAGTACAATCTAGGGTTTCTGCCTCTTCTAGATCTCAGTCATAAAAAGGTGACCTAAGCAAAAAGGTCACAACATGGGCTAGGAAGCTCCAAATGAAATTTCTTAAAATGTGACAGCAATAGAACAGAATGTAGTTTCTCAGGTAATTTGTTTAGGGGCCTAAATTGAACCAGTGACACGTGGCACTCCGTACAAGTTGGCTCTACTGTTTTATCCCATAAACATGTCATGTAGCAACACTTGGCATAACTCTCTCTCAGAGAATCCAATTAAGGTCAGACCTATGGGGTTGGAAAGATGACAGGTCAGGATATTACATGCCAAAGTTTCATACCTTGTGGATTCGTAATTTCAGAGATGCACTAGAAACAATCAGGTGCATATTTCTATCAAAACAGATTTGGATTCTGAGCACCTTCATTCTTGGCTTATGATTACTGCAGGAATTTAGGGCTTCAGAGAAAATTGGAATTTTTGGAATCAAAGAACACGACTGAATGATCCTCATCAAAATAAAAATTTAGAGACCAAGATCAAAATTGTTGGCTAGGCAGAAGGCAGGGCTTGATCAAACCCTAGTTTGGGATGTTGATCGGAAAGATGGAAAATTAGGGCTTCTGCAAAAGTTGGAATTTGTTAAGTCTGTGACCATAGCTGGAAGCTCCTTAGAAAAATCAAAGTTTAGATATTTGTATCGAACCTTTTGGTTGGGAAGAAGGGTGGGATTTATAAACCCTAGTTTGGGGTAATGTCCAATGAATCCAGAAGTTTCAAAGGAAATTTTGAGGGATCAAATTTTGCAGTTTTCAAAATTGAAGTATACCAGTTTGATCAACTCAGTAAGCGACATCTTTCCATCCATTCAGAATTTTGAAATTAAAAGTTTGAATTTTTAGGGTTTCTCTGACAAACCCTAATCCAATTCCAGATCCAGTTTCAACAAATCAAAGTGGATTGGGTTAATCCTGGAAAAGAATGAATTGGACACCTGCATAAGTGAAGAAGTTCCAGTTCCAGAGGGAGATGAGGCTAAGGCCTTACATAAGAAGGCTACAAGCAATATTGACATGTATGACTTGAGGATATACAGGTATGTTTTTTTAAATCTGTTCATGATTAAGGTTATGAAATGTTTGTCTCCGTTTTATTGAAGTTAGTACAATATTGATTAATTTTAGGCTTGTCTTATCACTCTAGTAAAAAGTATGAATGCATGTGAATGATAGAAGACATTAATTGATTAGGGTTATGACACTTATGATCGTACTAATGCACTGTGGTATTGTATGAGGATGATGTTGTCCACTAACATGAAAGGTACAAATCAAGTTCTAGATCAAGAACATATGACCATGGTGACATGAAGACAAAGACTCATCCATAGTCATGGATCACATAGAATCTCTACTTACGAGGTATGTATGATTTGGTTCTACAATGGTTAACTTATGAGATATGTAGGTTACTAGCACAAGTCATTGAAAAAAATAAGAAGACATTATGTGGGTATGTTAGACATAACTAGCAAGCATGACAATCCAAGTATGTTTTTCCTATATCAAGTTAGAATCCTATCTTGTGTTAGGATCTCTTATATAAGCATATTTGGCATGATTGATAATGATTATTCTTGAAGTTAGAAGTTTAAGTACTCAAGGGTTTATGCATATTATGTTTCTTACTTTGATTGATGATATGACTAACCAGAAGAGTCCTATGGTCAAATAAGAATATGCATGAGTAAAAGAAGTCTTCCCTGAAACCTTGAATACTAACACTTATTACCGATGTATGAAATGATCATGACCATACATGTTTAAGATTATTTAGAATCATAATGTTTTGATAGTATTGAGATTATAATAATGTATGTATGGTTATGTATGAGATCTTGAGGATGACATTAGTGCACACTTCAGCATGCATAGTGGTCCAAGATGGATATAAGTTCAAGGACAGGTAATCCAGGAAGCAAAGATCAAGAGGGAGCACACTCCAAAAGTTCCTGTAAGGAAGCAAAGATCAAGAGGGAGCACTCTAGGAAGCAAAGATCAAGAGGGAATCCACCCTACAACCAAACAAAGATAAGTATTTGAATTGTCAATTCCTGTATATATGATTACTTAAATGATGTTGTCCAGTCATATACATACTTATGTTCCTAGATTTAGGATATTTATTATGCATATAAGAAAAGTTGCATTAATGAACAATATACTACTAATATGCAAGTAATGGGTAAGTGGCCTATGGTACTGTACAACATTCCATTACTACTTATCTAGAATGAAACCTCTTTGCAAACATGTTGGGAGTTGTGCACACTCTTAACAATTTTCTGGTAGAGATGGAAGGCATCTAGAAAGTTATAGGATATGGATAAATGTTGTATTGAAGCATTGGCTAAGATAACTGCATGACTGTATGACATATAGTCTTATGTGTAAGATTTTTTTTCTGAAAACTATGAGAAGTTTCTAATCATGCAATTGAATTTGACTTGTAGGAAAAATCGTGTACAATCACCTACAAAAGAAGGATGACAACATTTGTTCCAGCAACTAAGTTCAAAGAAAACTATCTATTGAAGATATTGAAGAAATATGAAGTTCCCAGAATCCGGGATGCAGTAATTGAAGAATGCCATAATCGAGGAATACCAGTTGATCATGAAGAATGATGTTTGGTATGTGGTCCAAAGAACAGAAGGAAAGTCTGTTGTGACTTCCAAGTGGATCTATAAGATTAAGCATGCTGCATATGGTAGCATAAGAAATACAAGGCGAGGTTTGTGGCTCGTAGCGTCTCCCAGAAAGATGGGATAGATTATGAAGAGACTTTTGCACCTATAGCCAGATACACTTCCATCAGAATAGTACTTGCTCTGGCTGCAGTAATGAAGTGGAAGATACACCAGATGGATGTCAAGACAACTTTCTTGAATGGTGTAGTCGAAGAGGAAGTGTATGTGGAGCAGCCACTCGGGTTTGAGACACATGATAGGGAGTCATATGTGTGCAGATTGAAGAAAGCCTTGTATGGCTTGAAGCAAGATCCTAGGACTTGGTATGGTAGGATAGATATCTTTCTAGCTAGTTTGGGCTTTACCAAGAGTAAAGCGAATTCCAACCTTTACTACAAGGTTGAGGAAAGCAATCCAGTGATACTAATATTGTATGTGGATGACCTGTTTGTTACAGGTGAGGATAGATTGAATGCTGATACAAAGAGGAAGCTTGCTGCTAAGTTCAATATGAAGGACTTGGGGATGATGCACTACTTTCTAGGCATGGAGGTGTGGCAGAGTGCATATGGAATCTTGCTTGGACAAGGGAAGTATGCAGTAGAGATCCTGAAGCGGTTCAGGATGATGGAATACAAGGCCATGGCCACACCTATGGCATCAAACCTGAAGCTTCTGTGTGATGCTTCATCTGATTGGTTGATGTCATAGTGTATCATTAGATGATTGGGTCCTTGATGTACCTGACAAACACAAGACCAAATATTTTCTTTGCGGTGAACACATTGAGCCAGTTCCTGACGGATCTGAGAAGTGTTCACCTGGTTGCTGTAAAGCATATTCTGAGGTACCTGAAGGGTACAGTTGATTATGGGCTCAAGTATGATGCAAATCAAAATTTTAACCTGGAGGGTTATGTTGATTCAGATTGGGCAGGTAGTGCTGCAGATAGGAAGAGAACTTTTGGGTGCTGCTTCAGTATGGGATCAAGTGTCATCTCTTGGTTTAGTAGGAAGCAGTCTTGTGTGGCATGGAGTACAGCTGAGGCAGAGTATGTTGAAGCTTGTTCGGTCAGTTGTGAGGTAGTATGGCTTAGGAAGCTACTGTCTGAGTTATTTAATCTCCCATTGGATGCTACCTGTATCTTCTGTAACAACCAAAGTTGTGTGAAGTTGTCTGAGAACCCAGTGTTACATGACAGGTCGAAGCATATTGAGATTAAATATCACTATATTAGGGATATAATGCAGAGAAGAGTAGTGAAGCTCTTGTATGTTGCGACGGATGAGCAGATAGCTGATGTGTTGACCAAGTTGTTGGTCAGAGTGAAGTTTGAATACTTCAAAGAGAGACTTGGTGTACTTCAGATAGAGATTCCCTCTAAGGGGAAGTGATGAGTTCGAAGACACAGATGCACATGGGCCATTCTCACATGGTGGTACGTGTGTCCTCCCATGGTGCAGATATAAGGGCTGGGGTCATTCCGACATGGTTGAAGTGTGTATTCCCATGATCGTTGATGTAAGATCTGTGCCATTCGAGCATGGTTGAAGTGTGTCTTCCCATGGCTGCGATATAAGTGTTGTGCCATTCCTAGCATGGTTGAAGTGTGTCTTCCCATGGCTATGGATATAAGTGCGATGCCATTCTCGCATGGTTGAAGTGTGTCTTCCCATGGCGTAGATATAAGTGTTGAGCCTTTCACGGATGGTTGAAGTGTGTCTTCCCATGTCGGTGAATGTAAGTGTTGTGTGATGTACATATGGGTTGTGCTCCGTGGACTATGAGGTGATCTGAAGATGATGAGGTGACAGTATGGTACACAGGTTTTGCAGAGGCATATAATCAGTCCTGAGATGTTCTTACAGGTTTTACAGAGGCAGTGTAATCAGTCCTGGGAGATTTTGCAAGTTTTGCAGAGGCAGTGTAATTAGTCCTGAGGTGTACCTACTTGATGGATTTCTCGCAGAGATTATGAAGACCTACATGGAGGCTAGGTCTACATCCAGCATGAAAAAAGGGTTGGCTTTGTAGAACTTCCTATGACAAGTAGATTAGAGATTGATTGAGATAGCAGCAGCAGTGATGATGATGCTCTGTGATCCAGTGATGATGATCCGGCTCCAGAATTGAAGACTTGTGCATATATGTATTGATGACTTGTGTCAAGAGAATACCTTCCTAGTTAAGAGGGAGCGTTGATGTATTTGTAACTTCAGAAGATATTCACTTATATATTAAATTTGTACTTTATTGTATCCCCAACGGAGATGTATTATTTCTCCTATTGGAAGTGTCATCATGTGTACTTGCAAGTGTTGCATGTTATATTGTAAGTATCATAACTTATACTTGATGGGTTATTAGACCAGCTTGATGGGGTCGGCCTTGTATGAGTCATGTGGGTCAAAGGGTTATTACACCACCCTAGAGGGGTCATCCCAAGCAGCATTATGTTAAGTGTTTAAGTTGGGGCTGACCTAGTTGAGTAAAGGTCAACTAAAAGTTAGTGTATAAATAGATAGTGTGTCTCTCTCATTTTACACATTTATATTATTCACTCACTTTGCATTAGTGAGAGAAGAGGAGGGTGCACACAAGTGGAGGAGCAGCATGCTGCTGAATATATCTATCTTTTGGGTTTGATCATTGTGATCCTTGTATTGATGCGTATTCTATCTTTGAGGAAGTTGCGGGGTTTTTCACCTTCTTGGTTTTCCTCAGTGAAATGTTTTGTGTCTCTTGTCTCTTGTGTCTTATGCTTGATATGTTGTACATGTTGTTCTTTCAATTAAGATCCTAGATCTATTGAATTAAATGATGAAAAAATAACAAATTTAAACCCGCAAAAACTTTGTATAGGTAAATTTAGGCATCCACGTGGTAGATGCATGGAGGATCACCAGAATTTGATATAAATATAAAAGACTATGGAGCAAGAGTTTCCTGAACATTTCCTTCCCAGTTGGAATGCAAGTGGTATAAAATAAATAGCAAACTATGAAGGCTTCACGAGGAATTTAATGAGTGATAAAATATGGATGGGAAAAATTCTTGTGTCCAAAAAATGTGAACTTCAATGACCGAATGGAGGCACATATCACATTAAATTATTCAAACAACACTAGGAATTTAAAAGGACAAATCACATTTATGGATGGAGGCATACTTGAGTAGGAATTTAAGAGCACATCTCATCAAGGGGAAGATCACATTTATGAATTTTATTATTTTCTTTTTTATTACCCATTTTCATGGCCCTGGGTCCAACAAAAGCTTAGATAAATCCCATTCATGAAGAAAATTATTCTAAAAATCCATCCCACGATTTGGAGGTTATTCCTTAGCAGCATTTAGAACTGGTATGAATCCATCCCATGATTTGGAGTTATGAATCTAGCCCGTGATTTGGAGATTGTTCCTTAGAAAAAAATAGGACTAGTATGAATCCAACCTGCAATTTAGAGGTATGAATTGAGCCCATGTTTTGGAGGTATGGATACATCCCACGATTTTGGAGGTTATTCCTCATTCCACCCAAATAAAATAACCCTCAATATTTATATTACTATTTCAAATTAAAATCCCCCCTTGACCCCTTAATACGAGGCAATATATTTTTGATGTTTTTAGGAGTATTCAAACCCCCAATATGAATGGACGTGATATGATATTGCCTCGCCAGTGAACCCCCCGTGCTCATCGATCTCACCAAATCTTGATCGTTGATTATGGAACCCTAAACCTTGTTGTATGTAATGGTAACAAGTTTCCCGGTCTTCACTGCTACGTTAGAGTTGGGGCCGACATGCTACTAAAATGTAGTGTTAGAGAGAGTTTCTCTTAAGGGTTTCGATCCCGTGACCTGTGGGAGGTAGTTTTTAATAGTTGTAGGCTTAAGTTCTCTACACTTAACCCACGATATGCCATTGTAGTGCTAGGGTTTCTCCAGCCAGTGTAATGAATGTGATTCGGACTGGGTTCGATTATCATGTGCGTGAGAATGGTATTCTGTGTTAACTTAGGGTTGCTGTCAACTATCAACAAACTTTGTCGTTTGATGGTGTAGTGTGTCAATACTCCGAAGTGTCATTTTTTAAAGGGTAAGTGTTTTGTTACAATGGAATTAATATTTTAATGCTTGTTTGATTCATGCAGTTTCTTATTTTAACCTTTCACCATGTGTTTTGGCAAGTACCCATTTCGTCTGAGGTTGTTGAGTGAAAGATTGGAAAATGGAATGTTGCTATGTCTTCCTGGTAAGCTCTGGTGGTTCTCAAAAACCTTGTAGGTTCCCTTCATGGTGTTGTCTTGTGTGCCAAGAGTTGCAAACATTCAATTTGTTTCATTGATGGTCGAATGCGAAGTTTTAAGTTTGTCTTGTTTGATTTAAACTGTACAGAGGGTAACCTCTCAGTCTTTTAAGTTGCCACTTGGCTATTTGATGCTTTCCTGTGTTATTGATGAGAACTTGGTTCTTGTTTTCATGTTGTTAAAGTCCAGAGTAAAACCTTGTGTAGTTTTGTTGTTCCACGGTCTCGGCTTAATGTTTAAAGATGATGAGGGTAACTCTGTGTACTGTTGGGAACCTTGTAAGGCCGTAATGTAATTCTCTGTTATATACTTTAAATGGAAAATCAAGAATCGAAGGTTCTTATGGAATTGTAAACAATGGCTCGTTTCTTTGCTGTTGATGTATATGTAACTTCGGAATGTATTTCACATATATGTATATTGTATTCCTATAGAGATGGTATTATTCCTCTATAAGGAAGTGTCGTCATTTATATTGTAAGTGTCGTAACTTATACTTGATGGGTTATTAGACCACCTTATTTGGGGTCGGCCCTGTATAAGTCATGTGGGTCAAAGGTTTATTAGACCACCCTATTGGGGGTCGGCCCACTCAGCATTATGTTATGTGGTTAAGTTCGATCCTACATGAGTTAGGTAAAAAGGCAAGTCAAGTCAAGTATAAATAGAGTGCGGGAGGCACTCTATTTACTCACTCACTTCTCACACATGCACTCAAGGAGGAGTGGCGCACTTATGGAGGAGGAGGATCTGCTGTTAGGTTATGGCTATTTCTCTTGGTTGGTTGTATCATTGCTCTATCTATCTCTGAGGAAGTTATTGGGGTTTTTCACCTTTATGGTTTTCCCCAAGTAAATCTTTGTGTCTCTTGTGTGCTTGCATTAATGTCTCCATGATTGATATGCTGTAGATATGCTCTACATGTTGTTCTCTCAGTTAAGATCCTAGATCAGATTGAAGTAAATTCTGAAAATTTAACATGGTATCAGAGCTAGCCTGAAAGAAGGCATGATATGGCATGTATGACACTTGTTGCACTTACGATGCTAGGGCTTGATATAGAAAAAACCGGTCATCGTAGAACTTTCGCTATAAATCCGTTTTGGAGAAGTTTTCGGATCTGAAATTGCTACAGGCCGAAGCTAAGATCTCCAGGTACCTTGTGTCCAAAGGACAACCTCTAATTCGTTGTACTTTGTAATTTAGGATCTGTACAATATAGGGTTTCTGCCTCTTCCAGATCTGAGTCAAAATCAGGTGACCTTGGGAAAAAGGTCATATCTTGGGCTAGGAAGCTCCAAATGAAATTTAGTAAAACGTGACAGGTAGTACACAGTCTGTACTATCTCAGAAAACTTTTTCAGAGGCTGAAGTTGAACCAGTGACACGTGGCACTCCGTACAAGTTCGCTCTCCTGTTTTATCCCAAAACAGGTCACGTTGCGACATTTGGCATATCTCTCTCTCAGAGAATCCAATTGAGGTAATACCTATCAGGATGGAAAGACAACAGGTCAGGATATCTCAGGAAACTTTTTCAGACCCTGTGGATCAAAAATGTCGGAGTTACAGCAGAAACAATCAGGTACATATTTCTGTCAAAACAGAATTATTTTTTGGTACCTTCATTCATGGCTTCCGGAATTTAGGGCTTTGGAGAAAGTTGGAATTTTTGTAATCGGAGACCACGGCTGGATGCTACTCATCAAAATAGAAATTTAGAGACCAAGATCAGAATTTTTGGTTGGGCAGAAGGCCGGGCTTGATTAGACCCTAGTTCAGGACTTTGATCAGAAAAGTGGAAAATTAGGGCTTCTGTAAAAATGAGAATTTTTGAAATCTGTGACCACGGCTGGAAGCTCCTCAGAAAAATAGAAGCTTAGAGATTTGGATCAAACATTTTGATTGGGAAGAAGAGTGATCTTCATCAAACCCCAATTCAGGGTCACGTCCAGTGAATCCAGAAGTTTCAAAAGCAAAATTGAGGAGTGAAACTTTGCAGTTTTCAAATTCTGAATATACCAACTTGATCAGCTCATCAAGGCACTTATTTCTATCCTGTCAGAAGTTTGAAATTCAAAGTTTGAATTTTTGGGGTTTCTCTGACAAACCCATATCCATCTCAAGGTCCATTTCTTGCAAATCAAGTGGATTGGGTTAATCCTAGAAGAAGATGGATTGATCACCTGCATAAGTGAAGAAGTTCATGTCTCAGAGGGAGATGAGGATAAGGCCTTACATAAGAAGATTACAAGCGATCTTGACAGGTATGACTCATCGAGGTATGTTTCGATATTTGTCCATGATTAAGTTTATGGTATGTTTGTCTTCATGTTATTACGGTTAGTACAATTTTGATTTTAGATTTGTCGTATAACCTTAACAAAATTATGAATGCATGATAGAAGATATTCACTGGTTAGGGTGTTGACACTTATGATTGTACTAATGCATTATGGTGTTGTATGAGGTTTATGTTGTCTACTAACATGAAAGGTACACCAAGAAAGACAAATCATGTTCTGGTCCAAGAACATATGATCATGATAACATGAGGACAAAGATTCATCCATTGTCATGGATCTCATAAAAAAATCCATTTACAAGGTATGTATAACTTGGTTTTGTAATAGTTAACCTATGAGATATACAGGTTACTAGCACAAGTCATTGAAGAAGAACAAGAAGACATCATGTGAGTATGTTAGACATAAATAGCTAGCATGCTAATCCAGGTATGTTTTTCCTATATCAAGATAGAATCCTACCTTGTGTTAGGATCTTATACTGTTGTTGATAATGATTATTCATGAAGTCATAGGTTTGAATCATCATGATTATATGCATATTATGTTTCTTACCATAATTGATGATATGACTAACCAGAAGAATCATGATGGTATAGGTTTGGATAATCACAGGTTTTATGCATTTTATATCTCTTATCTTGATTGATGATTCAACTAACCTGAAGAGTCATAGGTTTGAGTAATTACAGGTTTAGACATGTTATGTTTCTTATGATTTGACTAACCATAAGAATCCTACATAAACCTTGAATGCTAATGCTTATTATTTCTGTTTGAAATGATCATGACTATAAATGCTTGAGATTATTGTGTTTTAATAGTATATTAATGAATGTATGATTTTATGAGATCACAAGGATAACACATTCATGATACTAATAAGCATTCATAGGGACCAAGGATGAATATGAGATTCAAGAACAGGTAATCCAGGAAGCAAAGATCAAGAGGGAGTACACTCCAGTGGTTTATGCAAGGATGCAGATATTCAGAGGGAGTTGACCATCTCTCTACATCCCACAACAGAAAGGTGTAGAAGAAGCTACTTCAGATTAGGACTCCAGCAGCTCCTGCAAGGAAGCGAAGACTCAAAGGGAGTCCACCCAACGAACAAACAAAGATAAGTATTTGAATTGTCATTTCTTAAATAATACTGTTCAATAATGTATATACTGATGTTCCTAGAATTAGGTTGTGTATTATGAATATTAGAATAATTGCATTGATGAACAATATACTCCTAATATGCATGGGTAAGTGGCCTATGGCACTGTACAACATTCCATTGCTACTTATCTAGAATGAAACCTCTTTGCTGACATGTTGGGAGTTGTGCACACTCTTAACAATGTTCTGGTAGAGATTGGAAGGCATCTAGAAAGTTACGGAATATGGATAAATGTTGTATTGAAGCATTGGCTAAGATAATTGCATGACTGTATGGCATATTTCTTTATGTGTAAGAATTTGTTCTGAAAACTATGAGATGTTTTCTAATCATGCAATTTAACTTGTTGTGTAGGAAAGATCATATGCCATCACCTACAAAAGAAGAACTACAACATTTGTTCAGCAACAAAAATTATCTATTGAAGATATTGAAGTTCCCAGGATACGGGAAGAATGCCATGATCCATAGATCATGAAGAACAATGTTTGGGATGCGCTCCCAAGAGCTGAAGGGAAGTCTGTTGTGACTTCCAAATGGAACTATCAGATCAAGCATGTTGCAGATGGCAGCATAGAGAAATATAAAAGTGATGAAATAGAAGATACACAAGATGGATTCAAGACAGCTTCCTTGAATGGTGTAGTTGAAGAAGAAGTGTATGTGGAGCAGCCACTTGGTTCTGAGACACATGATAGGAAATCATATATGTGCAGAACTTGGTATGGTGAAGATAGATTGATTGCTGACACGCAGCGGAAGCTTGCTGCCAAATTCGAGTTGAAGAACTTGGGGATGATGCACTATTTGTTTTTTGGCATGGAGGTGTGGCAGAGTGCAGATGCAATCTTCCTTAGACAAGGGAAGTCTGCAGTAGAGATCCTGAAGAGGTTCGGGATGATGGATTGCAAGGCCATGGATATAACTATGGCATCAAATCTGAAGTTTCTATGTGATGCTTCATCTGAGCCGGTTGATGTCTCTTTGTATCGTCAGATGATTGGGTCCTTGATGTACCTGACGAACTCAAGACCAGACATTTGCTTTGCTGTGAACAATTTGAGCCAGTTCCTGATGGATCCGAGGAGTGTTCACCTGGTTGCTGTAAAGCATGTTCTGAGGTACCTGAAGGGTACAGTGGATTATGGGCTCAAGTATGAAGCGAATCAAAAGTTTAACCTACAGGGTTATGTTGATTCAGATTGGGCTGGCAGTGCTGCAGATAGGAAGAGCACATCTGGGTGCTGTTTCAGTATGGGATCAGGTGTGATCTCTTGGTTTAGCAGGAAGCAGTCCTGTGTAGCACTGAGTACATCCGAGGCAGAGTATGTTGCAGCCTATTCAGCTAGTTGTGAGGCAGTATGGCTACGGAAGCTACTGTCTGAGCTATTTGATCTCCCCTTGGAGGCTACTGGTATCTTCTGTGATAACCAAAGTTGTGTGAAGCTATCCGAGAACCCAGTGTTTCATGACAGGTCGAAACACATAGAGATCAAATATCACTATATCAGGGATATGGTGCAGAGAGGAGCTGAGAAGATCCTATATGTTGCGACGGACGAGCAGATTGCAGATGTGCTGACAAAGCCACTAGCCAGGGTGAAGTTCGAGTACTTCAGAGAGAGGCTTGGCGTGCTTCAGATCGAGGATACTTCGAGGAAGAAGTGATGGACACATTTGCTGAAGCCATTCCAAGCATGTTGGAAGGGGGGTCCTTCACATGGCTGTGGATGTAAGCGCTGGATGATGAGCATTAGGCTGATGTTCTGGTTTCTGCTTGGATATGATCAGTTCGATCATTTATGTATGTATGCATAATGTTGGATGTTGGATATGACCAGTTGGATCATTTATGTATGTATGCATCATGTTGGATGCTGGATATGATCAGTTGGATCATGTGTATGTATTTTGTATATGCATCATGTTGGATGCTTGGACCATGTATCTGTATATGTATCAGGTAGATGCATTGTATGATCAGGTGGATCATGTATGGTGATATGTATCATGTATCAGGTGGATACATTGTATGATCAGGAGGATCATGTATGATGATATGTATCAAGTAGATACTTGGTATGCATCAGGTGGATGCATTGATGATCAGGTGGATCATGCAGCAGGATGTTGCAGTGATGATCAGGATGATCATGGTGTTAAAATTAAATATGCTAAGACAGAAAATAGCAGCATTACATTCCATTTCACAATAATAGCATATACAGGATCACTGAAGAAACAACAAGCATAGCATAAACACAAGAGACAGAGATTTATCCTGGGAAACCCTCATGGGGTAGAAAACCCAGCAAAGCTTCCTCAATATAGATGACCAGCAATATACAAAGATGCAAACCCTGAGCATAAGCTCCTTCTCCTCCATAGCAGACCTCTCCTCCACAAATGCGCCTTTATCAAGTGAGTGAGTGTGTGTATAATTGTTAAATTTTCAGAATTTACTTCAATATGATCTAGGATCTTAACTGAGAGAACAACATGTACAGCATATCTACAGCATATCAATCATGGAGACAATAATGCAAGCACACAAGAGACACAAAGATTTACTTGGGGAAAACCATAAAGGTGAAAAACCCCAATAACTTCCTCAGAGATAGATAGAGCAATGATACAACCAACCAATAGAGATAGCCATAACCTAGCAGCAATCCTCCTCCTCCAAAAGTGCGCCTTTCCTCCTTGAGAGCATGTGTGAGAAGTGAGTGAGTAAATAGAGTGCCTCCCGCACTCTATTTATACTTGACTTGACTTGCCTTTTTACCTAACTCATGTCGGCTCGAACTTAACCACATAACATAATGCTGAGTGGGCCGACCCCCAATAGGGTGGTCTAATAACCCTTTGACCCACATGGCCGACCCCCAATAGGGTGGTCTAATAACCCTTTGACCCACATGACTTATACAGGGCCGACCCCAAACAAGGTGGTCTAATAACCCCTCAAGTATAAGTTACGACACTTACAATATAAATGACGACACTTCCTTATAGAGGAATAATACCATCTCTATAGGAATACAATATACATATATGTGAAATACATTCCGAAGTTACATATACATCAACACTCCCTCTTAACTAGGAAGGTATTTCTCAGCACAGTTCTTCTAGCACAAGTCATCTTCTCTGGATCATCGTCACTGGATAATCGTCATCGAGTCATCATCATTGTCACTGCTGCTGCTATCTCAATCAATCTCTGAATCTACTCGTCATAGGAAGTTCTACAGAGCCAGTCCTTTTTCATACTGGATGTAGGCCCACCACCTGCAGGTCTTCGTCATCACTGGCCATACTGTGGAATCCTCAGGACTTATTACGTGCGTCACAAAACCTCGAAAGAGCATCCCAGGATGTTACGGGTACACAACTCCGACCTGTAGGATCTTCCAGGGCGCTATTACATGTGACCCCACCACAAAACCTCGCAAGAGCATCTCAGGATGTTACGGGTACACAACTCCGACCTGAAATCTCCCAGGGCACAAATTACATGTGGTCCACCACAAAACCTCGCAAGAGCATCTCAGGATGTTACGGGTACACAACTCCGACCTGAAATCTCCCAGGGCAACGAATTACATGTGGTCATGGCAAAACCTCGCAAGAGCATCCCAGGACTGATTACGGGCACACAGCCCAACCTATCGGATCTCCCAGGGAAACGAATTACATGCCATAGGACAAAACCTCGCAAGAGCATCTGCCAGATATCCCAGGGCGCTATTATATGCCATAGGCAAAACCTCAAAAGACTATCTGCAGATCTCCCAGGGCAACGAATTACATGTCCTCCCAGAGCAAAACCTCGAAAGAGCATTTGCCAGATGTCCCAGGGCACCGAATTACATGCCATAGGCAAAACCTCGAAAGACCATCTGCAAATCTCCCAGGGCAACGAATTACATGCTCATCTGCACAACCTGATCCACGGCCATAGAGTATCAACCTGATACTCACCATACATCATCCTGATGTATCCATGATCATCCTGATCATCATCACTGCAACGTCCTGCTGCATGTCATCTGGAGCAACATCCTGAAGCTCGTCATCTATGATCATCCTGATCATCACTGCAACATCCTGCTGCATGATCCACCTAATCATCAATGCATCTACCTGATGCATACCAAGTATCATACATGATCCTCCTGATCATCAATGTATCCACCTGATACAAATACATGATACATATCATCATACATGATCCTCCTGATCATCAATGCATCTACCTGATGCATACCAAGTATCATACATGATCCTCCTGATCATCAATGTATCCACCTGATACAAATACATGATACATATCATCATACATGATCCTCCTGATCATCAATGCATCTACCTGATGCATACCAAGTATCTACCTGATACATATCATCATACATGATCCTCCTGATCATCAATGTATCCACCTGATACAAATACAAATACATGATACATATCACCATACATGATCCACCTGATCATACAATGTATCCACCTGATACATATACAGATACATGGTCCAAGCATCCAACATGATGCATACATACATACATAAAATGATCCAACTGATCATATCCAAGCAGAAACCAGAACATCATCCTGATGCTCATCATCCAGCGCTTACATCCACAGCCATGTGAAGGATCCTCCTTCCAACATGCTTGGAATGGCTTCAGCAAATGTGTCCATCACTTCTTCCTCGAAGTATCCTTGATCTGAAGCACGCCAAGCCTCTCTCTGAAGTACTCGAACTTCACCCTGGCTAGTGGCTTCATCAGCACATCTGCAATCTGCTCGTCCGTCGCAACATACAGGAGCTTCACAGCTCCTCTCTGCACCATATCCCTGATATAGTGATATTTGATCTCTATGTGTTTCGACCTGTCATGAAACACTGGGTTCTCGGACAGCTTCACACAACTCTGGTTATCACAGAAGATACCAGTAGCCTCCAACGGGAGATCAAATAACTCAGATAGTAGCTTCCGTAGCCATACTGCCTCACAACTAGCTGAACAGGCTGCAACATACTCTGCCTCAGCTGTACTAAGTGCTACGCAGGACTGCTTCCTGCTAAACCAAGAGATCACACCTGATCCCATACTGAAGCAGCACCCAGATGTGCTCTTCTTGTTTGCAGCACTGCCAGCCCAATCTGAATCAACATAACCTTCCAGGTTAAACTTTTGATTTGCCTCATACCTGAGCCCATAATCCACTGTACCCTTCAGGTACCTCAGAACAAGCTTTACAGTAACCAGGTGAACACTTCTCGGATCCGTCAGGAACTGGCTCAATGTGTTCACAGCAAAGCAAATGTCTGGTCTCGTGTTCGTCAGGTACATCAAGGACCCAATCATCTGACGATACATAGAGACATCAACTGACTCAGATGAAGCATCACATAGAAGCTTCAGATTTGATGCCATAGGTGTGGCCATGGCCTTGCAATCCATCATCCCGAACCTCTTTGGGATCTCTACTGCATACTTCCCTTGTCCAAGGAAGATTCTATCTGCACTTTGCCACACCTCCATGCCAAAAACAAATAGTGCATCATCCCCAAGTTCTTCATCTCGAACTCGGTAGTAAGCTTCCGCTGCGTGTCGGCAATCAATCTATCTTCACCATACCAAGTTCTGGGAGCTTGCTTCAAGCCATACAAGACTTTCTTCAATCTGCATACATATGAATCCCTGTCAGGTCTTGGGACTGCATCCCAAACATCTTCTTCATGATCTACGGATCATGGCATTCCATTTCTTCATCCCAGATCCTGGGAACTTCAATATCTTCAATAGATATCTTTCTTGCTGGAACAAATGTTGTAGTCCTTTTGTAGGAGATGGCATATGATCTTTCCTACACAACAAGTTAAATTGCATGATTAGAAAACATCTTATAGTTTTCAGAACAAATTCTTACACATAAAGAAATATGCCATACAGTCATGCAATTATCTTAGCCAATGCTTCAATACAACATTTATCCATATCTTGTAACTTTCTAGATGCCTTCCAATCTCTACCAGAACATTGTTAAGAGTGTGCACAACTCCCAACATGTCAGCAAAGAGGTTTCATTCTAGATAAGTAGCAATGGAATGTTGTACAGTGCCATAGGCTACTTACCCATGCATATTAGTAGTATACTGTTCATCAATGCAATTATTCTAATATGCATAATACACAACCTAATTCTAGGAACATCAGTATATACATTATTGAACAGTATTATTTAAGAAATGACAATTCAAATACTTATCTTTGTTTGTTCGTTGGGTGGACTCCCTCTGAGTCTTTGCTTCCTTGCAGGAGCTGCTGGAGTCCTAATCTGAGGTAGCTTCTTCTACACCTTTCTGTTGTGAAATGTAGAGAGATGATCAACTCCCTCTGAATATCTGCATCCTTGCAGAAACTACTGAAGTGTGCTCCTTTGCTTTCTTGCAGGAACAACTAGAGTGTGCTCCTTTGCTTTCTGGCAGGAGCAACTGGAGTGTGCTCCCTCTTGATCTTTGCTTCCTGAATTACCTGTTCTTGAACTCATATTCATCCTTGGTCCCTATGCATGCTTATTAGTATCATGAATGTGTTATCCTTGTGATCTCATATAAAATCATACATTCATTAGTATACTATTAAAACACAATAATCTCAAGCATGTATAGTCATGATCATTTCAAACAGAAATAATAAGCATGAGCATTCAAGGATTCTTATGGTTAGTCAAATCATAAGAAACATAACATGTCTAAACCTGTAATTACTCAAGCCTATGACTCTTCAGGTTAGTTGAATCATCAATCAAGATAAGATATAAAATGCATAAAACCTGTGATTATTCAAGCCTATACTTTCATGATTCTTCTGGTTTAGTCATATCATCAATTATAATAATATACATCCAACCATGATTATTCAAACCTATGACTTCATGAATAATTATTATCAACAACAGTATAAGATCCTAACACAAGGTAGGATTTTAGCTTGATATAGGAAAAACATACCTAGATTAGCATGCTAGCTATTTATGTCTAACATACCCGCATAATGTCTTCTGGTTCTCTTTAGTGACTTGTGCTAGTAACCTGCATGTCTCATAAGTTAACCATTATAAAACTAAGTTATACATACCTCGAGAATGGATCTTCTATGAGATCCATGGCAATGGATGAATCTTTGTCCTCATGATCATATGTTCTTGAACTAGAACATGATTTGTCTTCTTGGTGTACCTTTCATGTTAGTAGACAACATAAAACTCATACAACATCACAATGTGTTAGTACAAACATAAGTTTCATACTCCTAATAAATGAATGACTTCTATCATGCATTCATAATTTTGTTAAGGTGAAACGACAAATCTAAAATCAAAATTGTACTAACCGTAATAACATGAAGACAAACATACCATAAACTTAATCATGGACAAATATCGAAACATACCTCGATGAGTCATACCTGTCGAGATCGCTTGAAAACTTCTTATGTAAGGCCTTAGCCTCATCTCCCTCTGAAACACGAACTTCTTCACTTATGCAGGTGACCAATCCATCTTCTTCTAGGATTAACCCAATCCACTTGATTTGCAAGAACTGGACCTAGAGCTGGATATGGTTTTGTCAGAAAAACCCCAAAAATTCAAACTTTGAATTTCAACCTTCCGATAGGATAGGAATATGCGCCTTGATGAACTGATCAAACTGGTATATTCAGGATTTGAAAACTGCAAAGTTTCACTCCTCAATTTTTCCTTTGAAACTTTTGGATTCACTGGACGTGACCCTAAACTGGGGTTTGATGAAGCCCACTCTTCTGCCCAATCAAAATGTTTGATCCAAAGCTCTAAGCTTCTATTTTTCTGAGGAGCTTCCAGCCGTGGTCACAGATTTCAAAAATTCCCATTTTTATAGAAGCCCTAATTTTCCACTTTTCTGATCAAAGTCCCGAACTAGGGTCTAATCAAGCCCGGCCTTCTACCCAGCCAAAAATTCTGATCTTGGTCTCTAAATTTCTATTTTGATGAGTAGCATCCAGCCGTGGTCTCCGATTACAAAAATTCCAACTTTCTTCAAAGCCCTAAATTCCGGAAGCCATGAATGAAGGTACCAAAAAATAATTCTGTTTTGACAGAAATATGTACCTGATTGTTTCTGGTGTAACTCCGAAATTTTTGATCCACAGGGTCTGAAAAAGTTTTCTGAGATAGCCTGGCCTGTTAGCTTTCCATCCTCACAGGTCTGACCTCAATTGGATGTTCTGAGAGAGAGTTATGCCAAATGTCGCAACGTGACCTGTTTTGGTAAAATACAGGAGAGCGAACTTGTACGGCGTTCCACGTGTCACTGTTTGACCTTCGGCCTCTGAAAAAGTTTTTTGAGATAGCTCGTCCTGTTATCTTTCCATCCTAACAGGTCTGACCTCAATTGGATTCTCTGAGAGAGAGATATGCCAAGTGTCGCAACATGACCTGTTTATGGGATAATACAGGAGAGCTAACTTGTACGGCGTGCCACGTGTCACTGTTTGACCTTCGGCCTCTAAAAACGTTTTCTGAGATAGCTCGGCCTGTGTACTACCTGTCACTTTTCACGAAATTTCATTTGGAGCTTCCTAGCCCAAGTTATGACCTTTTTCCCAAGGTCACCTGATTTTGACTCAGATCTGGAAGAGGCAGAAACCCTATATTGTACAGATCATAAATCACAAAGTACAATGAATTAGAGGTTGTCCTTTGGACACAAGGTACCTGGAGATTTTATCTTCGACCTGTAATAATTTCAGATCCGAAACCTTCGCCAAAATGGATTTATAGCGAAAGTGCTACGACGACTGGTTTTTACTATATCAAGCCCTAGCATCGTAAATGCAACAAGTGTCATACATGCCATATCATGCCTTCTTTCAGGCTAGCTCTGATACCATGTTAAATTTTCAGAATTTACTTCAATATGATCTAGGATCTTAACTGAGAGAACAACATGTACAGCATATCTACAGCATATCAATCATGGAGACAATAATGCAAGCACACAAGAGACACAAAGATTTACTTGGGGAAAACCATAAAGGTGAAAAACCCCAATAACTTCCTCAGAGATAGATAGAGCAATGATACAACCAACCAATAGAGATAGCCATAACCTAGCAGCAATCCTCCTCCTCCAAAAGTGCGCCTTTCCTCCTTGAGAGCATGTGTGAGAAGTGAGTGAGTAAATAGAGTGCCTCCCGCACTCTATTTATACTTGACTTGACTTGCCTTTTTACCTAACTCATGTCGGCTCGAACTTAACCACATAACATAATGCTGAGTGGGCCGACCCCCAATAGGGTGGTCTAATAACCCTTTGACCCACATGGCCGACCCCCAATAGGGTGGTCTAATAACCCTTTGACCCACATGACTTATACAGGGCCGACCCCAAACAAGGTGGTCTAATAACCCCTCAAGTATAAGTTACGACACTTACAATATAAATGACGACACTTCCTTATAGAGGAATAATACCATCTCTATAGGAATACAATATACATATATGTGAAATACATTCCGAAGTTACATATACATCAACAATAATGAGGAACACACCTCCTCTATTTATACACTTCTCTGATATGTATTTTGCACAAGTACATGTAGGCTCGTATTTAACCATTAGGTTAAATACCCCATTATAACTGACTGGGCCAACCCCTCTAGGGTGGTCTAATAACCCTTTGACCCACATAACACATTTAGGGCCGACCCCCACTAGGAAAGTCTAATAACCCGAGTTACCACATTCCGACAGAGGAATAAACATCTCCGGATATACAATAAGATCTTCACGGAGGAATGAATCATCTCCGGAATAATAAAGTACAAATATAATATTCTTTGAAGTTACAATATCTCAACACTCCCCCTTAACGAGAAGGATATTATAACAGCATCTGCCCGAGCAAGGAGTCATCAACATCATACATGATACATCTATAAATCACTGGAAGCTTTCTCAACATCATCAGTAACTCAAGCAGTTACTGGAACATCACTGTCAACATCAATCATCAACATCACGATCTTTAGCATCGTCTTCATACGATCAGCAGCATCGTCATCACACGATCAGCAGCATCGTCATCACATGATCAGTAGCATCGTCATCACACGATCAGCAGCATCGTCATCACACGATCAGCAGCATCGTCATCACACGATCAGCAGCATCGTCATCATACGATCAACAGCATCGTCATCACACGATCAGCAGCATCGTCATCACATGATCAGCAGCATCGTCATCACACGATCAGCAGCATCGTCATCACACGATCAGCAGTATCGTCATCACATGATTAGCAGCATCGTCATCGCACGATCAGCAGCATCGTCATCACACGATCAGCAGCATCGTCATCGTATGATCATCAACATCATCATACGATTATCAACATCGTCATCACACGATCATCGACATTGTCATCACACGATCATCAGCATCGTCATCACACGATCATCAGCATCATCAAGGAATGATGTAAACCAGTCATGTACCTTTTGAACCGAAGTCCAGGGACGATCCATTCCTATCTTTATCGAAGACATACGTCTACGGCTCTTCTTTCGGACTTAAGTCCAGGAATGATCCAATCCCTTCATTATCGGAGACATACGTCTACGGCTCTTCTTTCGGACTGAAGTCCAGGAATGATCCCAATCCCTTCATTATCGGAGACATACGTCTACGGCTCTTCTTTCGGACCGAAGTCCAGGAATGATCCCAATCCCTTCATTATCGGAGACATACGTCTACGGCTCTTCTTTCAGACCGAAGTCCAGGAATGATCCCAATCCCTTCATTATCGGAGACATACGTCTACGGCTCTTCTTTCGGACCGAAGTCCAGGAATGATCCCAATCCCTTCATTATCGGAGACATACGTCTACGGCTCTTCTTTCGGACCGAAGTCCAGGAATGATCCCAATCCCTTCATTATCGGAGACATACGTCTACGGCTCTTCTTTCGGACCGAAGTCCAGGAATGATCCCAATCCCTTCATTATCGGAGACATACGTCTACGGCTCTTCTTTCGGACCGAAGTCCAGGAATGATCCCAATCCCTTCATTATCGGAGACATACGTCTACGGCTCTCTTTAGGACTAAAAGTCCAGGGATGATCCCAATCCCCTCAACTGTCCACTAAGGACTTCATTCTCAGAGACCTTACGTCTACGGCTCTCTTTAGGACTGAAAGTCCAGGGATGATCCCAATCCCCTCAACTGTCCACTAAGGACTTCATTCTCGGAGACCTCACGTCTACGGCTCTCTTTAGGACTGAAAGTCCAGGGATGATCCAATCCCCTCAACTGTCCACTAAGGACTTCATTCTCGGAGACCTCACGTCTACGGCTCTCTTTAGGACTGAAAGTCCAGGGATGATCCAATCCCCTCAACTGTCCACTAAGGACTTCATTCTCGGAGACCTTACGTCTATGGCTCTCTTTAGGACTTGAAAGTCCAGGGATGATCCAATCCCCTCACATGTTCATCAAGAACATGTATCCTCATCATCATAGCATGTATCACCTCAACATGCATCATCAATATCAAAACATGTAAAACCACAACATGTATCATCATCATCAAAACATGTATAACCACAACATGTATCATCAACATCAAAACATATATGACATGTATCATCAACATCAAGACATGTATAACCACAACATGTATCATCATCATCAAAACATGTATAACATGTATCATCAACATCAAAACATGTATAACCACAACATGTATCATCAACATCAAAACATGTATACATCACAACTAGCATGTATTCTTACTAATACATCAAAACATGTATACATCACAACTAGCATGTATTCTTACTAATACATCAAAACATGTATACATCACACCAAAACATGTATACATCTAGCATGTATTCTCACCAATACATCTATCATCAAAAGCATGTATAAGTAAAGCTAAGTATTCTAAGTATAAGAGTCCTAAATCTAAAAATTTCTAAGTAACTGGGTGTAGAGAACAGGTTACCTCATCAACGACCTTGTTGTTTGATGAGACAATCTCATCAGTAGTTACTATACTACTCCCCCTTTCGAGGAGGGTCCTTTTGAACTACACCAAGCTTGTCTCGGAAGTATTCAAACTTCACACGAGACAGAGGTTTGGTTGGTAACTTCTTCACTAGACGTAGAGGCTTGGTTAGTACAATGGTAACCTGTTACAAATTCAAACTTTCAGAGTTCCTTTCTGTGTCATATCTTGTTAGTTACCTATGTTCTTTGACTTATCATGGAACACTAGATTCTATGTCATCTTGATACAACTCTAATTATCACATAGGATCTCAGTTGGTTCTATCTCTAAGTCAAACAATCCTAAAGCCAAACTTCTTCACAACTAGCAGAGCAAGCAGCCATATATTCCGCTTGTGCTGAGAGCCACACTAGACTGCTTCCAGCTAAACCACGAGATCATGGCTAATCCCATACAATAACATCCTCTCGATGTGTTCTTCTTGTCTGATACACTTCCTGCCCAAACAGAATCTGAATAGCCATCTGAAGTCATGATCTTCAAGATAGCATAGATCAAATTCTATCGAGTCCTTTATGTGCCTCATCACATACTTTGCAACTATCAGGTAAACACATCTAGTTTCCACTAGATACTAACTCAAGGTGTTCATAACAAAGCATATATCTAACCTAGTATATGTTAGATATATCAAAGACCCAATAATTTGACTGTACAGAGTTATATCCACTAACTCTGATGAGTTATCCCCTAACAGCTTCAAGTTGGAATCCATAAGAGTGGCCATTCCAACACCTCAAGTCATATTTCTCATCATACTTTCCCTGGTTGAGAAATATTCCTTCTGAGCCTTGCCATACTTCCAGACCTAGGAAGTAAAGCATCAATTTGAGATCTTTCATTTTTCATTTCTGCATTGAATGATCTTCTGCATATCTATCTGTGCCATCTCTCGTTAGATGGGTCTACTGATATGATCCTCAATATCATTCGAACTCTGTGGTGAGTTCCTTCTTGCATCCATGTCATATGTGTATCATATTCAACCTTGTAGCAAAGGGTTGAGATCCACATCACCCATGGTGACATTAAGCTTATCAAATTATTATCGATCCTAGGTACCTATACAGAACCTGATTCATACTTCTTCTTTAATTACACCATACTTGGAGCAAACATCTTGTCGTGATTCTCTTCCCCTTTCTAAGAGAATCTTCTAGCCATGAGCCTTCTATATTTTGTTTTATTTGTAAATCTTCTTGTTTGAACATCCACCACTTGTACGGTGTCCATCATTCTTCATGACCTTTCCTACAAATCAAAATTAAGTACATGATTAGTAATACTTCATAATCATCAAAAGATAACCCATTATGCATACAGATATCATTTACATAGTGATGCAACTATTTTGACCAATACTTTGGCACAACACTTTCCCATATCCTGTATGCATACAGTGGCTATCTAGATGCCTTCCATCTCTACCAGAACATACTATCGAGAGTGTGCACAACTCTCAGCATGTCAGCAAAGAGGTTTCATTCTAGACAAGCAACAATGGAATGTTTGTCCAAACATATGCACATTAGTTGTATACTGTTCAATGCTCTATGAATGTTTACACTCAACATTATATATTCTAGGAATACAAATATGCATGCAGGCAATATCATTACTATTTCAAATAGCAACTCAAATACTTATCTTTTATGTTTGTGTGGCTGCCTCCTTCTTGATCTTCTGTATGTCTTTTGAACTTCTATTCATTCTGTACCACTGAGCATGCTCAAGAGTCATCCTCATGATCTCATACACAAACATACACTCATTAGTATATGCTATCAAAACATTATAGTACTAAATAATCTTGAAAACGTATAGTCATGATTATAGTTAATAAACATTAGTATTCAAGATTTCAGGGAAGTCTTCTTTTACTCATGCATATCATTGATAAAAGATATAATATGCATAATCCCTTGATTACTAACTTTATGAATAAGCATAACCAATCATTTCAAGTATACTTATATAAGGGATCTTAACACAAGGTAAGATTCATGGGAAACATACCTGGATTAGTATACCTACTTGGTTATGTACAACATACCTAAACAACCTCTTCAATGATTTAGAGATCCTGAGCTAGAACCTGCATGTCTCATAGGTTAAGCATAATATAACAAAGTCATACATACCTCGTAAGTAGAACAAATATTATGGATGAGTCTTTGTCTTCATGTTTTCATGGTCATGGAGCCTGATTTGTCTTTTGTGATGTACCCGTATCTTGTTAGCAGACAACCTCAACCTCACACAACACCATAATGCATTAGTACAATCATAAGTGTCAACACCCTAACCAATGAATATCTTCTATCATGCATTCATAATTTTGTTAAGGTGATACAACAAATCTAAAATCAAGATTGTACTAACTGTAATAACATGAAGACAAACATACCATAAACTTAATCATGAACAAATCTCAAAACATACCTCGATGAGTCATACCTATCGAGATCGCTTGTAATCTCCTTATGTAAAGCCTTAGCCTCATCTCCCTCTGAAACATGAACTCCTTCACTTATGTAGGTGACCAATCCATATTCTTCTAGGATTAACCCTATCCACTTGATTTGCAAGAACTAGACCTGGAGCTGGATATGGGTTTGTCAGAGAAACCCCAAAAATTCAAACTTTGAATTTCAAACTTCCGAAAGGATAGAAATATGCGCCTTGATGAGCTGATCAAACTGATATATTTAGAATTTGAAAACTGCAAAGTTTTACTCCTCAATTTTGCCTTTGAAACTTTCGGATTCACTGGACGTGACCCTGGACTGGGGTTTGATGAAGCCCACTCTTTTGCCCCATCAAAAAGTTTGATCCAAAGCTCTAAGCTTCTATTTTTCTGAGGAGCTTCCAGCCGTGGTCACAGATTTCAAAAATTCCCATTTTTACATAAGCCCTAATTTTCCACTTTTCTGATCAAAGTCCCGAACTAGGGTCTAATCAAGCCCAGCCTTCTTCCCAACCAAAAATTCTGATCTTGGTCTCTAAATTTCTATTTTGATGAGTAGCATCCAGCCGTGGTCTCTGATTACAAAAATTCCAACTTTCTTCAAAGCCCTAAATTCCGAAAGCCATGAATGAAGGTACCAAAAAATAATTCTGTTTTGACAGAAATATGTACCTGATTGTTTCTGGTGTAACTCCGAAATTTTTGATCCACAGGGTCTGAAAAAGTTTTTTGAGATAGCCTGACCTGTTATCTTTCCATCCTGACAGGTCTGACCTCAATTGGATGTTCTGAGAGAGAGTTATGCCAAATGTCGCAACGTGACCTGTTTTGGGAAAATACAGGAGAGCGAACTTGTACGGCGTTCCACGTGTCACTGTTTGACCTTCGGCCTCTGAAAAAGTTTTCTGAGATAGCTCGGCCTGTTATATTTCCATCCTGATAGGTCTGACCTCAATTGGATTCTCTGAGAGAGAGTTATACCAAGTGTCGCAACATGACCTGTTTATGGGATAATACAGGAGAGCGAACTTGTACGGCGTGCCACGTGTCATTGGTTCAACTTAGGCCTCTGAAAAAGTTTTCTGAGATAGTAAAGTCTGTGTAATACCTGTAACTTTTCACGAAATTTCATTTGGAGCTTCCTAGCCCAAGTTATGGCCTTTTTCCCAAGGTCACCTGATTTTGACTCAGATCTGGAAGAGGCAGAAACCCTATATTGTACAGATCATAAATCACAAAGTACAACGAAGTAGAGGTTGTACTTTGGACACAAGGTACCTGGAGATCTTAGCTTCGTCCTGTAACAATTTCAGATCCGAAACCTTCGCCAAAACGGATATATAGCGAAAGTGCTACGATGACTGGTTTTTGCTATGTAAAACCCTAACCTTCAAATTGTCGTAAGTAAAGCAAGTGTCTTTAGTGCCATACCTTGTCTTCCTTCAGGTTAGCTCTGATACCATGTTAAAATTCAATATTCTAAGACAGAAAATAGCAGCATTACATTCCATTTCACAATAATAGCATATACAGGATCACTGAAGAAACAACAAGCATAGCATAAACACAAGAGACAGAGATTTATCCTGGGAAACCCTCATGGGGTAGAAAACCCAGCAAAGCTTCCTCAATATAGATGACCAGCAATATACAAAGATGAAAACCCTGAGCATAAGCTCCTTCTCCTCCATAGCAGACCTCTCCTCCACAAATGCGCCTTTCTCAAGTGAGTGAGTGTGTGTATAATGAGGAACACACCTCCTCTATTTATACACTTCTCTGATATGTATTTTGCACAAGTACATGTAGGCTCGTATTTAACCATTAGGTTAAATACCCCATTATAACTGACTGGGCCGACCCCTCTAGGGTGGTCTAATAACCCTTTGACCCAGATAACACATTTAGGGCCGACCCCCACTAGGAAAGTCTAATAACCCGAGTTACCACATTCCGACGGAGGAATAAACATCTCCGGATATACAATAAGATCTTCACGGAGGAATGAATCATCTCCGGAATAATAAAGTACAAATATAATATTCTTTGAAGTTACAATATCTCAACAAATGGATGATGAGCTTCAGGATGTTGCTCCAGATGACATGCAGGAGGATGTTGGAGTGATGATCAGGATGATCATGGATGATGAGCTTCGGGATGTTGCTCCAGATGACATGCAGCAGGATGTTGCAGTGATGATGATCAGGATGATCATGGATGATGAGCTTCAGGATGTTGCTCCAGATGACATGCAGCAGGACGTTGCAGTGATGATGATCAGGACGATCATGAGTACATCAGGATGATGTATGGTGAGTATCAGGTTGATACTCTGTGGCCGTGGATCAAGTTGTGCAGATGAGCATGTAATCCGGTGCCCTGGGAGATTTGCAGATGGTCTTTCGAGGTTTTGCCTATGGCATGTAATATCGATGCCCTGGGACATCTGGCAAATGCTCTTTCGAGGTTTTGCTCTGGGAGGACATGTAATTCGGTGCCCTGGGAGATCTGCAGATAGTCTTTCGAGGTTTTGCCTATGGCATGTAATAGCGCCCTGGGATATTTGGCAGATGCTCTTGCGAGGTTTTGTCCTATGGCATGTAATAGCGCCCTGGGAGATACGATAGGTTGGGCTGTGTGCCCGTAATCAGTCCTGGGATGCTCTTGCGAGGTTTTTCCATGACCACATGTAATAGCGCCCTAGGAGATTTCAGGTCGGAGTTGTGTACCCGTAACATCCTGAGATGCTCTTGCGAGGTTTTGTGGTGGACCACATGTCATTTGTGCCCTAGGAGATTTCAGGTTGGAGTTGTGTACCCGTAACATCCTGAGATGCTCTTTCGAGGTTTTGTGGTGGGGTCACATGTAATGGCGCCCTGGGAGATCCTACAGGTCGGAGTTGTGTACCCGTAACATCCTGGGATGCTCTTTCGAGGTTTTGTAACGCACGTAATAAGTCCTGAGGATTCCATAGTATGGCCAATGATGATGAAGACCTGCAAGTGGTTGGCCTACATCCAGTATGAAAAAGGACTGGCTCTGTAGAACTTCCTATGACGAGTAGATTCAGAGATTGATTGAGATAGCAGCAGCAGTGACGATGATGATGATGACTCGATGACGATTATCCAGTGACGATGATCCAGAGAAGATGACTTTTGCTAGAAGAACTGTGCTGAGAAATACCTTCCTAGTTAAGAGGGAGTGTTGATGTATATGTAACTTCAGAATGTATTTCACATATATGTATATTGTATTCCTATAGAGATGGTATTATTCCTCTATAAGGAAGTGTCGTCATTTATATTGTAAGTGTCGTAACTTATACTTGATGGGTTATTAGACCACCTTATTTGGGGTTGGCCCTGTATAAGTCATGTGGGTCAAAGGGTTATTAGACCACCCTATTGGGGGTCGGCCCACTCAGCATTATGTTATGTGGTTAAGTTCGAGCCTACATGAGTTAGGTAAAAAGGCAAGTCAAGTCAAGTATAAATAGAGTGCGGGAGGCACTCTATTTACTCACTCACTTCTCACACATGCACTCAAGGAGGAGTGGCGCACTTATGGAGGAGGAGGATCTGTTGTTAGGTTATGGCTATTTCTCTTGGTTGGTTGTATCATTGCTCTATCTATCTCTGAGGAAGTTATTGGGGTTTTTCACCTTTATGGTTTTCCCCAAGTAAATCTTTGTGTCTCTTGTGTGCTTGCATTAATGTCTCCATGATTGATATGCTGTAGATATGCTCTACATGTTGTTCTCTCAGTTAAGATCCTAGATCAGATTGAAGTAAATTCTGAAAATTTAACATTTGCAATGGAAAGTTATGGTTTGAATAATAGTTGAGAACACTATGTAAATAATGGTTACGGTAATGCCAAGCAACAATGGTTGTCTTAGGCCAAGAGTTATAGTTTGCATAATTGTATAAAATTGTATGCTTGTACTTCGTTCTCGTTGTTGATAATCATGTTTGGAAAATCGATGAAATAGTTTGACGGTTAAATGTTTTCGTATTGGTTATGCCCCCATGTTCTAGTTTGTTTTACGAAAGAAACCCTACCTGTAGCTTCCAATTACTATCTAGCTTGTACTAAGTTTTTGTATTGCATCAAATGGTTTCAATATTGTATAAGGGTCTTTACTAGGGTTATAAGCTATCAATAGTCATTAGTACATAATCGTGCTTTCTGCTAAGTGGTGAATACTGTCTGTAGTAGTCTCGAATATTAGTTAGGGTTTGGAAAACTTTAACTAGTATGAATAGAAACTAGGGTTTGTAGTACATAGGGTTTGATACTACTGTGTAGATATTCAATAATTGAAATCAAAAGTGAATGTTAGTGAAGAAATGAAATATGTATAATTGTAAGAAATCTATACTAAGATTAATTCTTGCAGCTGCTATAATTCTTGAAAATACAATTTCTTTTAAAGAAACATGAAATGTATAATATTTATGTGCATTTGCTTACTATCTGAAATAAATAGAGTTAAGAGAAATATATAGAACTATACAGAAACATACTGTGTTTTTCTTTCATGTGTTAATTAAATGAATGCTATATTGTTGTTGGTGCTATACTATAATGTTTATTGTGTTTAATTATAGGACAAAATCTTAACAAGGATCACTACTGTAATCATTCTTCCGATCAATGGCATTCTGCCTATCACTTATCTTCCTTAATTTACTTCTCTATACTAGAGTACGATGCAGAGAACATGGGGAAAAATATAGAGATGATTATCGATTCAATTGTTTCACCAAGATTTTGCATTCAACATCATACTTAGATCAGAAAATAAAATAACTTCCTTTACATGATATAGTTTAATAATTCTACTAACAGGAACATTAAACTGTAAACAAAAGTAGGAATAGTAAAACCTGGTTGACTGTAGGACAAACAAATAGCCCAAGGAACCTGTTCCACCCAGGCAATTCCTGAAGATAGCCAAGTTACTTGTCTTAGGACCCCCGAGCCTGTTCATTGAACTACCAGGAGAAGGATTCTATAGAAGCCTTAGTACATCAACTTGCAATAGGATGTAAATTGTCCAGTCCTCAAGACTCAGTAGTAAAAAAGACTTGCACCATCACCTCTAGTTTTCCTTCTCAGTATAATTAGCATACTTACAGTTACACTCTCACATAGCCTCCCTATTCAAATTTCTCAGTGATCACCTGATGCACTTGAGGAATATTTCTGCCTAAATATTCTAAGGGCTGCCTGCCCAATTCGAATTTCCTTATGTAGGCTTCCTAGGCCTTTTAGTGGTTAACTGGTCATTTAATGAGCTTCCTTCTCACTCACACCCACTTGGGGGATAATGCCACATTTTTAGGGGTAGTTGTCCCATAACCAACAACTAGTGGTGAAGTGCAAATGCTGCCATCTATCCCATACCTTCTAATAGCTTCCATTCCTCCTAGTGGGTCAGTGAACACTCATTTAACAGTTCCGTTGGGTGTTTGTCTCCTACTTTAATTTATTAAATAATAATAATCAGTAATTACATTCATCCTTGACCAAACTTGGTCATAATTACAAAACTTTGTAATTAAAATTTAACATAAAGTATTTTGCCAATAAAATAATATTTTCAGAATTTGGGTAGGTGACAATGATGAACTCTTTCCTTTATGGCATTATAGGGATGCTTACCCTACATTTAACGATGACATTAATTAGTTAATGGCTTCCATGTTCGGAGCATAGAGAAAAACCCTGTCACATTACAAAATCCTTGGAACATTATACAAATTAATAGGGGAGGATGCCAATATGATCTCAATTTACGAGAAGCTTCCACGTAGCACTAATTTATACTATGTATAAAGTGAATATTATTACTTGTTTTAAAATTTTTTTCCCTCCTTTAACCCCATTTTGTAGATCTTTGATGGCTATTTTTTGGAGGGAGTTATCCCGCCCAATTCCGCGGCCATTTTCCGTTAGATTGTGTGAAAAATACAACATTTATTTCCCTCAATCTAGCTCATTTTACCTCTTCCTAGTTCAAAGGTGCTCATGCTCCTCTGTTTAAAATCACATAAATTTTGGATTGATATATCATTGATGTGCAAATAGGCTCGACCAACCGGCTGGTCCGGGTCCTAAAAGGACTGAAATACTCCACTCAACCCACTTAAATGAATTTGAGAAATAATACCCCTATGACTCTATCGGGTTAGTTTTGACGGTTAAAAATTTCAGGTGGGTAGGCCATAAAAGGTTGATCGATGTCTAGTCCACCTATAAAGTTGAATCAGATGGTTCGAAACCAGAATTAGAATACGCACTGGTTCTAAAACCAAAGTAAGCAGTTTAAGTATAACTCTTACCTACAACAGATTGTCCGATGACCATAATTCCTGTCAGACTAAGTGGCAAGTGCAGATCAGACTGAGAGAACCTAACATAAAATCCAAGAGAAAAAGATGAAGAGGGGGAACTCGTTCGTATTTGCATAGTTGGGAATTTTTATTTGATATTAGTTATTTTTTTTTTTTAAAGTTTTGAAGAGCATCTTGAGTTCCTAGTAATGTTTATCATTTTTTTTTCAAACAGAAACCACCCATGGAGCGTGAAGATGCTACAACAAAGGAAATATAGAGAATCCCTATGCCTGTTATTGCACCTTGAAGGTAGGGTTTTATGGTTTAGGGGACATATAAGAATGAATGGTTTATCTTTATTGAGTGTTTATTATTGAATTCTTCATCCCAGTCTTTGTTTTTTTCTCCACAGTATGCTCACAGTAATGTCTAGAGTGTTGGTCCCACATAAAAGGAGATTCCATATGTGAATTGTGCTATCAGGATCATGGTTTTTTTATTTCTCAATTTGTTATTTTTGAATTAAACGTAACTAATTTTTCATTAAACCATTTTCGTTTTAGAACTTGAAAAATGGATGAATGAAACCCCCTCCTCTCTATATCTCTCCCTTCCTCTCCCTAGCCCTTACTAACCCGGGCTCTCTCAGTCTCTCTCTCTTCCCTATACCTCCACCTACCTCTAATCACACCTCCCATTTCTCTTTCTCACTCCCTACAACTAACAACCTCTCCTCTCTCTCTCTCTCTCTCTCTCTCTCTCCCCCCCCTCCCCAACCATTACTAACCCCTTATCTCAGTCTCTTTCTCTCTCTCTCCCTCGCTAACCCCCCTCCTAGCCCCTTACCCCTAACTAACCGCTCCTATCTCACTCTCTCTTCCTTGCTTCTACACCTCTCTCTCTCTCTCTCTCTCTCTCTCTCCCCCCCCCCCCCTCTCTCTCTCTCTCTTAATATCCCTTCCCCTACCGCTAAGCACCCCCATATCTAATCCCTAATCCCCTAACACCAAATCCCTATTTAACATCCTAACCCATAGAAATTATTAAATAAACTATTGAATAAGGTTTTGATGATTACAATAACACGCACGCATTTTTGAATCCTATCCTATAGGTTAATTGACATGGTAGGTTCAGATTCCACCCATGCCTAGTTCTAATAAACACACACACATTTTCAATTTGCTAAATTCTAGCACATTTTTTGAAATTAATGATTGCACCTAAAGGGTCCCTCAACTTCGTGCGAGGGCCCCTATAGATTCCAAGAAATAATTTGGATAAGTTTAAAAAACATATCAAACAATAGAGTAAGTTGCATTCATTGGTAGTTCTTGGGTTTTATTTTAGTGTAATTGATCATGTTTGATCCTTTTGTGGGATGTGGTATAGTGTTTTCATCTCTAAGGGATTGAATGGACATTGCATTAATGAATTTTCATTTTAGTTCTTGTATAAGGAGGGGATACCTAATGATGTGTTATTTATTGTGCAGAAACATTGGTACACAAATCTCAAATTTGTAAAGAGAGCTAGCACCAACAAGGTCTACACAAAAATCCCTATTGAATGGTGCTCCAATTTCATAAGACTCCATTGTTGCAGATAAAACAAAGCAGACAAAGGATTTTATGATTGCTAGAATCAATACTTCTTTTAGTAGAAAAAAGCACCAAGATTCGTCATGGTCAACACGGAGGCCACGAGGTCCTATTTCACTTGTGTTGAAATAGGGATTTGCATATGATCATGATTTTTAATGGAATCATTGAACTAATCCTTCATATGTGAATGCCAATGTTTATTTCTTTGATTGTGATCAAATAGGTGAAATGCGAAGGAAGATGGAAGAGAAAGGAATCATTGTTCATTTTTTCAAAGGTCACAGGTATACTCTTCATTTATATATGTTCGTTAACATTGATAGGTTTGTTTTGAGACAATTAATGTATCTATGCAGTAAAGATAAAAAGGGGTCTCTGGTAAGGTCAATTTCCCATAGTGTTTGAGGTTGAACATTGTTATCCTAACATATCCATGGTGATAGGAACTATTTTGTGTGTATTTAGATAATGTAATTCTATCTGCAATCACAATAGCAACCATGAGTTAGCAAGTGAACCCACTCAACCACTAAGAATAGATGTAATTAGTTATGTGGGATACAATCCCTTTTAAAATGTAGCTCTTCCTGTCCTTTTTTTTCTTTTCTTTTTTTCACCCATGTTGGTTCCATAATGATCTTCTAGTTTGCAGTAAAAGGTCATCATATCCTTTTGTGCATTGTTTTTTAATTTTGTTACTTCAAAAAATGAGTGCAAAATTTTTTATCCTTTAAAATCAAATTTTACATATGTAGAAACAAGAACATAATTTACTCAATCCATGTGTCTTAGGTTGTATGTAATTGGAGTATTTATATCACTGCTACTTATATCAATATATATTTTAGTGATTTCAAACTTGTTATGAGCATATTTATCAATTTAATTAATTCATACTTTTTATGAGGTGGTTTAATTGATGAATTTTTATGGGTAAACAATGCTACAACAAGTGGAATTCAGGACAAAGTAATTGAAGTCGAAGACATACAACATCAATACTTCATGATATTGGCACATAATCCATTTTCCTTATATTTGATACTTTTTTCTATACTTATTTATTTTATGGGGTTGATAAGAAATCACAATTTTCTATGTTGTTCATTTCCTTTGAACATGAACATGTTGAAGGGTATCTTGAGTTTTCTTCTAAGAAAAAATATACTTTTCTACTGCTTTTTCAAAATGGGATGCATATTTTTATATAAAAGTTTATGACAATGTCCATGTAAATCTGGGTGAGGCTTGGATCTCTTTTTCTTCTTCTTCTTCTTCTATGTGTGTGTGTGTGTGTAGGTGGCATGTTTCCTCCTAATTCCCTAACAGGGTGTTATTTCTCAAAGTATTTAAATGTTCACATAATCAAATTCTATTGTTCTCTTGCAGGGACCCTTGCACAAAGTATTGCAAGAGATCAATCTAAGCCTAGAGTGTACACAAAATGTATGAAGTCTTGTCCTATATTGGAAAATAAGTAAGTAGCAAAGATGATATTTATATTATTCCAAACTTGGAATTGATAAGATAAAGAATTGTGTGGAATTATGAAACATCCATTTGGTTACTAAATTTTGAAAACTTGAATTTATGTAGCATCCATTTAGTCTTTGAAGTTCATAACCTTAAATTTTTTGTGTCCTAAACTGAAGCCCTAGATTATGTGCATAACTACAGAACTTCTTTGTAAGAATATCCTAAGAAATTTCTATCCGTGAAAAGCTTGCATGAGGAAATTAAAGTCTCGTGGTTCTAGAAAAGGTAAAATTAGATTGTCATGTTTATAATTAATATTTTTGCATAATTTAGGATCCTATCTATATGCATACTACATGTATGTGATGCAAAATGGTTCACCTAGCAGAACCACCCAACAAAGGTGTATTTCCAACTGAGTTCAACTTATCATGGGAAGAACCCACATGTGAATAGGGAGGAAGCCATTATATCTGAGTAGAGATGATTGAAGCCTTTAGGAATCCCCCCATGCTTGAGTCCCTTGTTTGGCCCCTTCTTTATCTTCCCTATTTTGGAAATGCTACTTGATAAAAAAATATAACTCAATGACTTTCTACCCTTTTATTTGGCTGCAATGGCCCCAAATTATAACTAACATCAATAATGTATATAGAGTTCATCTTGTTGTGTAGATATGGATGAGGAACTCCGCATTAATTTCTATATGAATATGTATCTTCTAGAGATGAGGATCTTGCTGATTTGCAATGTATGTTCTAGTCACAAAAATAAAAATTGCATTGGGGTTTGTCTTTTTGAGTCTTGAATTAATGGTGGGAATTGCCAAATATGTTGTTGTATATCTTGCTACTATTAGTTTTTAAGTAGAAAATCCCTCTCTATTGAATCCTGAAGATATAAATGAAGGAAAATTATGAGGTTGGAGCATTGGGCCCAACTGTAATCTTTACATGAAAATAATTGAGGAATTTTGTGGCTGGATTTGTAACAAAATATGCAATTTTATATAGGTGAAGTATTTTCGTGTCAAGATGATCACATTTGAACATGTTAGCATGGAAATACTTTCACTTTATGTTTTGCAACTTTTTCTTGATGGCAAATAAATGCCTTTTTTGATGTATTGAGTTTTATTGTGAGTTGATTTCATTATCTTCAATAAAATAAAAAAATGATTAACAACCAAATTGTAAGGATGAATAATGTGAAACGGGTGAAATTATTAATACAAAAGTGTTACTGTAGTTAGGATCTATAGTCTTTTGGTTATACATGTGATCAAGCCATGTATTTGGTTTCACCCTTTACTTTTGCAACTTGTTCTATAAAGGAACCACTAGTGATATACATCACCATCAAAAGGGAAAGGTCACCTTGGAAGCGGGAGAGGAGTTTTAACATCTTAAATTTGGAACCATAGTCTCATAATATGTTCACATAGTACTTAAAAAAGTGATGAAAATATTCTTTAGTGGATGAGGTACTGCATTGCGTATTGATATCATCTTGAAGTACAAATCATTCGCAATATGAGAGAAATTTTGTTGAAACAATTGGTGGGAATCCTAGCACATTTTCTTGAGAAGAGGTTGAGTTGAATGAGCCTCAACAACTATATTTACTAAGAATTTTTTGTGACTTTGGAGTCCTCAACCTTAAATGATAGATAATATATATTGTATTTCCTCTATTCAAGATGGTTGAGTTTTCTAGTGTGAAAGCTGAGGTAGTCTTGTAACATTATCCCTATTGTTGTTCTATATGAGGCCAATTTCCAAAGTGTGTTTATTTTATAGATAGATGTCACATTGCATCCTATGAAACTGTATGGTATGCTTGAATATGAATTTGGTTCCTCATCAACTCCAAAGTTGAGATATGTAGCTAATTAGAACTTACGGAGTTGAACAATTGTGTTGTATTTTGTAGGCATTCTAGTAAAATATCTAACTCTTCTTCTTTTAGGTTGAGATTGGTGTGGGTACTAAGATTCAATAAAAAATTTCCACATGAAAATCAAGAAAAGTACGATCAATCTTTCTTGGCTCACTGGAACCAAGAAAAGTTAGATTAGTCTTTTTTGACTAATTTATTTCTTTCAACTTTTTGTCTTCTCCTTTAACATTTTCACATTGCGAATTATGAATAGTTGTTATATTGAATTATATTTGGAACATTCATAATTGTACTTTCAACTCTTATATGCAAGGCATATGTCTTAATATTGTATTGGAATTGACATGAACATAGGTAAAAATATAAATTCTTATGTACATACCCTATGTGTTATCATTAACATGAAATGATATCATATAAGTTTCAGCATCTGTGTATCTTTATAACTATTGCATGCTTAAAAATTAACAATGGATATTTTCCCCTCTCCTTTAAAGATATACAAAACTAGATATAACCCAAGAAATGGTAACTAAATGTTTCTAATTCCCTTAATTGCAAGAATAAATGTAGAGGAATTGGAGACAATTCACTGCATCTTGTGAATGGCTCAATTCCAAGCTATGCACATGATCATACAATGTTATTGGAAAGCAAGAGGAATTTTTCTATGTTCATTTGGGTTAAAACATCAATGATGTTTTTTTCTTATAGGAAGGTAGGGAATCCAATCCACTAAAGGATTTCAATTTTGCATTTGTATGGAGTTTAAATTTATTAAGCTTATAGAAAACACGAGATCTCTATGGATATACTTGTATTTACATGAATTAAAATTGGTAGGTTGGTAGGCTATGGTGAGAAACATCCGCAATTCTCATATTTTCTAAGTGTTGCATTGATTATTGGACTATCAATCATTTACATCTCTTGTTACAATGATATCTTGACTAGATTTCATTTTACACATTTTTCCTTCCTGCTAACTCCTAAATTTCGCACATTCATGACATTTTTGGATAATATTGCAGCAAGGAATCATCAACATACATCTTGTATCCTATCAAAGACATATTCATCATATCCAAAAAGCAACATGAGTCCAAAAGTTCAAAAAAATAGTCAAAACAAGAGGTAGCATAGTTACTCCCGTGATATCCCACACCGTAGCACATATTATAAGTTCTATGCCCACGCTACACTAGCATGGATTTTCCTTTGAATTTTGTGTCACTATAAAAAATGGTAGGAACAAAACCAACTGTGAACCATTGATGGCTCATGAAAGTTCCATCACCTCCAAGAATTCAAATTTGTCTCCTCATGTACATGGGATCATTGAATGTCCTCCCTTTTTTGTGTACTTTGGATCTAGATCATGGAGTCAATGAGTCCACATTTGGATATAGTTATTTCTTGCACACATCTTGGCCAATAAAAGGAAGTCATGGGAATGCATCCAAAGAGAGAAAAAATAGAGCAAGATTATGCTGCTGGAATTGTGTTGGAACATCTTCCACCTCTTCCCATATCTACTAGCATTCCTCAAGCTCCCTTTCCACCTTCCTCAAAGGGGAAAGTGTTTCTCCCATTTTTTCTTTCAATTCATTTATCATTTAGTGTGGACAAAAAGGACCTCCCTAAGGGAGATTTTTGGATCCCCTTGAATCCCACGTCTCCTAGGTGACACTACATGTAACAATCTGACCATTGGGAAATCTAAATTAGTTCTAGCATCTACTTCTTGTTGTGGTTTGCATATCCTCATTCCCTTTTCTTTTTTTCAAGTTATTTTCAAGTTTTGTTTTACTTGCTTATGTTTTTCTAACAACAACCTTGCAGGATAAATTTGGTGTCATTTACATTTTCTTTTTGTAACACAATAATGGGCCTTGTTGACAACCTCAAAGGCTTTACCCTAAAGTGAGAAGGGTTACACACCTTTGTGCAAATTTTCCTGAAACAATATTTATGGAAACTCCACTATATTTTTGTTCATTTCTATTTCACTAGGTTGTTGATTGCTAAATAGCTAATTCTGAGCGCTTGTCTTGTGCAGGTGAACAACTATACACCCTTCAACCCTAGAATTCAACCTCCCCTTGGCTAGAATGGTTGTTTACATAGTCGCGTGGATCATGGTGCCCCAAATGTGCTACCCACGTCAATATTTATTCAATAATCATGCTAATGTGAATTTTAACCAACCCTCACATGTGCAGTAATCTGCTTCTTGTTTGTGTAGCCTCGCCACGTTGTAACCACACTACAATGCATCTGTGTTTGCATTTTCTGCACTATTTCTTGTCTTTTTATGTGATTTCCATGCTACTATCATTTGATTTGATTTTTATTAGTTATGCATACAATCGCGTAGTCCCAATGGTTGGTCACTAATAAATCAAAACTAAATTAACTTGCAATAGTTAGTTTTTCTTTAGTAATTAGTACACTGAGACCAATATTAGGGAGTAAAGATTCCTTCTCTCTCAAAAACTACTTAGGTAACCAACTTTGGGGCTTTCAATGGGCCTCATTGTTGTCACTGGCATTCAATACATCTCATGTTTTTTGTTTACTTTCTACATTTTAGGCAGAGTAGTGTAGCTCGCTTGTTGCACACAAGAAAGGACCTAAATTATATACTCTTCCAAAGTATTCTCTTCACCTCGCACTTCTTGTGAGCTTGGTGAACCAGAAAAGGGTGAGAAGTGTGAAATACTTCCATTGCACACTTTCAATTCATTAGAAAATTTTTGTAAGCATCATTAGCATATTTAAGAGTTGAATTTAAGTCTCCATTTACATTTACTTTAATCTCTTTAATTAATTGCAACAATAAAATTTCCTATCTCACATGTGTTTGCATCACTAGCACACACTAAGGGACCTAAAAACTATTCCAATTCATATATGCTCTTCACCTCACATTACTTGTGATCTTGATGATTCAGAAATAATGGTAATTTTGAAATACCTCCCTTACACCTTAAGTGAATTTGGACTCTTAAAATAGACACTTGTAATTTCCAACCAACTAAAATCCTCCACAGGAGGTCACAAAATAATATTTTAGTTAGGTAGGATTGATTGGGCTAGGCATCCATTAATGCCCACGAATCTAGTTTCATTAAGTTTTTTGAGTCGTAGCATTGTTGACTTCTAGGGTACTGTTAAATATTGCTATCAACAAATGTCAAAATAAAACACAGATAAGAAGTGTGCCATGCCCAAGGCGGTAAAATCTGAGTTCCCTCTCCAAAGAGCCAATCATCTTTTTATGGAGGCGACACTATACTCCCTAGGAAGAACCACTTATCCCCACTTGACATGGGTATTTTAGTGGCCAAACTTAGGATATCATCAAGGAGAAATTGTGAGTGAAATTAACTCCCTAAAGCCATATATTTCCATTGGGAAATGTTTCCAATATCTCTCGGGACATACCCCATCGTCGGTATAACTGATTCTTGTTACCTTCACTAGTCAATATTTTTTTGGATACCATTATCAACATCGATTGTGCTTTTGGAAGGCCCAATTACATTTGAGAGGAAGGATGTTAGGTCTTTAGGGAATTTACACTTATTTTCTTTTAAAAAATATTCAAGCTCACTAACTCGTAATTAAAAAGAACCTACATGTGGGAGCACTTGCACTAAATCGACATAGCACATATCACTAACTTTTCATCAATTTTCATATATTTTGTTTGAAATATTTTTTCATTCTTTCAATTATGTTTATTTCCATCATCACTCTAACCAATAAAAAAACTTCCACCATAGAGGAACAAAACACCCTATGGCAGTATTGAAGTCTGCAAGGCATTTCCCCTCTCTCGAGGGGTGTTTTCCCACTTTCTCCCCATGGTTCATGAGGGATATACCCTAGCGAGGGTCACTCCCAAGAAACATTGATAGGATAATCAAGGGAAGGCCGCTTCTTGCTTGATTCATTTTATCCCCTTGGAAAAAACATGGATCCTTTCGCCTCATCCTCCCATGGAAGAGGAATCTCTTCACTTTCTCCCCTCAGAGATAAATCCAACCCCTTTGGTTCACCCTCTCAAGGAAGAGACCCTCCCTTATCTCGACCCCTTGGTGGAAATACACCTTATTCCCCCTCCTCGGGAGCATAACATACATCATCCTCATCTTCCCATGAGAGACAAATATCACTTAGACATATCCCCCATTCTCCCCTTCAAGGGAATATAACACAACATACAATGGAGATACCTAATACCATCTTAACTTTCATGGCTAGATTGATTCTCCTTGATTTGTGCAAATTGATCAATGACCCCATAGCGCATGATCTAGCATGGCCAACTATGCCCCATAAGATCCCCTCATATAGCCCTAAATTTGAAGGGAAAAAGGGAGACGTCCCAGCAAACCACATTATGTCATTCCACTTATGGTGTTCCTCCAATATCATAGTAGAATATTATGTGATTCTTCGTCTCTTTAAGTGAACCCTGATAGGAACTGTGACAAAATGGTATGTGAACTTACCAGCACAATCCCATGCCACCTTTGGGACGATAACCACTATGTTTCTCACATAATTGCAATTGCCAACACACCATGACTTTGGTCTCAAAATTCTCATATAATTTCGACAGAATACCTCTAGCCACATAGTGGACCACATCCATGACTGGCACAGATGTCGCACATTGTGAAAGGTCAACATTCAACCTCAGGTCTTGTTGGATTGGTTTATTAAATCAATCCAATCTGTGATAGAAAAGGATGTGCAACCTCATTTCCCTAGACTAAGGAAGATGACACCATGAAGGCCCAAAATTTTGATCTCATTTATGCAAAATCCGACTACTTGTATACCATCCTACCCGATGCCCCTCGACATCGATTGTTGGATCCCACACATGCGATTTCGTCACATTTGGCGGATGAACTTATTTTCCATTTCCCAACCAGGAAAGGTTCCTCCTCATCCTACTTATGTGCCATTCGACATGGCATTGCAACACCCACCCATCCCACCCGTGTTTGCACCCCCTGCTTCTATATCAAATCCTCAATTTGGTCAGCTACAATATGGACCTTATAGTCCTACATGTCCCAATGCAAACCAAGAAACAACGGTACCTCCACAACAATTTGTGTAAGCCACTCCTACATCCATATCATATGGATTGGAAACCACATATATCCCCCCTTCGGGGTATAACTCTTATTACCCATTTCCATGTCCTCCTGATGCTTCCCCCATGTCGCGCATTGGGGTCAATTTAGTTCAACCTTCTTTCACACAACAAGCTCAACAGTTTGAGTAGTTGAATACAACAAATCCCCAGAATCCACAAAATCAAGGGAATAATAAAGTTAAGAATAAACAAAACCAATAGCAAGGGAAAGGGGTCAACCCCCCATCACCATCAAAGCTAGAACTAGGGTAACCATACCACGAGGGATGATAACCCTCCAAAACAAGGGAGGAATGCTAAACTAAGTACCAATTATTATTGCTTGATTTATAGATAGTATGGTCATTACAATCACTATTGTCCCCTCATTCATGACTGTTAACAATTGGTGAAAGCCAAGAAAAATATAGCCATGAATCCTCCCAAGGAACCTATGTTCCACAACCCCAAAACATTGTATTACAAAAACCCTTTTCCATTCAGGGGGTCATTACTAAGAAATTAGATCTACGCCCCCTTGATGATGGATCTTTCTAGAATATCAACATGAACACAATAGACATCAACCTCCATACTTGAGCTACAGGCTATGGCGGGACTAATCCCCCATAAGTGGAGGATGTACCTACCCCTTCTTGGGGCCCTTTTCAAATGACACACCCAAGTGGTGAACCAATCCCATGGATCCCAAAGGTACCACTTAGGGTTACAATATTATGGATGACTTGGTTTAGTCACTAGCCACCATGTCCACATTAGAGGTGTTGCATTCTTTCCCAACCCAAAAAAAGACGTTACTGAATGCACTTGGCGTGATTGACCCTTACTACTAGTTCCTTATGAAATTTGATCTTAACAAAGGTGAACTGTGAATATCCTCGTCAGTCACATTCCAAGTCCCTATTATAGTTGAAAACATCATGATCCATCGATGCATCATCAATGATGTTAGGAACTTGTGTCAACCCTTCTCTTTACTATGTTAGTATATTGTTGTTGGACGCATATGCTTTGTAAGTTGTCCCGTAGTATTTGTTGATCCATAGTTTATATTAGCCCATAGTATTGGACGCATATGCTTTGTAAGTCATCCCATAGTATTATATGTCCCATGGTTTTGACTCATAGTATTGCGCATAGACTTAGTATATAAGTGTGTGTTGAGGTCATTGAAGGCACCGTAAAATTAATTGTATTGAGCTTGATCAAAGGAGGTTTCCCCCTTGAAGTGGCCCATGATCAATGTAAAAGTGATTCTAAGTTCTATTATTTCTGATATCTCCTGTATTTGCATTAATTAATTATTGCAAGTTCTTAACATCTGGTATCAGAGCACTTTCTTGGGCTCGTTGGGTGGAATTTCTGCCAATTTTTTTTTTTTTCACATTTGTTGCAAGTTCGAATCTGGGGATAACCCCTATCTGCTTAACTGTGGGAATTACTTGGGCATAAGCCCTAAAAATCATTGTGAGGATTACCACAGGAACCCCAAAGTAGCTGGCCCATTGAGAGGACCTACCAGCGAAAAGGGAAACGACCCCCACCTGATTGACTAGTTCCCACCCGTGAGGTAAACCAAGAGCTGTCGTTTGTGGAAAAGTAGTTATCAGTTTTACCTGAGCCGTGGAGTGAGGGGTATTGCCCCAATACGCAAGCTGTTAGACATCATTGGTGGCTGAGTGAATCCTTTGAACCGATCGGAAGCCGCACATACCTGGGGTCCATATCTATTTTCAGTTGAACTGTTGCCAATCACTTCTGCTCCAGATCTAGCCGTTTCAGATCTGTTCTGAAATTCATTCCAGATCCAGTCGTCGTTTCAGATCCAGCCATTTTCTATCACTTCCACGCTATTGCAGATCCATCTGTTGCAGATCCCTTCCACGCCACTGTTGCCGACCCATTTCTGAAAAAAAAAAAGTATAAAATTCTATTTTTCGGCCATATCTCCCTTGTTTCAACTATGTTTTCCTTGAAACTTCAGTGACATCCCTACAATCCCATCTTGCATATTTCATTCTTGAAGACCCTATCCCAAATTCCACTTCCCAAGACTAGAAATCTCACATTTGTCTATTTTTAGGGTTTGCCATAACTCCTTCATTTTTCACCCATACGTCGTCAAATTTTGACATGGTGTTCCTTTCCTAATTCTGCTTCTTTGTCCCTCTCTACCAAATTTTCTCATTCTTTCACCCCGCTTCTGAAATCCCCATTTTTTGCTTCCTTGTCCATTAGAAAGTGTCCAAAACATAGTCAAACCCCAATTACCCATCTGAGTTTTTCCCAAATCCAAATCTTCCTTTACTAAATAAGATTTTGTTTTTGTTTTCTATCAATTTCCAAGAAAAAAAAAAAACCATGGAGGAAGCACTTGCAGCCATTCAAACCAATTCCAAGATCTGGATGAAATATTTCTCAGCCTCCATCTTCGGCATTCGGCCATGAACAATAACCGATAGTCATAATATTTTGCAGCCACCGAGTTCTCTTCTTCCAACAATTTTCGCGGGCCGAAGCTTGATTTACCTCACTTCAATGGTACTGATCCAACTGGATGGATATATCGAGCAGAACAATATTTTAGTCTGCATAATACTTTTGATGTCCAGAAAGTTCCACTTGCATCCTTTCATTTGGAACAAGAAGCCCTTCAATGGTACCATTGGTACATCAAAGCTCATCTTGAGCCAAACTGAACATATTTTTGCCAACTCCTTTTGCAACGATTTGGTCCTAGTGCTTTTGATGACTTCACAGGAGCACTCACTAAACTTCACCAAATTGGCACAGTGAGAGGGTATCATACAAAATTTGAGAAACTGGCCAATCACACAGAAGGATTGTCTGATGAATTCTACAGGAGTTGTTTTATCAGTGGTATCAAGGATGAAATCTGCTTAGAGGTCAAAATGTTCTGTCCTAAAACAATGATGGAAGTCCTAGGGTTGGCTAAGTTAGTAGAGGACAAGATCATAGCTCAACAATGCTCCAAACCCACCTTTGTTCCCTTCAGAAATATGGGTTCCCAACGACCTCCCATCATGCCTACCCCGCAACCAACTCCTATCAAGCATTTGTCTGAAACAGAAATGCAGGCATGCTGAGAAAAAGGGCTTTGTTATAATTGTGATGAGAAATTCACTCGGGGACATAGATGTGTTCAAAAAAAGCTCTATCTCTTGGATGTGGATTCTTTGCCTACCTCAGAACTTGATGAAGAAGCTCCAGATACAGTAGATGATCAGGTTGACATTCAACACCCTCCTGTTGACACCCCATATCAGGATGACCCACCCGAGCTCTCTCTCCATGCTGTAACTGGCGTCACCACCCCACAAACAATGCGAGTCAAGGGATACTTCAAGAAGCTCCCTCTTACCATACTCATTGATTCTGGTAGCACTCATAACTTCATTGACCCTCGGATTTCCAAATAGGCTGATTGTTTTGTCCATCCTTGCTCCAACTTTGAAGTCATGGTTGCCAATGGGGGCACCTTACCTTGCAAGGGGAAGTGTCACAATGTGCGTATCTCTATGGAATATTATAACCTGCGCTCTGACATGTTTTCCTTGTCCTTAGGCAGATGTGATGTGGGTTTGGTCTTTCAATGGTTACGCACACTTGGCCCCATCTTATGGGATTTTTCGGAACTTTGGATGCAGTTTTCAGTAAATGGGGCACAACACAAATTAATGGGCTTACAACCAGTGTCTCTTTGCATCATCAGTTCACATTGCCTGGAAAAAATCATTAAGAAGAATTCACATGGTATCATCGCTCAACTCCATTCCCTTCAGATGCACCCATCAACAGTCTCCTCTACTTCCTTGGATAGATATGCAGGTGTCTTTGCTGGACCAATGAGCTTTCCGCCTTCAAGAGACCTTTTCGGTAAGAATTTAGTCGCATCTACCTCTCAGTAAAAACTGATGGCTATTTTTCATGTAGTACAGAAGTGGCAGCCATAACTATTAGGGAATTATTTCTGCATCAAGACTGATCTCCAGAGTCTGGAAAATTTTCTGGAACAATGGGTCTTTTCCCCAACACACCTGAAATGGGTTATCCAACTCATGGGTTATCCCTATGCGATCACTTGCAAGAAGGGTAAGGACAATATGGTGGTAGATGCTCCTTCTCGCACAATTGATGACCCAGTTTCTCTTACAGCTCTTTCTCTGCTTGTTCCAAATTGGTTGCAATATGTTCAACAGGGCTATCTCTTCTATGAACTCCATGCTTCTTCATCAGTAGGGCACTCTGGGTTCTTCAAAATGTATGACCGGGAACAATGTAAATTCTTTTAACAGGGACTGGAAATGACAATTCAACAAATTGTGGTTGACTTTGATACTTTACAAGTCAACAAGGGTGAAACGACACTCCTTTTGGGATTGCTCAAACCCTTTCCCATCCCTACACAGTTTTGGCCAACTATTTCTATGGATCTCCTAGCAGCGCTCTGGTGGTACAATACCACATCTCAAAGGACACCATATGAAGCAGTCTATGGATAGACACCACCAGTTCTTCTTCCAGACACCCTTAGCAGCTCCCTAGTTCAGGAAATTGACTCGGTTCTTCAAAACCGTGATCATATTCTTCTTGTTCTGCAGGACAATATTCACATGGCCAGAATTCGCCTGAAACAACAAGCCGACCAACACCGTTCTGACCGCATTTTCCACGTAGCTGATGGGGTTCTTCTTCGTCTACATCCTTCCAAGCAATCCTCCCTGACACTCCAAAGGCGTCAGTGGCCCGAAATGCAACTCAAGGATGCTACCGGGGAACCACTTCTTTGGATTCTACAACAATTTCTCCAACCAAATCTTTGAGGACAAAGCTTTTTCTAAGGGAGAGGAGATGTTAGGAACCCGTGTCAACCCTTCTCTTTACTATGTTAGTATATTGTTGTTGGACGCATATGCTTTGTAAGTCATCCCGTAGTATTTGTTGATCCATAGTTTATATTAGCCCATAGTATTGACCCATAGTATCGGACGCATATGCTTTGTAAGTCATCCTGTATTATTATATGTCCCATGGTTTTGACTCATAGTATTGGGAATAGACATAGTATATAAGTGTGTGTTGAGGTCATTGAAGGAACCATGAAGTTAATTGTATTGAGCTTGCTCAAAGGAGGTTGCCCCCTCGAAGTGGACCGTGATCCATAAAAAAGTGATTCTAAGTTCTATTATTTCTGATATCTCGTGTATTTGCATTAATTAATTATTGCAGGTTCTTCACAAATGAAGGCGCATCCACATGCATCATGTCATCTAATTTATGGAAACAATTTGGTTCACCTGAGTTAGTCCCCTAGTCTATCACCTTTCATGCATAAGACATGAGACCATCACAACCTAGCGGATTGTACTAGAATCTTCCCATCAAACTAGGGAGGGGTATTGTCATGATTGATATCAAAGTATTTGATGCATAACTGGATTACAATATCTTGTTGGTTCGTAGTTATATGTATGCCATGAAGGAGGTTTCCTCTTTGGGTTTTTGTATCATGATGTTTCCATTTAATGGGAATATATTCACCCTTGACCAAATCGATTACCACGACCCTCACACTAACACTAACCCCAACAACGTGCTACCCACTATCGATGGGACCAATCGACCCTGCTACATTGATATCTTCCTAGGAGTGTACAAAGACTCTAACTTGCTATGGGTATATTTAGGTCCTCCTCAAATAACTACTTTGATCGATGGACTTATGTGCACCATTATCACCTTTGAAAATGTAACTACCACCCCATCGACACCATCATTAATACCTCCAATGAGTCATAGCATTGAATAGAATTTGAGTCCATCAGTGCCTCCCATCTTTCAAATACCATTCTTGTACTCCCCCGTGGGAGTGTAAGAGACACTGGTCATGGATCATATGACTCTACCTGGGCTCACTTTGGGTATACCTATGTGGTACCTCACTCCATCATACCTAGAAATTCCCTCAAAACCTATGGACCACTATGAGTTTGCCCCTATATCAACAATTATGCCATTTTGACCGATTATGCCCTCTGTACCAAATGTCGATCCTTAAACCTATGACTAAACCACCGCCAATAGTCGCTAAACCCACCAATGGGGGCATGAGACAACCCAAGATGAAATCTGTCATGTCTCTTCTTCACTAATTTTTTTTTGTAAGGGTCCAACGACCATAGTGACTACTTTAATACTATGTTAATTTAATGAACCTGAGCATAAGAACAATCCCTATGTTTAACTCTGTGTGATTAAGCACATTAAAGTATACCCTAGGCCTGTGTCTATTTGTCACATGCAACAAAATATCATGCACTCAATACATGTTATATAATTCAACATAAATATAATTCCAAGTTATTGCAACTCCTAGATTATAAATGTGGTTAAACTACACTATGTCCACGAATGATTATTATTACTAACATGGAAAGCGTATTATAATCCCACCATTATAAGCATCGTTAATTTAATAAAGTGCTATAGCTCTAGGGACTATAAGCACAAGCTATACTCACACTTATAAAACATAGATTATGTCAAAATCTAGTTTAATGTTATGTGAACCCTTTGTAATTCCACTAAACAATACAATCATAAATATTATACTTGTCCTTTAAATGCACTACAAAGACATTAGTATAAGCCTAGCATGTGAATACAAACCTATACAAATGACCAAGCGTTAACACTTGAATTAATATGCAATATATATATATATATATATATATATTAACCAAGTAATATAAAGCTTGGTTTATATGGCCATTATATATAAATATCAATTAAGTGATAATGGAGTTTAGAATATATATATATATGTACTATATATATTGTGATTGGGTGCTATTATGATTGTTAACCCAACATAATTAAAGGTCTAACCATAACACTACGTAGATATAGCACTTATGCATAAAAATGATTCTCCAACGTAGACTAAGAGTTTCATGCAATAATAAAAAGGAACTAAGGACTATGTAAGCCAACCATACCATAATCGATATAATACGCATGGCTATTAAAACGAATGGTTGGTATTAATTGAAAGTGTGTGTTGATGTATTTGTAACTTTGGAAGATATTCACTTGTATACTGTATTTGTATTTTATTGTATCCCCAATGGAGATGTATTGTTCCTCCAATTGGAAGTGTCGTCAGTTGTACTTGCATCTGTCGCAAGTTATATTGTAAGTGTCGTAACTTATACTTGATGGGTTATTAGACCACCTTGATGGGGTTGGCCCTGTATGAGTCATGTGGGTCAAAGGGTTATTAGACCACCCTAGTAGGGGTCTGCCCAATCAGCATTATGTTAAGTGGTTAAGTTGAGGTCGATCTAGTTGAGTAAAGGTCAAGTGAAAGTTAGTGTATAAATAGAGAGTGTGTCTCTCTCATTTTACACATTCTATTATTCACTCACTTTGCATTAGTGAGAGAAGAGGAGGGTGCACACAAGTGGAGGAGGAGCATGCTACTAAATTTATCTATCTCTTGGGTTTGATCATGGTGATCCTTGTATTGATTCTTATTCTATCTCTGAGGAAGTTGCGGGGTTTTTCACCTTCTTGGTTTTCCTCGGTGAAATGTTTTGTGTCTCTTGTCTCTTGTCTCTTATGCTTGATATGTTGTACATGTTGTTCTTTCAGTTAAGATTCTAGATATATTGAATTAAATGATGAAAAAATAACATGGTATCAGAGCTAGCATAAAGGAAGGCATGCTATGGCATTTATGAAACTTGTTGCACTTCCGACAAATTGGAAGCTAGGGATTGATATAGCAAAAACCAGTCATTGTGGAACTTTCGCTATAAATCCATTTTGTCGAAGGATCAGGATCTGAAACTTCTACAGGTAGTAGATAACATCCCCATGTACCTTTTTTCCGAAGCACAACATCTGATTCATTGTACGTTGTGATTTATGATCTATACAATCTAGGGTTTCTACCTCTTCCAGATCCCAATCATAAACATGTGACCTAAGAAAAAATGTCACAACTTGGGCTAGGAAGCTCCAAATGAAATTATGTAAAAAGTGATAGTAAGACAACAGACTATAGTTTCTCAGGTATGTTTTTCAGAGGCCGAAGTTGAACCAGTGACATGTGGAAAGCCGTACAAGTTCTCTCTCTTGTTTTATCCCATAAACAGGTCACGCTGAAACACTTGGAATAACTCTCTCCCAGAGAATCCAATTGAGGTCAGACCTGTGGGGTTGGAAATATGACAAGTCAGGATACCATAGGTGAAATTTCAGGCCTTGTGGATTCGTAATTTCAGATATGCACCAGAAACAATCAGGTGCATAGTTCTGTCAAAATAGAATTGGATTCCGAGCACCTTCATTCTTGGTTTGTCACTGCTGCGGGAATTTAGGGCTTCAGAGAAAGTTGGAATTTTTGGAATCAGAGTCCACGGCTAAATAATCCTCATAAAAATCGAAATTTAGAGACCCAGATCAAATTTTTTGGTTGGGCGGAAGGTTAGGCTTGATCAAACCCTAGTTCACGATTTTGATCGGAAAGGTGGAAAATTAGGGCTTCTGCAAAAGTTGGAATTTTTGAAATTTTTGACCACGACTGGAAGCTCCTTAGAAAAATTGAAGTTTAGAACACAATATTGAACTTTTTGGATGGGAAAAAGACCGGGCTTTATCAAACCCTAGTCTGGGATCCTATCGAGAAGGATCCAGAAGTTTCAAAGGCAATTTTGAGGGGTCAAATTTTGCAGTTTTCAAAATTGAAGTATACCAGTTTGATCAGCTCAACAAGGTGCATCTTTGCATCCAATCAGAAGTTTGAAACTCAAAGTTTGAATTTTTAGGGTTTCTCTAACAAACCCTAATCCAGCTCCATATCCAATTTTAGCAAATCAAAGTGGACTGGGTTAATCCTAGAAGAGAATGAATTGGACACCTACATAAGTGAAGAAGTTCCAGTTTCAGAGGGAGATGAGGCTAAGGCCTTACATAAGAAGACTACAAGAAATATCGATAGGTATGACTTGAGGAGATACAGGTATGTGTTGAAATCTATTCATGATTATGTTTATGATATGTTTGTCTTCATATGATTGAGGTTAGTACAATCTTGATTAATATTAGAATTGTCTTATCACCCTAGTAATAGTATGAATGCATGTGAATGATAGAAGACATTCATTGATTAGGGTTATATGATTGTACTAATACATTGTGGTATTGTATGAGGATGATGTTGTGCGCTAACATTAAAGGTACGAATCAAGTTCTAAAACATATGACCATGGTGACATGAATACAAAGACTCATCCATAGTCATGGATCACATAGAAGCTCTACTTACGAGGTATGTATAATTTGGTTCTACAATGCTTAACCTATGAGATATGCAGGTTACTAACACAAGTCATTGAAGAGAACAAGAATACATTATGCAGGTATGTTAGACATAACTAGCTAACATGATAATCCAAGTATGTTTTTCCTATATAAAGTTAGAACCCTACCTTGTGTTAGGATATCTTATATAAGTATACCTTTGTATGATTGATGATTGTTCATGAAGTTATATGTTTGTAATCATGGGTTATGCATATTATGTTTCTTAATTTGATTGATGATATGAGTAACCATCCTATGGTCAAATAAGAATATGCATGAGTAAAATACGTCTTATCTGAAACCTTGAATAGTAACGCATATTACCTATGTATAAAATGATCATGAAAATACATATTTAAGATTATTTAGAATCATAATGTTTTGATAGTATTGAGATTATACTAATGAATGTATGATCATGTATGACATCTTGAGGATGACACTAGTGCACACTTAAGCATGCATAGTGGTCTAGGATGAATATAAGTTCAAGGACATGTAATCCATGAAGCAAAGATCAAGAGGGAGCACACTCTAGTAGTTTATGCAAGGAAGCAAAGATTGAGAGAGAGTCCACCCTACAACTAAACAAAGATAACTATTTGAATTGTCATTTATTATATGATTACTTAAATGATGTTGTCCAGTCATGTACATACTTATGTTCCTAGATTTAGGATGTACATTTTTCATTTTAGAAAAGTTGCATTAATGAACAAGATACTACTAATATGCAAGTAATGGGTAAGTGGCCTATGGTACTGTACAACATTCCATTGCTACTTATCTAGAATGAAACCTCTTTGATAACATGTTGGGAGATATGCACACTCTTAACAAATGTTCTGGTAGAGATGGAAGGCATCTAGAAAGTTACCGTGTGAATACGGGATATGGATAAATGTTGTATTGAAGCATTGGCTAAGATAATTGCATGAGTGTATGACATATGTATTTATGATCATGCAATTGAATTTGACTTGTAGGAAAGATATATTACAATCACCTACAAAAGAAGGAAAACAACATTTGTTCCAGCAAGAAAGTTCAAGAAAATGATCTATTGAAGATATTGAAGAATTTGAAGTTCCTAGGATCTAGTATGTAGTAATGGAAGAATGCCATGATCGACGAATACTAGTCGATCATAAAGAATGATGTTTGGGATGTGGTCTCGAGACTAGAAGGGAAGTCTGTTGTGACTTCCAAGTGGATCTATAAGATCAAGCATGTTGCAGATGGTAGCATAGCGAGGTTTGTGGCTCGTGGCTTCTCCCAGAAAGAGAGATAGATTATGAAGCGACTTTTGCACATGTAGCTAGATACACTTCCATCAGATCAGTACTTGCCCTGGCTGCAGTGATGAAGTGGAAGATACACCAGATGGATGTCAAGACAACTTTCTTGAATGGTGTAGTCAAAGAGGAAGTGTATGTGGAGCAGCCACTCGGTTTTGAGACACATGACAGGGAGCCATATGTGTGCAGATTGAAGAAAGCCTTGTACGATTTGAAGCAAGCAGCCAAGACTTGGGTATGATGCTTTACTTTCTAGGTATGGAGGTGTGGAAGAGTGCAGATGGAATCTTCCTTGGACAATGGAAGTATGCAGTAGAGATCGTGAAGAGGTTCGGGATGATGGACTGCAAGGCCATGACCACACCTATGGCATCGAACCTAAAGCTTCTATGTGATGCTTCATCTGAGCAGGTTGATGTCATGATGTATCGTCAAATTATTGGGTCGTTGATGTACCTGACGAATGCATGACCAAATATTTTCTTTGCAGTGAACACATTGAGCCAGTTCCTAACAGATCACAAAAGTGTTCACCTAGTTGCTGTAAGCATATTTTGAGGTACCTGAAGGGTACTATTGATCATGCGCTCAAGTATGATGTGAATCAAAAGTTTAACCTGGAGGGTTATGTTGATTCAGATTGGGAAGGAAGTGCTACAGATAGGAAGAGCACTTCAGGGTGCTACTTCAGAATTGGATCAGGTGTGATCTCTTGGTTTAGCAGGAAGCAATCCTGCATAGCACTGAGTACAGTCGAAGCAGCGTATGTCGTAGCGTGTTCGGCTAGTTGTGAGGAAGTATGGCGTAGGAAGCTACTGTCTGAGTTATTTGATATCCAGTTGGATGCTATTGGTATATTTTATGACAACGAGAGTTGTGTGAAGTTGTCTGAGAACCCAGTGTTCCATGATAGGTCGAAGCACATTGAGATCAAATATCACTATATCAGCGATATGGTGTAGAGAGGAGTAGTGAAGCTCTTGTATGTTGCGACGGATGAGTAGGTTGCAGATGTGTTGATGAAACCACTAGCCAGAGTGAAGTTTGAGTGCTTAAGAGAGAGGCTTGGTGTTCTTTAGATTGAAGATACTTCAAGGAAGAATTAATGGGACACATTTGCAGGAGCCATCGCAAGCATGGTGAGAGGAGGATCCTTCCCATGGCTGTGGATGTAAGAGCTGTGTGATGAGCATCAGGATGATGCTCCAGTTACTGCTCTAGATATGCATTAGTTGGATGCTTTGTATGATCAGTTGGATCATGTATATGTATATGCATCAAGTGGATGCTTTGTATGATCCGTTGGATCATGTATGATGACATGCATCTAGACAATGCAGTGATGATGATCAGGATGATCATGTGTGATGAGTATTAGGATGATGCTCTGGATGACATGCATCAAGACAATGCAGTGACAATGATCAGAATGATCATGTGTGATGAGTATCAGAACGATGCTCAGGATGACATGCATCAGGATGATGCAGTGATGATGATCAGGATGATCATGTACATCAGGATGATGTATGGTGAGTATTAGGTGGATACTCTATGGCCGTGGACAGGTTGTGCAGATGAGCATGTAAGTTGACCTAGGAGATCTTGTCGGTCGTGCTGCGACACATAATGGATCATGGGATACTCTTTCGAGGCATTTCTCTGGGAGGACATGTAACTAGACCTGGGAGATCTTTCCGGTCGTGTTGTGACACATAAAGGATCCTGGGATACTCTTTCGAGGCTTTGTCCTATGGAATTTAATAAGCCCTAGAGATCCGATAGGTTGAGATGTAAGCTCGTAATCAGTCCTGGGATGCTATTTAGATTACTTGCAGTTTGCAAGATGCTCTTTAAAGGTTTTTCCTAACCACATGTAATAAGCCCTAGAGATCCGATAGGCTGAGCAGTAAGCTCGTAATCAGTTCTGGGATGCTCTTTAGAGTACTTGCAGGTTGCAATACGCTCTTTAAAGGTTTTGTGGTGTGGGGGTCACATATAACCAGTCCTGGAGATCTAGTAGGTTGAGCAGTAAGCTCGTAATCAGTCCTGGGATGCTCTTTAGAGTTCTTGCAGGATGCAAGACACTCTTTTAAGGTTTTGTGATAGTCAACATGTAAAAGATCTTGGGAGATCCAATAGCTTGAGGAGTAAGCTCGTAATTAGTCCTGGGATTCTCTTTAGAGGTTTTGTTAACGCACGTAATAATTCTTGAGGATTCCACAGTATGGACAGTGATGATGAAGACTTACAAGTGGTGGGACGACATCTAGCATGAAAAAGGGTTGGATCTGTAGAACTTCCTATGACGAGCAAAATCCAGAGATAGCCCAGTGATCGAGATGTTGAGTACAGTAGCAATGATGATGATGATGATGATGCTCCGTGATCTAGTGATGATGATCCAACTCCAGAATTGAAGACTTGCGCCAATATGTTTTGATGACCTGTTTCTAGAGAATACCTTCCTAGTTAAGAGGGAGTGTTGATGTATTTGTAACTTTGGAAGATATTCACTTGTACATTGTATTTGTACTTTATTGTATACCCAATGGAGATGTATTGTGCCTCCGATTGGAAGTGTCGTCAGTTGTACTTGCATCTGTCGCAAGTTATATTGTAAGTGTCGTAACTTATATTTAATGGGTTATTAGACCACCTTGATGGGTTCGACCCTGTATGATTCATGTGGGTTAAAGGATTATTAGACCACCCTAGTAGGGTTCATCCCAGTCAGCATTATGTTAAGTGTTTAAGTTGAGGCCGACCTAGTTGAGTAAAGGTCAAGTGAAAATTAGTGTATAAATAGAGAGTGTATCTCTCTCATTTTACACATTCTATTATTCACTCACTTCACATTAGTGAGAGAAGAGGAGGGTGCACACAAGTGGAGGAGGAGCATGTTGCTAAAGTTATATATCTCTTGGGTTTGATCATGGTGATCCTTGTATTGATTCTTATTCTATCTATGAGGAATGTGCGGGGTTTTTCACCTTCTTGGTTTTCCCCAGTGAAATGTTTTGTGTCTCTTGTCTCTTGTATCTTATGCTTGATATGCTGTACATGTTTTTGTTTCAGTTAAGATCATAGATCTATTGAATTAAATAATGAAAAAATAATAGTGTGACTGTGATGTGGTTGTGCCACGCAAGATTGACCTTTCCACATCCCACGTTTTAAACCCTGGATTGGGTTTCCATTGTGGCAGGTATGCAAGGACATTCACCATGCTTGAAGGTTCCAACACTACTACATTTATCTTGAGTCCACATGATCTAGTTAGTCGACTCCATTAATACGAACACCACTTACAGCCAAGCTTTGACATCGTGACGCCACATCCAGTGTTGTATTGCGTACTAGTTCCAGACCCATTCAATTTTTAGGCCCCTGTCCACCATTGATCTTGATCCTGTACTGGGTTATGGGAATTCGTGAAGCATCAACACTATTGATCCTGGAGTGGTGGTTTTCTCGCATAGCATCTCCATGGGATTGCATTAAATTCTAAGTCACCGGTTTAAGTGGTGACCATTACCCTTCATCCCCGGTGATGCAACATTTGGTAAAGGGTTGGCTTTCAAAGGTTTTCATTGTTGTGGCGATGGGATCTGACTGAGAAATTCTGCTTTGTGCACATCGATTCACACCATGAAAACTGTGGGATGGAATGACACCACTGTGTGCCCTTGAACAACAAAGAGAAGGTGCTCGGCGTTCTCCCATGCACTGCGAAGGTAAGCAAATTATCCCTCCGTGTGTAACTTAAATGCTTCAACCAGTTAAATGCTTTTTATGTAAACTCGAATGCAACATTTGACCTTCGTCGTGGTTTCTCCTTGTATAGGTCAGCATTGCTACGCCTTTACCCAACCACAGGTAAGGTTTCAAAACTCATATAATATTCGTTGTGGTAAATATTTCATTGGTGCAAGTGTTTACTAGGTTTAACTTTGTTTTAACCTTCTTGTGCAGGTAACAAGGAGGTGGTGGAGGTTGAGAGCACTTGTGGTGAATCTCATAACCATTGACGAGCATGAGGAAAGGTTCCCCAGCTACCATGTAACTCGCCAACCCATGAAGCCTCGGGTGTGGTTTATCGCATTGGTGGGGGATGAGTTACGTAAAAAGTTGGTAGAGTTTCTAGTTAGGGTTTTTACTTTTGCTGTTAGAAAAGATACATGGCCGCTGACCTAGTTTTCAGAAGCATCATGCTTGCTCCGTGAGGATGGTCTTCATGACCTTAAGATGCAACTTCTAAAGCATTGTAGTCTTGTATAAACAATTAGTGTTTGATAACCTTATTTAAATAATCCTCCTGGAAGCGCATTAGCACTTCGCTGGTTAAACCACGCTCTATTTTAGAAATGGTTGTTGGGGTTTAAATGTTTTGGTTCCAAACTCTTTAATGGAAACAATAATAGTTTTGAAATTCCCTTAACTTTTTATGCAACCACTCTTATATTCGAAATATTCATATACATTATGGAAGCATGGCATGGAATTTCGTTTCCAGAACTTGTTTGTTCATTTAAATGAACTCTTTTTGTAGATGCTCCCCGAGCATAGATATTAGCACATAATTAAAATGGTAGCTGCACAGTTAGATTTCAATTCAACATTTACAATGCAGAATTGTTTAGCATTCGTTTCTAGCACTTGTTTATTAATTAAATGACCTCTGTTTTCCAGAATGCTACTGAGCATATATGCATGCATAAATTAATGTAGTTGCATAGATTTGGTTTTCATTCCATTTCATAGTACAGCCTCATTTAATTAAACACTTACTGTGTAAAAATTAGTGGAACCATGGGTAATAAACCCTTCCCTGCATACAACGTTTATATTCTGTAAACAATGCATTAATATGGGTTCCTTTCATTGTGTAACGATTTGGTTTTTAAATTAATGGAGGTCACAACTTGACCTATGCCGAGAGTAATGGCATGCACATACAGGATAAAAATGCATCTGAAAAATATAATGCATGTTGAAATTTAAATAGTTATTGGTTACAAATGTAATGGAAATCAGATCGATATTTCATACTGAAATAAAATGCTAGCTATAGACAGAGTAGATAGGAAATGACTCTGAGCTCCATATTGGAAATAAATGTCATTTATATACAGATTCATTATGAATGTATAAACCTTTTCAAAACTGAGAATTCAATTTACTGTAGATATAAAGCATTATATTCATACGGTTTTTGCTTAACTGTAAAAGAATAGGGAATGTTCTGTTCACATTAAGCCCCTTCTGTTTATCTATAAAAATAGCATAAAAGATTTATATAACATAATGGCTTGACATGTAAACCTCACGGTTCACATGTCTCCCACATTTATACAAGAAAATATGAGAGATAGGTGCTCTATCAGTCGGGAGATCTGTTGAATAAAAAGAAATGTATTCTATTTAAAATATATTCAACATATCCATATAATATAACATAGACAATGATCATTCCATAATGCCTATCTCAAGCATATACATATCATTATCTATACTATGTTTGTCTACTTGCTGCACAAAGAATGTATTCATTCTTACCTTAAACATCAACTATGAATATTACAGGTATTTCAACTGGATCACCAAGTTGTACCGTATTACAGAGATCTAATAGTTTATGTGATACCCATACTTAGAAAATTAGTATAACCATATATATCTTATCAGATCTGATAGACAAACCATTCAATAGTAAATCAAGAATACTCATAAACAAGACCTAATAACTGTTCCATAAAGTGATCATGCAAGTGAAGCATAGAAACTTGTCTGTATGCTGATGACCAGTGGAACCTAGCCACAAACCTCCCAGCCTTTGACCAACAAGTTCTCCTTGCTTCCAGGTCACCCCCGTGCTGAGTTCATAGTTCCCCTAGTTCAGAGTTTATATTTAAAATTTCCCTTAACTTGTTCCCTAAGTTATTTAGGAAATTTCTGTGGCAACAGACAACCCAACATCCAACTCAGTGCTCCTGAGCTCTAGGATGCTCCAGGGGATTTTAAGTCTCATCCATGTAAGAGAATTAATCAGTCACAACCTATTCAGAGTAAGTGTAGTGCTCCTACAAGCTTGGGGTAGTTCTCCTACCTGCAAAAAACCAAGAGTTCCAAGCTATATCCAGCTGCTATGATCTCTCTTATTCTGGTTTAGTTTTGTGCTCCAAAACTGCCCCCATTCACTTGAGTTCATTTAGCTCTAGTTATTTTTATTCCTAGCTCCCATTTCTCTTTGGCGTGATAATGATCATCATGATAATGTGAATGAGTTCCTCTTTTCTCTTTTTATTCTCTTTGGTGTGAATTCTCTCATTTTGAAGATCAGAAGGAGACTGTGTTTAGATAGTTTAACTTCTCGATGTTTTGAGCCACATAGTAGGGATCATCATCAGGAGAAAAGTGTCTCAAGGTATCCCCTGCTCATGCGAGATACCCTATATTGGAGAAACCGGATGCTCCATCCAGGTTAGGCTCAAAGAACATTGTGCATACATCATTCATGATCGTCATCAAAAGTCAGCATTAGCCGGCCATGCCCACCACTCACACCACCACATACACATTGAATATGCTAAACTTATCGCTAGAGAGGAACATTACAAAAGGAGAAAAATCAGAGAGGCCATAGAAATAGAGAAGGTTCCAACAAATCTTAATAGAGATGATGGCCTTAAACTCAATGAGTGCTGACGCCCAATAATCCACCATCTTAAGAACAATAACCGTCATATTAGAAGCAGTAACTCTAGTAATTAAGCAATTTTCAACTTATAAAACACTTTAGCCTCTCCCCTAAAAAAATAATATTACTTTAATTTAAAAACTATTTAATAATAATTATTATATCATAATAATAATTTTAAAATTTTAAAATTTTAAAATTTAAAAAATATAAAAATTAAATATTAAGAATAATTATTAATAATTTATATAAAAACTTAATTTTAGTCTTGATGATAAACTAAAACTAAAATCAATAATTTAGTTTAAGAATTAAAATTTTATTATTCATTAGGACAAACTAATAATTAAAATTAATAATGGAGTCTTAAAATTAAAAAGAAAAAAAATTGATATAATTATTAAAGTAATATTAAATTAGGGTTTTTTAGTAATCAACTTTAAATTGATAATTTTTCATAACTAATTATTAATTATTTAGTAATGAAAATGTCTAAACTTTTCATTAAAATAAAAAATCTTAAAATTTTAAAGTTTTATCAAACCTTTAAGAATTATTAGGTTATTAATTATAAATATTTTTAGAAAAATAATTGTTGAATAAATAATTAATAATTAAAAACTACCATTAATAATAATTGATCATAATTAATAATTAGAATACCATAGAATAAAACTGTTGGCTAAAATTTTTAAAATCTTTTAAACAATCTTACACCTATTAATGGCTAATTTCCTTACCTTTGTTACCTTGAGACACTTTTCTCCTGATGATGAGCCCTACTATGTGGCTCAAAACGTCGAGAAGTTAAAATATCTAAACGCAGTTTCCTTTTGATCTTCAACTACCACTGTGTAAAACCATGAACAACTTCTCTCATTTTGTTATTTCTTTAATTTCATTATTCTCCCTAAACTTTTCTTTAGGGTTTACCATTTTCTCCAATAATAGTTTCTCATTATTATTTTAATTGGCATTTACCCTCCCAACCATAGGGGAATGTGACTCCCATCTCATTAATGTGTTGGTCCACATGGCCATTAGAAATTTACTTTTCAAATTTCTAATGTCACCTAAGTAAAATGAAATAATACTTAGCAAAATATAAAAGGGGTTAAAGTCCAAAATTTGGGGTATTACAAAATCCCCCATCATAACCAACCTTACCCCCAAACTGTCATCGATGGTTTCCAAGCCTAAAGAAAGGGGTATAACCCAACAACAGTTAAAATTCCCAGTCATGACAACCACTACCCTTGCAACAAAGGTCACTCCACCATGTTCCCTATCCGGGAAACAAGGCCATGCAATCAACCTGTTCCCCACCTTACTGGAGCTTAAGAATCTTATTAACACACCTATGAGTGTGATGCATGTGCCACATATGGTAGCATGGGAACCTCTTATTTTCCCAACCCGACCCCTAAGTATAAGTCATTACACACCGATCAAAACAACTGCCTCTAGAAGCACAATCATCATGACTTTTGGGGGAGGTTTTAAAACAACCACCCTCAAAATCCCAATTATGATGACTTTTGGGGGTGGCTTTAAAACAACCGCCCACAAAAGTCCAATTATCACGACTTTTGGGGGTGGATTTAAAACAACCGACTCTAAAAGTCATGATAATTAGACATTTTGGGGTGGTTGTTTTAAAGCCACCTCCAAAAGTAATCATAATTGGGATTTTGGGTGTGGTTGTTTTAAAAGTCATGATAATTGGACTTGTGGGGGAAACTTTAAAACACCCGCCCCCAAAAGTCCAATTATCGTGAATTTTGGGGGTGTTTTTAAAACAACCACCCCAAAATCCCAATTATGATGACATTTGGGGGTGGCTTTAAAACAACCGCCCCCCAAATTCCAATTATCATGACTTTTGGGGACGACTTTAAAACAACCACCCCCAAAAGTCCAATTATTATGACTTTTTTTTGGGGGGGTTTAAAAACCGCCCTGAAAAATACCTTTAGGGGGGGTCTTTTGAAAAACCCCCCGCAAAAGTCCTAAGAATTGGACTTTGGGGGGGGGATTTAAAAACCGCCCCCAAAAGTCCAATTCTCAGGACGTTTTTTTTTGGGGGGGGGTTTAAGAACCACCCCTAAAGACCTAAAAAAACTTTTTTTGGGGGTGGGTTAGCAAAACTGCCGCAAGCCAGAACCACCAGAACCACCCCTAAAAGGGTGATTTGTTGTAGTGTTCCACTCCTTGTTGAACTTTGGTGGTCATTGATGTCAAAGAGATTGATGAACTTAGTGATGGCATTGGTGTCTTAAAGCCGGTTTGAAGAACTATATAGAAGATATGTGTGAAAGCCTCTACAAGTAAAATGAAGTCTTAAAACCAAGCTACATAATACGTTTGTCTATGCATAGCACTCTAATCCCACGTAGTCATGGTACTCCAGTGCTCAAGTCCCACCAAGCTATGGAACTAGTGTGTGCAAAACCCACAAAGTCATGGCACTCCATCTGCGCAAGATAAGACAAGTGTAAAATGTTTGGATAAGCCTGAACGAAAAGAAAGGAAGAAGGGGTGTCACCAACTTAGAGAAGCCCCAACTTGTGGAAATATCAATTGAGCAAGTCTAGTATAAATATGGGTTATATTGATGAATGGGAAGTAAGCTTGGAATAAAAAATGAAGTAGTATTCTGAATTTGCAAGCTTTGGGTAGATGAAATTCTTAGGGGAATTAGATGCAATATGAATTAAGGGAGTATGTGAGGTTGCAAAACATGCATGTGAACAAGGAGCAATCGCACAGACATAAGGAGCATTTGTGAGAGAATCCCAAGGAGCATGTGGATGAGTATTTGCAAAAACTCAGAAGAACAAGCAAAATTTTAGAAGAATACATTGTAAGAGAAGCTATAAGAAAAATTAAAGCAGAGCATGTCTAAAGTATGAACAACAGGAAGCGAAGCAGAGCATAGAACATAGTGTGAATTGTGTGTGCAAATCTAAAGATAGAGTGACAGAAGTACGACAACATCTATATATTTATCTCGGGTTAGTAGGATGTGTTAATTTTTTATCTTTAATTTGGAGCTGCAATAATACTTGAAATCGAATAAAAATTATACACATAAACAATCACATTCGACACATGAATTTACCCTATGGAAAATCTATATGAAGTGAGGTAGAAAACCCCAATAAAACCTTCCTTAGTATATTGATATATAAAAGAGAATTTGTTTTACATCAAGAACCCCCAGTGAAATTATAGAGCAAAAGAAATATAAATAAGAGAGATTCGGAGTAATATCTAGCACAAAGAAAAGCGCATTTCCTTCAAGAGAGAAGAGAATTCGCTTCACCTCGAATTCATCAATCATGTATAACATATTTATATATTCTTCTCATGCATCAGATTCTATTTTTATCCTCTGACTTCAGGATGAACTCACCCTCCATATAGATGGATCAATCTTGCATTAAGAAGAGGGCCCCACTTCTCATGCAATGCATAATTAACTCATTGAACTGACTCTTAGGATGAAATCACCCCTTAACTAAAATATTTCCCACTTAGTTAGGTGGATAACTTAAGTGTCGTCATGCAAGTGTCGCAACTCAAGTGTCGTATTTTAGTTTAACATAAGTGTCATCATGCAATAACACTTAGTTAACTAGATATTCTTTGTTATCACTTAGTTAACTCTCTTACCTGATTCATTTTTGTTAACATCATTGTAGTGATCAATTCAAGTTCTCCTTTGATTTACTGAAGTCTTCAATAAATTTTAACAATTCAAATTTCTCTCTTAATTAATTCTTTATGTGCAATTTGAATTATTTCATATATTATCACATATTATATTTATCTCTTGTCTTATCTACATGGTCCACATGTGCTAGCTTAATTATCATATCAAATATACTAAGGAGGTTTTCCCAATGATGTGATCATATTGTTCTAATATCGTTCCAAGTAATTCACTCTAGAGGTGTCCAGTCTCTAGAGGAGGCTTAATAGCTCAACCATGGTTATTAGTACATCACACACCATACATGCTTCGACATGCAAAGAATCACCTCAAGACATGAGGATCTATCTTGACACACAAGACCTTAGCCTTGACTAGAAAGACTATACAAAATCATCACTTTGACATACAAAGCACTTGCCTCAACATATGAAGCTTATCCATTCTTGGGTCCAACTCAAGATTCTTCTCCAATTTTCCTGAGTCCAACTCAAGATTCTTCTCCAATTTTCCTGAGTCCAACTCAGGATCCTATAAGGAACTACCTCGACACATGAGGCTCAATATTGACACACAAGATTGACCTGGAGAATGAATCATGATGTTGTAGCTTTAACATGATAGGGAAAGTAAAGGATATTGAAGTCTCCAGTTAGGTTGGTTTCTGAACACTCTGAGTTGGTGCCTACACATAGGATTGGTGTCGTCACAGGTTGGATCTTGAATCAACAATTTGGTGCTTGCACATAGGATTGGGGTCCTCACAAGTTGGAGCATGTAGCTTGCGAGTTGGTGCTTGCATGTGGGATTGGTGTCCCAATCAAGTTGGTGTCTAAGTGAGTTGGTGCTCACATCATTGGAGACTGGTGTCTCCCATCTATCTATGTAATCAAATTTTCATATATCTATCTATCTATCTATCTATATATATAAGTTTCTTCAAATATTCTGCACACAGTTGTTTTTTTATTGATTTGTTTTTTAAATTAGAATTGGTGCATTTTTTTTAAAGTGAAAATTTATTTTAATATGCGCATGATACTGATTCACCCCCCGCCCCCCCTCTCAGTATCATTAAGAATTCAAACAATTGGTATCAGAATGAGTTTCTTTAGTAATAGTTTAATAGAAGGAAGATATATCATTGCACAAATAATGATATACAAGAAGGATTTTCTACAAACAAAGCACCAAGGTTTGATGGATCAAACTACACCTTCTGGAGCATAAGGATAGAAGTATACTTACAATCTCTTGGATTCAATGTCTGGCAAGTTGTTGAAAATGGTTATAATTTTTTCCAAACTACACCAATTGGGGAAGCTGATAAAAAAATATATGAGTGTAATGCATGGGATAGGAATGCAATACTATGTGGTTTAGCACATAGTTCACCAAAGTCATGCAATGCACATCAACTAAAGAAGTATGGGACAAGCTTAAAATCATCTATGAGGGAGATGAGAAGGTTAAGAAGGAAAAGTTGCAAACTTATTCAACACAGTTTGAAACACTGAAGATGACAAAAGAAGAAAAAATTGCATCCTATCTTCTCCGAGTAGATGATATTGTTAATGCCTTTAGAGGTCTTGGAGTAAAAATAGCTGATGAAGTAGTCGTACAAAAGGTATTGAGATATTTTCCAACAAGGTTTGACTCCAACATATCAGTTTTAGAAGGAAAAAATGATTTGGATAAACTAAATATGGATGAACTTCATGGGATTCTTACTGCATATGCGATGAGGACAGAAAAAGAGAATCCTTCCAAAAAAGAGGTAGCTTTGAAAGCTTCCAAAAGGACAGAAGGTGGTAGGCATGAACAGAGAAAGAGTTCCTCTGATGTATTAGATGGTGAAGAAGCACATTTTGTAAATAATATAAAAAAGGGGTCACAAAAAGTATAAAGGTAAGTTAACTTTCAAATTTTTTGAATGTGGTAAAGTAGGACACTTTTCTTCCAAATGTACTTACATGGAAAGAAAGGATAGTGATAGTGAAGAGGATTTTAATTATAGAGAAAGAAAGAAAACAAACCAAAAGAACAGGTCTAAACATAAGAAGAAAAAGAGTCTGTATTCCAAAGAAAATAGTAGCTCATATGATGAATATGATAGCGATGAAAATTCAAGAGAAGTACTCTTCATGGAAATGGTAGAAGAACTTGAAAGTAAAGACTCATAAGAAAAGGAAAATTGCTACTCTTCCATTTAGATAGAATCATACAATAAGGAAGTAGTTTGAAATAAGTCATATGAAATTCAAATAGATCTTACTACAAGAACATTCTGTAAGTATTTCTACAATGGAATATACATCTCACCTTCAAAATCCTACATTGAGAATGAATCTTGTAATCTGCCTAATATGAGTAATAGTCCAGAAGAGTTTGAAAGTAAGGAAGAAACCCCCAAGTTTGAAAATTAAGAAACTATAGGAGTTGACTGGGGCATTGAACTAACTAGTGATTTGGATGAATTAAGGAAAGTAAGAAAATAAAATTGATTTTTGAAAGTAAGCCTTCAAAAATATCAAGAGGTTTTAGACCAACAAAAAGGTCAATTACTCAAGGCTGAAAGAATAATCAATTGTTTGAAAAATTGAGATGTTGATTTCAAAAGAAATGAAGAAGTACGTGAAAAATCAAAAGACAATAAAAGGGAATTTAAGAGACAATTAATGAAGTTAAGAAACTTGAAGAAAATAATTTCTTGTTGGAAGTGTCACTAGAAGAAACAAAACAAGAAAATGAGCTACTGACATAACAACTATTATAGCTTGAGAAAAAATATTCATAGATTGCTCATTTAAAAAGAGAACTAGAAGAAATGAGAAAAGATAAACAATCTTTGAAAAATCAAAGACAAATCTTCATCGCAATAAATGGATCCAAGAATGAGATTCCAGACTATGCAGATCCAAAAGGTGACAAAGATTTTTCTAATGCAAAAGTTGAAGATAAATTCAAGAATAGCACTTCAATTTTGGATAAAATATTGAATAGTCAAAGGTCACCAAAAGAAAAATCTGGTCTTGGCTATGATACAGTTGAAAAATCTTGCGATAATAAATACATTCTAATCACAGATCAACAAGGTATGTCATTAAAGAAAGTCCAATTCAGGTATGAAAATTTCCTGAATGATTACAATTTTCCTTATTGTGTTAGTAGAAGAAGGTTCAATACACCAATATTCTTAAGGTCAAAGTATTATGGTTATACTACAAAGTCCTATTATACCGTAATATGTTATACATGTGATGGATTTGGGCATAAGGCACAAAATTGCCGAAGATTATTAAAATGATTAGAAAGGAATATTTCAGATATTACAGGGAGCAACAACAGTAAGACATGGGTAGAGGAAGGAAGTAACTTTGCAGAGTACCAAATAAAATATTTGCAAACTAAAAGATGGATAAAAAAAGTTCCACAGACATGTGCAGCTGTAGTCAATAATAATGTAAGTAATTTTCAAGCAAAAGAAAATTGTTGCTTATCTTGATAATATCTAGAATTGAGAATAAAAATCCTTGAATTCAATATGCCATCTATTATGAATTCAACGAAAATATAAATAAGGTGCCGACCAAAAATGTTTGAAAAATATCGCACAGATTTCATTCATTGGTGCAATTGCTGCAAAAAGAAAGTATATATATATTCAAATTTGATCGTAAATGGAAAACATAGTTGTCATCGAACAAATATTTCAGCATCAATACAGAATAAAAAACAATTTGGGACTATATGATTGCACCAATTAGTGATTTTCGGGTTACATTCAGAACACTAATTATGTATACATAAAGTATGATACAATACATTTGCATAATTCATGTTACATTCGAAAGGCATGCCATTATAAAAGTGAAGATATACATAAGTGTAATACCCCATTTTGGCCCTTATGGTTGATTGGCCTCAATGTAAATATTATATATATATGCTATGTGTGTGTTTTCCCTAGTGTAGAGCTCAAGGCCAAGGCCCCCACTAGTGGATGTTCAGGTTTTAATTGCATAGGAAAGTATTTGATAGTTTGATTATCCATGAGCTGTTAAGCCATGGATATTTGTAAATGATGTAATTATTAATTAATGCAATAAAATAACCAAGAAGCTGGATAAGGAGGAAACCAATGAGAAGGGGCCATGTGTATACATTAGGGAGAGGGGAGGGGGTTATGGGATTGGTACCCATGCTACCACATGTCCAATTGTGAACCCATTTGACTGCTCATGCTAACATTAATGCAATTGTAATAGGGTGGGTGAGAAAACCAAACCCATGAATTCGGTGGGATATGGGGCAGCCTGCGAATCTATATGAAGGGTATGGTCCTGTGTTTTACTTGTACCTTAAGCCACTCCATGCCTAGGAATTCTCCCATCTTTTTTGATAACCAGTGTTGAACAACAAATGAATTCTTTCACGCACCTGCAGAGCCCAGCCATGAAGCAAGAAGAGAAAAATCATGATTTCAGGGTTACTCGAATGTACAGAGCAGAACGTGCAAAGAGAGCCCTATTTGAATATGAAACTAGTTAGCACAGCCATAGATCTATTCATGGGATGATTTTCAGAGCTTGAACGGACCAGAGAACCCATGAGAACCCTCATATCTATTTTGCAGAGGACAAAGTCATCAGGAAGAGCTTAGGTTGCAGCCCTATCAAGAAGTAACTTGTATAATAGTGAGAAGGTAAAATTAGGGTTATATCTGCTTGATAAACCTAGTGAAGGTTGAAATATCTTAAAGAACAACAGTTGGAACTTTCTATTCCCACCCTGAATAAAACTGGAGGGAATGGGACTTGAGGGACTATGCATCAGAGAAGAGGGCCTTCCTTGTGTTCAGTGAGGTAGGTAATGTGGGTTCCATGCTTGCTGAGTGATATGAGATTCCCGTAGCTCTTGGTTGATCTCACCAGCTTAGCAACATCCCCCTTTTTCCCATCCTCCTTTTTCCCTGGATTGCTTGATAAACCCAACTATAGTTTGGATTAGCATTGGGATGCGACCTTGACTGTGAGAGAGTGCATTAGCCCTCCTTAGTGGATACATAGCCCAGCTCGGGGGTGGTCTCTCAGATGAAAAAGTACAAGCTTGACAGATACCTAAGGTTGGGTGGAAAGTTGTCCTCACTTAGCCATTGACTTGGGGCAGCTTCAATTCCAAAAGATAAGTGTTTTATGTGTTAAATATTGTCAATTCATGTATTATATCTAGTTGTTATGCTATGCTTGTCATGATATAGGATAATGAATGAATGATTACATGGAATGGATCAATAGGAGGATATGTGTGAGCTTGAACATAATATTGAATGCATGTTGAAATACTACATTATTTACATAAATGATATGCATGGATAACCCTTGCAGGTTGTTGATAGGTTAACTAGCTTAGTTAATTATATGTCTTTATTATGCATTGTATTCACCTTTCAAAGGGATGACTTAAATTCACTTGGCATTGGGGAAGGAAGGGGATAAACCCTGATGTGTTTCAAAGCCACTCTATGGGTCAGGTGAAGGGAGAAGTCATGGCAGGAAGGAGGTTGAGTCCCTTGTAGAGGGATAAGGTCACTTAGGTGGGGTTTTGAACATAATTTAAGTTGGGAAATTGACATGGTTATAGTGCTTAGATGGAGTTAAGATTGCACCATTGGATAGATCTCTCCAATGGATTTCCAACGATACCAACCTTGTCCCATTTGGAGCAAGGATGAGGGCATTATGCCCCTCAAAATGTTTCCCTGTAAGCTTGTTGGAGCAAGGGTCTGTGGCCCTGATCCTTCCACATCCACAATGCAGATTGTGGATTGTGGAGGTCAGAACCAACCATTGGCTTGTATGGAAATACACAGTTCCGCATCCACAATGTGGGATGTGGAATGCGGATTGCGGGAGGTAAAATTCCCTGGGCTAGAAATATGGAGTTCCGCAATTCCGCATCCGCAATGCAGAATGTAGAATATGGCTTGCGGGAGGGAACTATTGTCGGAATTGGAGTAATCCTACTTCCGAGTTCCACGTGTGGATTGTGGAACTATGGAATTTAAACAAACAAGTTTTTGAAGCCAGAAATGGATTCTGACTTCCGACTTCCGCATTTCGAATTGCAAAAGTTGGAAGCGCAATTTCGATATAGATTCGATTATGGCCTTTGTTGTAGAAATTTCTCCCTACGGATAGGTAGAAACTCTCTTAGGATAAAGCAGGATATACTGACTCTATACTAAGACAAAAAGGAAACAAATGCTACCTTGAATCCCTAGATCTAACAAACGTCTCAAGATTAAAATGCTAGAAAGAGTAGAAGAAGTTTAACTGACCTTCTATCCAAACGCTTGTCTTTGTAGTTGCTCCAATCTCCAAGCCCTCACGAATGAACCTGTCAAAATGGAACCAAGACACAAGAATGCACTATTCTCTAGCAACTTGAAACATGAGTTGGAATCTAAATCTATGAAAGATACAAATCATATCATTAAAACAGAATTAATACAAATGATTTGGGAAAACAAGACAAGTTATTCCATTACCAACTTGAAGTCATGTACAATAGTTGCTTGATGTCCAAGCCAACTTCCAGCTCCAAGTGCTTCCTCTATCTATCTCTGCAGAAGTATGAAGATCATAGGTTTTATGCCCCAAAAGTCCTCCCTTTGGCTCATGGAAGGCTTCTCTCTTATAGCACATGGGAAGGCTAACCAACAAGAGAGAAGTGTGGATCTATGGAGGGTTTAGTGGATCAGGCCAGCTAAACAAAGAAGGAGTTAGGATCGAACCAAAGGTAGTAATCCCAACAAAATCTCCTCGAAGGTCGAAATCCCAAAATCCAAGGCAAAAAGGCTAATTTCAGACTACCGCGCCCCTATAACTGAGCATAACGCGGTAGTACCGCGCCCTAGAGAAGGAGCAACGCGCGGTAGTGCTAACTACCGCTCCCTTGTAGATGTGCAAGGAGCGGCAGTGCTCACAAACAGGGCTAAGTTGGGTTGGTAGATGGTAGAAAAAGGTTTTGCTTTCAGTATTCAGTCAATGGTTTTCACTCTGGATGTTCAGATGATCTTTAAGGGAAACTGACGTTTAGGTCGGTAATGCAAGGATGCGACACTAATATATAATGTGTAATATTGAGGTATAACAGATGCCCCCTAAAGTGTGAGGTCAGAAGAGATTGATGGCCGAAAGACTTTACAAATATGGTTCGGAGATAGCATCGAGGGGAGCAACAAGGAGCTGAAACAGAAACAAAATGTCAAATATACCACCGAGGCGGGCATTCTCATGCTCGGAAACAAATGACTCAAAGCATGGCTGCCGACCAATACATTGCAGATCCATGAGTACTGAGATGATATAGACTGTAGACAAATCATGGCTACTATGAACAAGCGTAGAACCATGAGACAATAATGACACAGCCACGACCAATACAATAAGTGGATCTGTGTGACAATACAAATGACATCTCCATCGCAACCTGGACGCAATCAAAATGTAGAGGTGCGCCCAGGGTCTTCTACCCGATCGCAAAAGATACGAATCTAGCCATGTGATTACAAGGTGTTGAAGTCGAACATGGTAGAAACCATTTGATTATCGGTCAATGATGTGAACCGTTAACAAATGCGAGGGAAATCACCAATAATGACAATGATCCCCAAGGTATCTATAGTACATCTCAACGAAATGCGAATAAAGGAGTTGATGTCGAGCATCCGAGAGATCATTCAATCAGAGGTCATTGATGAAAACCTACTGTTGAATACAAGGAAACCTGCCATTGAGGCATGCAGGTACCAAGGTACTAGTGGTTGACTCCTAAGCCTAATTCCTGGATAGTGATTTGGTGTCGACAGGAATAGACTCGTCGAAGGTGGGCCATAATGATTCCCACATCATCGACACGAAATCAGAACGAGAGATAGTATGGATCGATGAAACAATGGAATATGTACTGACACAAAGGGAAGGTTTGACATGAAGTGGAGGTGGACTCAAGGTAATAACCCTTTGAACATATAACGGCATGAAACAGAGCTTGGAAGCAGGGATTAATTGAACAGACAGAACCGCAGGAAGTGTGAACTCATAGCAATAATGAGGACGCATGATCATAATGATGACACTATCAGCAAGACTGACTACCCAAAACAGACAAGGTGAGGATGCATGCCATGTTCAAAGGTGATGACCCACAAGCTGCCAACAAGGTAAACTTGACTCATTTTCCCATTTTCCCCCGACATGATGGACGAGTACCTCTTTGTTTTTTAACGAGCTTGAGGAGGATAACAGATGCTCGATATAGCTCATCTCATAGATGAGTCCAATCTCACATGTTTTTCGAACCTGAGAAAGGAGGGGTTCGTCCCAAAGTGGGCCCTTCGATGTTGAATTTTAACGAGTCCAAGGAAGGAAAACTCGGTCGTCATTTCATGTTTAGAGAGTCTGAAAAGAACTAAAGAAGACTCCAATGGTCCTTTTTCGTAAGGTTAGCCTCATCGCCCGAAAAAGGGTAAAACAACGCGGGAGAGGACTCTTCCAGTCATGATTGGCTGGAGTATTCCTTTTTCATAAGTAGTGCCCCCTAGTCCGAAAAAGGGGTAAACTATTACTAGGGAGACGATCATTCAAATCCTTTTACAAGCGTGAACGAATCAATTTCGCTTGGCAATCTTTTCAATTTTAGGGAGTCTGAAAAGAGCTTAACTATGGACTCCATGTATAACTTTGTCATGGTTGATGACCGAGTATGACAAAGGAAAAGTAAACTCGGCACAGTTCCTTTTCCGTAAATAGTCTAGCGAGGCCGGATAAAGTGATAAACCTATACTCGTTAGACACACCTTTTTACTCCAATTGTTTAACGAGCACGATAATGGTATCAAAAGCACTCGGAATCTTTTTCATGTTTGGATCCAGAGCACGAAAAAGGAAAAAGTAAGCTCAAACCACTTTTCATGTTTTTAACCAGAGCACGAAAAAGTGAAAAGTAAGCTCAAACACCATCTTACTGTTTTTAACGAGCTCGAAGATAGGTTGGAAGAATGCTCATGATGTCTGCTTCATTTTTTAACGAGCTTGTAACAGAAAATGAACTATGCTCAGGATAATTTTCATGGTTTAATGAGCTCGAAACCTAAAAAGGAAAGTATGCTCGAAAATGTTCCCAATGGTGAACTTCTTCCCGTCATGAAATCCAAAGGTTGGTTCATGCCCCCAGCATGATTGCTAGAAGTAAGTGACTTAGCTCCAACGTGATGTGGAGAGGTGATCGAGTTGACTTCAACGTAACTTCTAGAGGTTGAAGACATGCCCCTAAGCTTCATTTCATTCGCCTAAGGTATAGGCAAGTGAAAAGAAGGTTCATTTACTAAGTCTACGAGGAGACTCGACTCAAAGGGAAAGGATATGTTTCATTTTTTAACGAGCTTGACACAGGAGTAGAACTTTGCTCAAAATAATGGTTTCATTTTTTAATGAGCTTGAAGCCAAAGGTAAACTCTGCTCATGATTAAGGCCCACTGATGGGTTCCCTCCCAACATGATGATCAGAGGTTGGTAAATGCCCCCAGCATGATTGCTAAAGGCTAAACATGCCCCCCAATCTTCGTTTCGTCTGACTACTCTTCTTCCTTACCCAAAAATCCTAGCTACTAATCCAAATGTGTTCACCAGGGGGGGTAGGGAGAACTAGGACCAAGTGACCCAGGCAGATGAAATGAAGGTTCAAATCCTAACTCTAGCGATAGACTCGAACAAATGGAAAGGAGATCTATTTCATTTTTACACAAGCTTGAAAATAGATAATAACAATGCTTGAAAGGGTCCTTTTTATTTTTTAATGAGCTTAAAACAGAAAGAAATTATGCTCGAAGGTAGTTTCATTTTTACGCAAGCTTGAAACTGAACGTAAACTATGCTTGGGATTTGGTTTTGTTTTTACACAAGCTCAAAACCAACGGTAAACTGTGCTTGAGGGTCGGTTTCATTTTTTAACGAGCTTGAAACAAAGAATAAACTATGCTCGTAGGAACCTATTTCATTTTTTAACGAGCTTGACATAGAAAGGGAACTATGCTCATAGTGATGGTTGGTTTCATTTTTACACAAGCTTAAAACCAAAAGTAAACTATGCTTGAAATGATGGTTTCATTTTTTAACGATCTTGACACCGGAATAGAACTTTGCTCCAAGCGTCCCCCCACCTAGGGGGAAGAAACCACTAAAACATGTGGAACATTTAGGGAAGTCTGGTGACTAGGAGTCATGCGATGAGTGGGCGTCACAAAGGAAAGCTGATCGATGGTCACAATATTCCCATGATGGGGAAAATACATCACTCGAAAGAGTGAGGACACTACAGCCTTCATGGCATGGACGTAATCGCGTCCAAGGAGTAGATTAAAATCTAAGGGACCTTGGATGACCATAACATCAATATAGACAGTTTTCCCTCCCAAAGTGATAGGTAACTGAGGAAGGGATCCTAAAGGTCCAGTAGGCCTTCTATTGAAAGCCAGTATCTGGTCAGTGACAGGCACAAGCCGAGGAGAACCTAAGGCTTGCCAAGCAGTTGAGGATAGAATACTAACAGAAGCTCCTTCATCAACTATCGTACGAAAAATTTCTTTATCGGAAACTCCTACAGATATTTGAAAAGGAACACTCGAAGGAAGACGAGATTCTGTTAGACCATTCCAATCAAAGGAAATAACCTCAGTACTTGGAGGGGGTCTCGTGGAAACGGACGGGGTTTCCCCTTGCCGAGGACATTCTGAACCAATAAGGAAAACATCAGTGGTTTCCAATTCACTCTCTCTTGGAAGATAAGAATGAGAGGAAGATTGTGTCAAGGTGACTGCTTCAGTCTGGACTTTCTCCAATGAAAGAGCGGGATCGAGTGGGGATGACAGCGACTCAATCACTTCACTCTCGGAAGGGAGAGTGGGATTAATTGCAGATGAAATTGAATTGATCACTTGGTCAACCAGTGGGGGGTCCAGGGACAACTTACTATCGTTTGTTGGAAGCACCAGTTGAGAACTAGTAATATCTTCCAACCACCGCGAGGCTTCATCCATGCTCGGACAAAGGAAAGTACGGTGCATACCCTTGCATATCAAACAAGGATATAGGACTTTACCCTTACGACCCTTCACCAAGGGGTCACTGGTTGAGGGGGTGTCATCGACATGATGGTCAGAGGTCGACGATACGATCGGTTTGGGGTTTTTAGACCACACTTCTGACACACGAGAAAGACTAGGGAAATCCTTGAGAAGGTGATCACCCTTACAAAGTTTGCAAGGGAACTTGGGCTTACGGGGTGTTTTCGTAGAATGAGTGCCACTAGGGGCAACCGGTTTACGCTTGGTCTCTTCCTTATCCTTCTTCTTCTTAACTTTCCTTTTCTTCTTCTTCTTATCCACCTGATTACTAACACTATTGCTTTCATCAGGTGAGGAAGAAGGAATGGAAGAAGATTCATTCGACGAATAAGGGGAAGGAGTAGTTTGGGATTGACTCTCTCGTGGTGGAGAGTTAACATTCGAAACATTGGGCGCAATCGGAATTACCGGATTGAATAACCATACCGGTAATCCTATGGTTAATCCAGGAAGATTTAACGTGGCAATAAAGGGAGGACCAATATCTCCAACTTGAGAAAAACTAAAAGGTACCCCTTGAAAAGGGGTCTCCGGATTGGTAGTCCCAGAAGGAGCATGGGCGCATGGAGGTGGATTCTCCATGGAACAAAACTAAGTGACGTGGACAAAGTCTTGTTAAAAAGAACTCAAAAACCCTTAGGCAACCGAGCGTGCGAAAGGGGAGCTAGGAAAAGACAAGGCTCACAGGCCAAAAGAGCAAGCTCAAAAAACTATACTGAGGCCGCTGCCATAGTAAGTGAGCTGTACAACAAAACGGCCAGAATGCCAACAAGCAGCCCTACAAAGAAAAAGACCCTCTACAAGATAGCAAGCAAAACCTCCTAACTAAGAGCTGGAGACCTCAACAAATTGTATCCTTCGCAAGGTGATGAAATCCAAGTCGAACAATACAAAATGAGAGACCAATAATGGAAGGATATCCCTCTACCGAAAGGGATCCTGGGTAAAAGAGCCCTAGTAGAATAGATACTAAGCTACCTCGTTCATGACACGTCGGAAAAGGTTTTGGGCACTTCAGCCTTCCGAAGAAGACAGCGATCGATGTTTCCTTAGGGCTAAGTGGAGTGCGGTATTCCACAGAGTCCGTCCGGTTCTCAATCTCGCGGCCGTTTAACCCCTGAAAGTTAAAAACAGTCAGGAGGCCCCTCCACAAACTAGTTGTGACCGTGTCAATAAATACTAGAGGATTTTAGTTCCCTAAAGACAACGACTATGTCTCAGATGAAAATGACAAGAGGGAATTATTTTGATGCCTATCCCCGGTGTGCTACCTAACTACCAAATTCTTTTGATTTCCTCAAGTGAGGTTAAAGTTGGTTTAATTAGGGATATTAATTTTAGTGGCTGTCTTACTCAATCAGGTAGTGGACGTGAAACTTGATGGTGTTATGACGACTCAAACCATGCAAATGAAGATGAATCGAAATGAACCTTTCTCTTCGATGAACACTAGCTAAAGTAAGGAAGAATTCTTTTTGTTCCCAATATGCACAACCCAATGCACATGCAATTTTATTTCTTTTCAAAATGATAGAAAGAAGTAAAATATGTACCCAAAACTAACCCAAAGTAATGAAAAAGTTCTTCATATGAACACCAAACGTAATGATTCTAATTCATTTCCTATCTTTTTACACTTGAAAAAGACACATCCAAGCTACGGAAAGAAAGATTCTACAAATGCTTCCAATCAAATGCAAGACAAAGAGAAGAATCTAATAATATTGTCTAACTCAAATGCACATAAATACGAAACAAGTATTTCTTCTTTTCATGAATGTAATATCAAGAATGTCAAATGATTAAATTAAGGCAAGAAGAATACTTTAGTGTTTTAATTTCATGAATATGGTAAAAGAACGACAAAATCAAGCTTCTCTTTGAACTAAAGCAGAGGCAAGGAATCAATCTTTTCAAACAATCATTAGATAGGATGCAAAGGAAATAACATGCCAAGCAATCCAAACACGCCAAACACACCAAACACACCAAACCAAAAAATGATCTCAAAACCTTAATATGAGCCCATTTCGCTTTAAAAACACAAGCAAAACACTAGTATTTACTCAAAGGGCAAACATGGATCCAAATCTCGAAAAGACCCAAAAATAACCAAACAAACCAGATAAACACACTTTCCAGGAACTACCGCGGGTCTGTGGGCCACCTGGGAGCGGTACTGACAGACTACCGCGCTGTAGACAGCACTTAATGTGCGATACTACAAGACTACCGCGCTGTAAACAGCGCTTAAGGGGCGGTACTGCAGGACTACCGCGCTCTGGACAGTTGTTAAGGCGCGGTACTACCGCTCTGTAAGCCGTTACGAGGGCGCGGTACTGTGTTAACAGAGGGAAAGAGGCGGAAGTTTGAGAAAAGATTTTGACTTTTCAAGGGTTTTCCAACCCAGAGGACTTACTGATCTGTAACAGAAATCTAATGCAGAGAACAGGGAAGTGAATGGGGGTAAAAGAACCCAATTCTTACAATCAATAAGTGAAATTGAAAGCAAACTTCACAAACAAAAAAAATGGATTCAAAATCCCCAGTATGGTCGCCATTTTTTGTTGTAGAAATTTCTCCCTACGGATAGGTAGAAACTCTCTTAGGATAAAGCAGGATATACTGACTCTATACTAAGACAAAAAGGAAACAAATGCTACCTTGAATCCCTAGATCTAACAAACGTCTCAAGATTAAAATGCTAGAAAGAGTAGAAGAAGTTTAACTGACCTTCTATCCAAACGCTTGTCTTTGTAGTTGCTCCAATCTCCAAGCCCTCACGAATGAACCTGTCAAAATGGAACCAAGACACAAGAATGCACTATTCTCTAGCAACTTGAAACATGAGTTGGAATCTAAATCTATGAAAGATACAAATCATATCATTAAAACAGAATTAATACAAATGATTTGGGAAAACAAGACAAGTTATTCCATTACCAAATTGAAGTCATGTACAATAGTTGCTTGATGTCCAAGCCAACTTCCAGCTCCAAGTGCTTCCTCTAGCTATCTCTGCAGAAGTATGAAGATCATAGGTTTGATGCCCCAAAAGTCCTCCCTTTGGCTCATGGAAGGCTTCTCTCTTATAGCACATGGGAAGGCTAACCAACAAGAGAGAAGTGTGGATCTATGGAGGGTTTAGTGGATCAGGCCAGCTAAACAAAGAAGGAGTTAGGATCGAACCAAAGGTAGTAATCCCAACAAAATCTCCTCGAAGGTCGAAATCCCAAAATCCAAGGCAAAAAGGCTAATTTCAGACTACCGCGCCCCTATAACTGAGCATAACGCGGTAGTACCGCGCCCCAGAGAAGGAGAAACGCGCGGTAGTGCTAACTACCGCGCCCTTGTAGATGTGCAAGGAGCGGCAGTGCTCACAAACAGGGCTAAGTTGGGTTGGTAGATGGTAGAAAAAGGTTTTGCTTTCAGTATTCAGTCAATGGTTTTCACTCTGGATGTTCAGATGATCTTTAAGGGAAACTGTCGTTTAGGTCGGTAATGCAAGGATGCGACACTAATATATAATGTGTAATATTGAGGTATAACAGCCTTCCAAATTCCGAGTCCTGCATACAGACTGCGTAATGCGGAAGGGAGGATAGCAGATCAAAATGGTAGATTGTGGCTCCAAACCCATTGCGGTTGTGTGTGGAATTGGGAGAGTTTGGAAGAAAAAAAAATGTAACAGAGGTTTCCCATGACCTCTAAAGGCCACTAGGGAGGTGTGGGAGCATGATAAAGTGGTATCAGAGCTTCAGTTGCAGCACTGGGAGCTGTTAGGTCCAAGACTTGCATGAAATTAAGGTCAATAAATGTTCCGATGGAATGATTTGGATAACATTTATTTATTAATTGATTGACCAATGAGTAATTCTAGATTTGAATGGATATGCTAGGGTTTATTTGCATTCTTGTAATGTCTAATAGATACCTCTGTTATGCACATTGGTTGGAACAGTTAATCATTGGAACATACAACAGGGAAGCAGATAGAAAGGCAGGCGAATGGTCACCTTTAATGATACACATGATCCGTTTGAGCCAGAATACGATATTTTGGGTGAGAACATGCAAGAGGCACATACAGAGGCTGAGTCTGATGGAAGAATGGCATAAGTGACGCCCTTAAACTTGGTCGAGACCATGGTAAGCTTCAACGAGCGGATGATGAAATCTTAGGAAGAGAAACACCATATCAACGCGACCATCTTGCAGAGCTAGACAAACTTGCATTAGAGAATAAATGGTGGGTATAACCCAAGCAATGAAGTTCGAGAGGAAAGAAGTGTAGAAAGTTACTCTAGGGGGCGTTCTAGGAGAAGAACACTAAGCCCTAAAAGGGTTTCAATGAACAAAAAACATAGAACACCCTCTCCTAGATTTTCCTCTAGCAGTTCACATGACTCCCAAGGTTCCGAAGGAATCCCAAGACATACTTCAGTAGGAGTAAGAGCAGGAAGAAGCACATAGGTATCCCACAAGGTGAATTTAGGAAGGCAAGGCCTCCCACTTTTGATGGTGAAAGCAAAGAAGGTCAAGAAGCAGAGGCATGGCTTATTGGAATTAAAAAGTACTTTAGACTGCATGAGTATTCAGAGAATGAAAAGGATAGGGTTTTCATCGATAACATTAGTGGTAGAGCTTCAATTTGGTGGGAACACCTCATGCAAGTGAAATAAATTAGTGAAAGAAGAATCAACTGGGAAAGGTTTAAAAGAAACTTCCAGGAGAAATACTTATCAGCTAGGGATTATGATAACAAAAGAAAAGAGTTCAATGAACTCATATTAGGGAAGAATACCATGGATAAGCATGTCCACAATTTTATGGAGTTGCTGAGGTATGTAGGTTACATCAAGGACGAAAGAGTGAAAATACAATGTTTCCTTGGTAGTCTACACAAAATTACAGAGATAGGATAGAGTTTGTAAATCCACCAAGCTTCGATGAAGCCATCATAATGGAAGAGAATTTCTATGAGCAGAGTAAAGGTAAAACAAAGATGCAACTAGCATAGAAAGGTAATCCCATAGGAAGGTTTGAAAAAAATAAAAGTGAATTCAAACAACCATTCAGAAATCATCCCAGAATATTTCCACAGGACTAGCAAGCAAGAAGAGAATTCAATCCAGTAGTAGCAGCAAAAAAGACACCAAAAGGGCCACTCCAATGTTGGGGATGAAAAGGAAACCATATGCTTATAGATTTCTCACATCAGAAGGAAAATTGAAGGGGTTTGCATAACATAGAAGGAGAAAGTATAGTGGGAGATATGGAAAGGGAATCACCTAGGATTTATGGAGCACTGTATGATCACCAAGGAGACCATCAATCAGCAGTGGTGGAGATTGAAGGTAAGATTTCTAAGCAATATTTTTTTTTTATTGATCTAGGGTCTACTCATAGTTATGTGTCTTCTAAGATAGTTGAAAATTGTTCTCTTGGTAAATTAAATCATGGTAAGGATTATCTAGTTCAATTAGCCACAGGTACCAAGAGGAAGGTAAGTGAGTTAGTTAAGGAGTTCCCCATAGAACTGAATGGATTCCTCACACATGTAGAAACATAAATATATTGCTTAGAAATCTTACCTTCAATCTCCACCATTGATAGGAACTCACCTAACTAATCTCGTTGGTTAGTTAACCTCAATATTACACATTACGTATTAGTGTCGCATCCTTGCATTACCAACCTAAACGACAGTTTCCCTTAAAGATCATCTGAACATCCAGAGTGAAAACCATTGACTGAATATTGAAAGCAAAACCCTTTTCTGCCATCGTCCAACCCAACTTATCCCTATTTGTGAGCACTACCGCTCCATGCACATCTCCAGGGGTGCGGTAGTCAGCACTACCATGCATTGCTCCTTCTCTGGGGTGCGGTACTATCGTGTTATGCTCATTATAGGGGCACGGTAGTCTGAAATTAGCCTTTTTTATTTGGACTTTGGGATTTGACCTTCGAGGAGATTTTGTTGGTATTACCACCTTTGGTTCGATCCTAACTCCTTCTTTGTTTAGCTGGCCTGATCCACTAAACCCTCCATACATCCACACTTCTCTCTTGTAGATATTTCTCCAGTGGAGTTGCCATTTTTTAATGTAGATATTTCTCCCTACGGATAGGTAGAAACTCTCTTAGAATAAAGCAGGATGCACTGACTCTATGATAAGACAAAAAGGAAACAAATGCTACCTTGATTTCCTAAACTAATCTTCACAACAAGATTAAATGCATTCAAAAGAGATGAAAGACGTAACTCACCTTCCAATTCGATGTTTGTCCCGCTTCTGGCTCTTGATCCCGAAACTCCAATGTAGAACCTATTGAGATCAAACAAAGGACAAGCATGAAAGGTTCCAAATACTTTGAAGCGAAGATTAAATTCAAATCTAGACTGGATACATTTCATATCAAAGATTTATACAATACACATGAAATGGGAAAAACAAGACAAGTTATCTTATATTACAAACTTGAAGAGTACTTACAAAGGTTGCTTGATATCCAATCCAATCCTCCAGCTCCAAGTGCTTCCTTTAGCTATCTCTGTAGAAGTCTGAAGATCATAGGTTTGATGCCCCAAAAGTCCTCTCCTTTGGTCATGGAAGGCCTCTCTGTTATAGCATATGAGAAGGTTAACTAATAAGAGAGAAGTGTGGATCTATGGAGGGTTTGATGGATTAGGACAGCTAAACAAAGAAGGAGTTAGGATCGAACCAAAGGTGGTAATCCCAACAAAATATACTCAAAGGTCGAATCCCAAAGTCCAAGCAAAAAAGGCTAATTTCAGACTACCGTGCCCCTATAACTGAGCATAATGCGGTAGTACCGCACCCCAAAGAAGGAGCAATGCACTGTAGTGCTGCTATCGTGCCCCTGGAGATGTGCAGGGAGCGGTAGTGCTCACAAACAGGGCTAAGTTGGGTTGGAAGATGTCAGAAAAAGGTTTTGCTTTTAGTATTCAGTCAATGGTTTTCACTTTGGATGTTCAGATGATATTTAAGGGAAAATGTCGTTTAGGTCGGTAATGCAAGGATGCGACACTAATACGTAATGTGTAATATTGAGGTATAACAGATGCCCCCTAAAGTGTGAGGTCAGAAGAGATTGATGGCCAAAAGAATTTACAAATATGGTTTGGAGATAACATCGAGGGGAGCAACAAGGAGCTGAAACAGAAACAAAATGTCAAATATACCACCGAGGTGGGCATTACCATGCTCGAAAACAAATGACTCAAAGCATGGCTGTCGACCAATACATTGCAGATCCATGAGTACTGAGATGATATAGACTGTAGACAAATCATGGCTACTATGAACAAGCGTAGATCCATGAGACAGTGATGACACAACCACGACCAATACAAAACTAGATCTGTGTGACAATATAGAAAAATCTCCATTGCAAGCTGGACGTAATCAAAATACAAAAGGGTGTCCAGGGTCTTCTACCTGATCGCAAATGATATGAATCTAACCATGGTGTCCAGGGTCTTCTACCTGAAGTCAAACATGGTAGAAACCATTTGATTACCGATCAATGATGTGAACCGTTAACAAATGTGAGGGAAATCACCAATAATGACAATGATCCCCAAGGTATCTATAGTACATATCAATGAATTGCAAATAAAGGAGTTGATGTCAAGCATTCGAGAGATCATTCAATCAAAGGTCAATGATGAAAACCTACTGTCGAACATGAGGAAACCTGCAATTGAGGCATGCAGGTACCAAGGTACTAGTGGTTGACTCCTAATCCTAATTCCTAGATAGTGATTTGGTGTCGACAGGAATAGACTCGTCGAAGGTGGGCCATAATGATTCCCACATCATCGACACGAAATCAGGATGAGAGATAGTATGGACTGATGAAACAATAGAATATGTACTGACACAAAGGAAAGGTTTGACATGAAGTGGAGGTGGACTCAAGGTAATAACCCTTGAAACATATAACGACATGAAACAGAGCTTGGCAGCAGGGACTACTTGAACAGATAGAACCACAAAAAGTGTGAACTCATAGCAATAATGAGGACACATGATGATAATGATGACACTATAAGCAAGATTGACTACCCAAAACAGATAAGGTGAGGATGCATGCCATGTTCAAAGGTGACGACTCACAAGCTACCAACAAGGTAAACTTGACTCATTTTCCCATTTTCCCCCAACATGATGGACAAGTACCTCTTTGTTGTTTTATGAGCTTGAGGAGGATCACAGATGCTCGGTATAGCTCATCTCATAGATGAGTCCAATCTCACATCTATTTTGAACCTGAGAAAGGAGGGGTTCGTCCCAAAGTGGGCCCTTCGATGTTGAATTTTAACGAGTCCAAGGAAGGACAACTCGATTGTCATTTCATGTTTAGAGAGTCTGAAAAGAACTAAAGAAGACTCCAACGGTCCTTTTTCATAAAGTTATCCTCATCGCCTGAAAAAGGGTAAAACAACACGGGAGAAGACTCTTCCAGTCATGATTGGCTGGAGTATTCCTTTTTCGTAAGTAGTGCCCCCTAGTCCGAAAAAGGGGTAAACTATCACTAGGGAGATGATCATTCAAATCCTTTTACAAGCGTGAACGAATCAATTTCGCTTGGCCATCTTTTCCTATTTTAGGAGTCTGAAAAGAGCTTAAAGAGGACTCCATGTCACCGTATGACAAAGGAAAAGTAAACTCGGCATAGTTCCTTTTCCGTAAATAGTCTAGCGAGGCCAGATAAAGTGATAAACCTATACTTGTTAGACACACCTTTTTACTCCAATTGTTTAACGAGCACAATAATGGTATCAAAATCACTCGGAATCTTTTTCATGTTTGGATCTAGAGCACGAAAAAGGAAAAGTAAGCTCAAACCACTTTTCATGTTTTAACCAGAGCACAAAAAAAGTGAAAAGTAAGCTCAAACACCATCTTACTATTTTTAACGAGCTCAAAGAAAGGTTGGAAGAATGCTCATGATTTTTGCTTCATTTTTTAATGAGCTTGTAACAGAAAATGAACTATGCTTAGGACAATTTTCATGGTTTAATGAGCTCGAAACCTAAAAAGGAAAGTATGCTCGAAAATTTTCCCAATGGTGAACTTCTTCCCGTCATGAAATCCAAAGGTTGGTACATGCCCCCCAGCATGATTGCTAGAAGTAAGTGACTTAGCTCCAACCTGGTGTGGAGAGGTGATCAAGTTGACTTCAACGTAACTTCCAAAGGTTGAAGACATGCCCCCAAAATTCATTTAATTTTCCTAAGGTATAGGTGAGTGAAAAGAAGGTTCAGGTACTAACTCTACGAGGAGACTCGACTCAAAGGGAAAGGATATGTTTCATTTTTTAACGATCTTGACACAGGAGTAGAACTTTGCTCAGACTACTGGTTTCATTTTTTAATGAGATTGAACCCAATGGTAAACTCTACTCATGGTTAAGGCCCATTGACAGGTTCCTTCCCAATATGATGACTAGAGGTTGGTAAATGCCCCCAACATGATTGCTAATAGCTAAACATGGCCCCCAAGCTTTGTTTCGTCTAACTACTCTTCTTCCTTACCCAAAAATCCTGGCTACTAATCCGAATGTGTTCACCAGGGGGGGTAGGGAGAACTAGGACCAAGTGACCCAGGCAGATGAAATGAAGGTTCAAATCCTAACTTTGGCGAGAGACTCGAACAAATGGAAGGGAGATCTATTTCATTTTTACACAAGCTTGAAAATAGATAATAACAATGCTTGAAAGGTCCTTTTTATTTTTTAACGAGCTTCAAACAGAAAGAAATTATGCTCAAAGGTAGTTTCATTTTTACGCAAGTTTGAATCTGAAAGTAAACTATGCTTGGGATTGATTTCATTTTTACACAAGCTCGAAACCAACGGTAAACTGTTCTTGAGGGTTGGTTTCATTTTTTAACGAGCTTGAAACAAAGAATAAACTATGCTCGTAGGAACATTTTTCATTTTCTAACAAGCTTGACATAGAAAGGGAACTATGCTCATGGTGACCTGTTTCATTTTTTAACGAGCTTGACACATAAAGGGAACTCTACTCAATTTGATGGTTGGTTTCATTTTTACACAAGCTTAAAACCAAAAGTAAACTATGCTTGAAATGATGGTTGGTTTCATTTTTACACAAGCTTAAAACCAAAAGTAAACTATGCTTGATAAAATGGTTTCATTTTTTAACGAGCTTGACACCTGAATAGAACTTTGCTCCAATGTCCCCCCCTTAGGGGGAAGAAACCACTAAAACATGTTGAACATTTAGGGAAGTCTGGTGACTAGGATTCATGCGATGAGTGGGCATCACAAAGGAAAATTGATCGATGGTCATAACATTCCCATGATGGGGAAAATACATCGAAAGAGTGAGGAAACTACAACCTTCATTACATAGACGTAATCACGTCCAAGAAGAAGATTAAACTCTAAGGGACCTTGGACAACCATGACATCAATACAGACAGTTTTCCCTCCCAAAGTGATAGGTAACTGAGGAAGGGAACCTAAAGGTCCAGTAGGCCTTTTATTGAAAGCCAGTATCTGGTTAGTGATGGGAACAATTTGAGGAGAACTTAAGGCTTTCCAAGCAGTTGAGGATAGAATACTAATAGAAGCTCCTTCATCAACTATCATACGAAAAATTTCTTTATCGAAAACTCTTACATATATTTGAAAAGGAACGGTCGAAGGAAGACGAGATTCTGTTAGACCATTCCAATCAAAGGAAATAACCTCCGTACTTGGAGGGGGTCTCGTGGAAATGGATAGGGTTTCCCCTTGTCGAGGACATTTTGAATCGATAAGAAAAACATCAACGGTTTCCAATTCACTCTCGCTTGGAAGATAAGAATGAGACGAAGATCGTGTCAAGATGACTGCTTCAGTCTGAACTTTATTCAATGAAAGAGCGGGATCGAGTGGAGATGACAACGACTCGATCACTTCACTCTCGGAAGGGAGAGTGGGATCAATTGCAGATGAAACTGAATTGATCACTTGGCCAACCAGCGGGGGGTCAAGGGACAACTTACTATCGTTTGTTGGAAGCACCATTTGAGAACTAGTAATATCTTCCAACCACCGCGAAGCTTCATCCATGCTTGGACAAAGGAAAGTACGGTGCATACCCTTGCATATCAAACAGGGATATAGGACTTTACCCTTCCGACCCTTCACCAAGGGGTCACTGGTTGAGGGAGTGTCATCGACATGATGGTCAGAGGTCGATGATACAAGTGGTTTGGGATTTTTAGACCACACTTTGGATACACGGGAAAGATCGAGGCAATCCTTGAGAAGGTGATCACCCTTACAAAGTTTGCAAGGGAACTTTGGCTTACGGGGTGTTTTTGTAGAATGAGTGCCATTAGAGGAAATTGTTTTACGCTTGGTCTCTTCCTTATCCTTCTTCTTCTTAACTTACCTTTTCTTCTTTTTCTTATCCTCCCGATTACTAACACTATTACTTTGATCAGGCATGGAAGAAGGAATGGAAGAAGATTCATCCGACGAAGAAGGGGAAGGATTAGTTTGGGATTGACTCTCTCGTGGTGGAGAATTAACATTCGAAACATTGGGCGCAATCGGAATTACCAGATTGAATAACCATACCAGTAATCCTATGGTTAATCTAGGAAGATTTAATGTGGCAATAAAGAGAGGACCAATATCTCAAACTGGAGGAAAAGTAAAAGGTATCCCTTAAAAAGGGGTCTCCGGATTGGTAGTCCCAGAAGGAGCATGGGTGCATGGAGGTAGATTCTCCATGGAACAAAACTAAGTGATGTGGATGAAGTCTTGTTAAAAAGAACTCAAAAACCCTTAGGCAACCGAGCGTGCGAAAGGGGAGCTGGGAAAAGACAAGGCTCACAGGCCAAAAGAGCAAGCTCAAAAAACTATACTAAGGCCGTTGCCACAGTAAGCGAGTTGTACAACAAAATGGCTAGAATGCCAACAAGCAGCCCTACAAAGAAAAAAACCCTCTACAAGATAGCAAGCAAAACCTCATAACTAAGAGCTAGAGACCTCAACAAATTGTATCCTTCGCAAGGTGATGAAATCCAAGTCGAACAATACAAAATGAGAGACCAATAATGGAAGGATATCCCTCTACCGAAAGGGATCCTGGGTAAAGAGCCCTAGAAGAAATGTCACTAAGCTACCTCGTTCATGACACATTGGAAAAGGTTTTCGACACTTCTGCCTCATCACCCTTGTATTATCAGTATGGTGGTCGTATAACACAAGGAAGACAATGATCGATGTTTCCTTAGGGCTAAGTAGAGTGCAGCATTCCACAAAGTCCGTCCGGTTCTCGATCTCACCACGGTTTAACCCCTGAAAGTTTAAAACAGTCAGAAGGCCCCTCCACAAACTAGTGTATGACCGTGTCAACAAATACTAGAGGATTTTGGTACCCTAGAGGACAACAACTATGTCTTGGATGATAATGACAAGGGGGAAGTATTTTGATGCCTATCCCTGGTGTCCTACCTAACTACCAAATCATTTAATTTCCTCAAGTGAGTTTAATGTTGGTTTAGTTATGGAGATTAATTTTAGTGATTGTATTACTCAATCAGGTAAATGTATGTGAAACTTGGTGATGTTGCGACGACCCAAACCATGCAAGTGAGCATGAATCGAAATGAGCCTTTCTATTCGATGAACACTGGCTAAAGTAAGGAAGAATTCTTTTTGTTCCCAATATGCAGAACCCAATGCACATGCAATTTTATTTCTTTCAAAATGATAGAAAGAGGTAAAAGATGTAGCCAAAACTAACCCAAAGCAATAAAAAGGTTCTTTATATGAACACCAAATGTAATAATTATAATTTGTTTCCTACCTTTTTACACTTGAAAAAGACACATCCAAGCTACGGAAAGAAAGATTCTACAAATGTTTCCAATTATATGGAAGACAAAGAAAAGCACTCAACAATTCTATCTTTAACTCGAATGTACATGAATCTGAAACAAGCCTTTCTTCTTCTTATGAATTTGAGACCAAGAATCGCAAATGATCAAATGAAAGCAAGAAGAACATATATTTTTTCCAGTTTCATGAATATAGCAAAAGAGTGACAAAACCAAGCTTCTATTTGGACTAAAGTGAAGACAAGGAATCAATATTTCCAAACAATCATTAGATGGGATGTAAAGGAAATAAGATGCCAAGCAATCCAAACACACCAAACACACCAAACCAAAAAAATGATCTCAATACCTTAATATGGGTCAAAACGACTGTAGGATGGGAATTTTTTTTTCAAAAATAGAACCCATTTCACTTAAAAATGCAAGCAAAACACTAGTGTTTACTCAAAGGGAAAACATGGATCCAAATCTCGAAAAGACCCAAAAATAACCAAATAAACCAAATAAAAACACTTTCCAAGAACTACCGCGGGCCTGCAGGAAACAGTGGAGTGGTACTTATAGACTACCACACTCTAGACAATGGTTAAGTTGTTGTACTGATAGACTACCATGTGCTAGATAGTGGTTAAGGCACGGTACTACCGCTCTGCAGGCAGTTACGGGGGTGCAGTAGTGTCTGAATAGGGGGAAAGAGGCAGAATTTTGAGAAAAGATTTTGACTTTTCAAGGGTTTTCCAACCTAGAGGACTTTACTGAACTGTAACAGAAGTCTAATGCAGAGAACAGGGAAGTGAATGAGGGTTAAAGAACCCAATTCTTACAATCAATGAGTGAAAGAAAACTTCACAAGCAAAAAAAATGGATTCAAGTCCCCATATTTCTCCCTACGGATAAGTAGAAACTCTCTTAGAATAAAGAAGGATGCACTGACTCTATGCTAAGACAAAAAGGAAACAAATGCTACCTTGAATTCCTGAACTAATCTTCACAATAAGATCAAATGCATTCAGAAGAGATGAAAGACGTAACTCACCTTCCAATTCGATGTTTGTCCCGCTTCTGGCTCTTGATCCCGAAACTCCAATGTAGAACCTGTTGAGATCAAACAAAGGACAAGCATGCAAGCTTCCAAATACTTTGAAGCAAAGATTAAATTCAAATCTAGACTGGATACATTTCATATCAAAGATTTATACAATACACATGAAATGGGGAAAAAAAGACAAGTTATCTTATATTACAAACTTGAAGAGTACTTACAAAGGTTGCTTGATATCCAAGCCAATCCTCCAGCTCCAAGTGCTTCCTCTATCTATCTCTGCAGAAGTCTGAAGATCATAGGTTTGATGCCCCAAAAGTCCTCTCCTTTGCTCATGGAAGGCCTCTCTCTTATAGCATATGGGAAGGTTAACCAATAAGAGAGAAGTGTGGATCTATGGAGGGTTTAGTGGATCAAGCCAGTTAAATAAAGAAGGAGTTAGGATTGAACCAAAGGTGGTAATCCCAACAAAATATCCTCGAAGGTCGAATCCCAAAGTCCAAGGAAAAAAGGTTAATTTCAAACTACCACGCCCCTATAACTGAGCATAACGCAGTAGTACCGCACCCCAGAGAAGGAGAAATGCATGGTAGTGCTGACTACCATGCCCCTGGAGACGTGCATGGAGTGGTAGTGCTCACAAACAGGGCTAAGTTGGCTTGGAAGATGGCAGAAAAAGGTTTTACTTTCAATATTCAGTCAATGGTTTTCACTTTGGATGTTCAGATGATCTTTAAGGGAAAATGTAATTTAGGTTGGTAATGCAAGGATGCGACACTAATACGTAATGTGTAATATTGAGGTATACCAAGAAAGTATAGCGGGAGATATGGAAAAGGCATCACCTAGGATTTATGGAGCACTGTATGATCACCAAGGAGACCATCAATCAGCAGTGGTGGAGATTGAAGGTAAGATTTCTAAGCAATATATTTTTGTTTTGATTGATCTAGGGTCTACTCATAGTTATGTGTCTCCTAAGGTAGTTGAAAATTGTTCTCTTGGTAAAGTAAATCATGGTAAGGATTGTCTAGTTCAATTAGCCACAGGTACCAAGAGGAAGGTAAGCGAGTTAGTTAAGGAGTTCCCCATAGAATTGAATGGATTCCTCACACATGCAGAATTAAATATCTTACCACTAGGATCATATGATGCCCTAATTGGCATGGATTGGTTGGAGAGACATAGAGCCAAGTTGGACTATTATGAGAAAGCACTTGAATGCCTTGATGATGAAGGAAGGCCAAGGTTGGTGAAAGGAATTCCCAAGCAAGTTTTAGTAAGGCAGATTTCATCCTTACAACTGAGAAATTTCTATAGAAAGGGTTGCCAATTATATGCTATGCATATATCAGATTCAACAGTAGATAAAGGACTTAGGTTAGAATACTTTCAGTTGTTACAAGAGTTCCAAGATGTATTCCCAGATGAAGTTCGAAGATTTCCACCCAAAAGAGACATTGACTTTTCCATTAATCTTGTTCCAGGGAAAACACCAATTTACAAATCTCATTATAGAATGAGCACACCAGAATTGGTAGAATTGAAGATTTATTTGCAAGAAGTAATGGACAAAGAATATATCAGACCTAGTGTATCTCCTTGGGGTGCACTTGTGTTATTTTTCAAGAAGAAGGATGGGTCATTGAGACCGTGTATTTATTAGAGGAAGCTCAATAAGGTGACGGGTAAGAAAAAGTATCCATTTCCTAGGATTGATGAATTGCTTGACCAAATGAAGGAAGCTAGAGTGTTTTCAAAGATTGACTTGAGGTCTAGGTACCATCAAGTGAGTATTAAGGAATAATACATTCATAAGACATCCTTCAGGACAAGGTATGGCCATTATGAATTCATAGTGGTTCCATTTGGCCTTACCAATGCACCTGCTACATTCATGTGTCTCATGAATAGTGTCTTCAACAAATATTTGGATAAGTTTGTGATCGTGTTCTTGGATGACACTCTTGTGTATTCAAAGAGTGAAGAAGAACATAATGAACATTTGAGAATGGTGTTACAAGTCCTTAGAGAGAAACAAATGTATGCAAAGCTCAGTAAGTATGACTTCTATTAGCAGAAACTACAGTATTTGGGTCATATTATATCAGCATAAGGAATTGCAGTAGATCCATAAAATATTGAAGCCATAATGGATTGGTCTACTCCAAGGAATGCAACAAATGTTAGATATTTTATGGCTTTGGAAGGATACTACAGAATATTCATTGGAGGATTCTCCAAGATAGCTACCCAATCACTTCATTACAAAGGAAAAATATTGAATTTGTATGGTCTGAAAAAATGTAAGAAGAGTTTTCAGCAACTGAAGTAATTGCTCACTAATGCTCCTATTCTGAAGATTGCAGATCCAAGGAAATACTTTGTGGTATGCACAGATGCTTGCATTGAAGGGATCGATGGAGTATTGATGCAAGAAGGATTTGTAATCTTGTATGAGTCCATAAAGTTAAAAGAGCATGAAATGAACTATGCCACACATGATTTAGAGATACCAACCATAGTTCATGCCCTCAAGATGGAGACATTATCTCTTGGGAAGAAGATTTGAACTCAGGACTGATCACATGAGTTTAAAATACTTTGTTGACCAACCAAATATTAATTCTAGACAAACTAGATGGATGGATTTTATTTGTGAGTTTGATTTGGAGATTAAGCATGTCAAAGGTAAGGAGATTAAGGTTGTTGATGCACTCAGCAAAAAATTCCATATTGCAGCAGTGAGTGTGTGTAAATCAGATTTGAAGGCAAGGATTCTAGAAGCTCAAATCAATGATGGAGCTTACCTTCAAGTCAAGGAGAAATTGCAGCAGAGTATTGTGGATGGAAAGTATGCAAGATATCAACTGGGTGAGGATGATTCTCTCATCTATCAGGGTACCATACTGTACATTCCAGATAGTGTAGATTTGAAGAATATTGTGATGGATGAGATACATCAAAGGCCATATTATGGAAACCCGGGATATCAGAAAACTATAACAACAACAATTAAGTAGTGCTTTTGGCATGGTATGAAGAAATACATAGCTGAGTACATTTCTAGGTGTCAAAAGTTCCAACAAGTCAAAGCAGAGCATCAACATCCAGTAGGATTTTTGTAGCCATTTCCCATTCCATAATGGAAGTGGGAGGTGATCTCTACGGATTTTATAATAGGTTTTCCAATGACAATGAAGAAGCATGATTCAATCATGGTAGTGGTGGACAAGTTATCAAAGGTATCTCATTTCATTCCAGTCAATTCCACTCACAAGGCCAATGAAATTGAAAATATATTCATGAGAGAGATATTCAGATTGCATGGGTTTCCTAAGGAAATAATTCCATATCGTGATACAAAGTTCACATCTAATTTTTAGAAAGGATTGTTCTAGGAATTAGGAACTCAGTTGAAGTTTAGCACATCCTATCATCCTCAAACTGATGGTCATACTGAGAGAGTAAATGAGATTCTTGAATACATGTTGACAATGTATGTGATGGACAAACCATCCAACTAGCAAGACTATCTACATTTGGTAGAGTTTGCATACAACAATGGACATCAAGCATCATTGAAGATGAGTTCCTTTTGAAGTGTTGTATGGAAAAGGATGTAGAACTCCAATGAATTGGGAATCCTAGTGAACAGGGTAGTACTTGGACCATAAATGATAAAGGCGATAGAGCAAGATATTGTTAAGATCGGACAGAATTTGAAGGAAGCACAGGTTATGCAGAAGAGTTATGCAGATCTGAAAAGAGTGCATAAGGAATTTCAAATTGGGGAACATGTCTACTTGCGAGTGAAACCAAGAAAAAGTTCCATGAAGTTGGGAAGTTGTGCCAAGCTGGAACCAAGTTATTATGGGACATTTGAAGTCCTTGATAGTATAGGACCAGTTGCATATAGGATTGCATTTCCTGCTAACATGAAAGCTAATAATGTTTTCCATGTCTCTTTTCTTAATAAATATGTACATGATCCTAATCACATAATTGATTGGAATGTGATACAGGTGGAACTAGAGGGAAAGTTCCAAGTGGAGCCTATATGCATACTTGACAAGAACGTCACTTTGCTTCGGAACAGGACCATGGGAAAGGTAAAGGTGCAATGGAGGAACCTTAGTCCCAAAGAGGCCACATGGGAGCAAGAGGATGCCATGAAAGAGGCATTCCCATTTTTGTTCAGTTTTGAGAACACCAAGGATGGTGTTATTTTAAGGGAGAGGGAGTTGTAATACCCCATTTTGTCCCTTATGGATTATTGGCCTCAATGTAAATATTATATATATATATGATATGTGTGTTTTTTACCTAGTGTGGAGCTTAAGGCGAAGGGCCCCACTAGTGAATGTTTAGGTTTGAATTGCATAGGAAAGTATTTGATAGTTTGATTATCCATGAGCTGTTAAGCCATGAAGATTTGTAAATGATGTAATTATTAATTAATGCAATAAAATACGCAAGAATCTGGCTAAGGAGGAAACCAATGAGAAGGGGCCATGTGTATCCACTAGGGAGAGGGGAGGGGGTTATGAGATTGGTACCCATGATCCCACATGTCCAATTGCGAACCCATTCGAATCCCCATGCTGACATTAATGCAACTGTAAGAGGGTGGGTGAGAAAACCAGACCCATGAATTCAGTGAAATATGGGGCAGCCTGCGAATCCGTATGAAGGGTATGGCCCTTTTTTTTTCTTGTCCCTTAATACACTCCACACCTAGGAATTTTCCCATCTGTTTTTCTAACCATGTTTTACCAAAAACCTAAGTCATTCATGCACCTGCAGAGCCTGGCCATGAAGAAACAAGATAAAAATTGCGATTGCAGGGTTAGTCGAATGTACACAACAGAACATGCAAAGAGATACCTGTTTGAAGATGAACTGGTTGGGACAACCATAGATCTGTTAGTGGGATGATTTGCAGATCTTGAATGGCCAAGAGAACCCTGAGATCTGTTTTGCAGAGGATAGAGTCATCGAGCAGAGCTTAGGTCACAACCTTGTGAAGAACTAACTTGTATAACAGTGAGAAGGTCAAATTAGGGTTAGATCTACTTGATAAACCTAGTGAAGGCTATAATATCATGAAGAAAAGTAGTTGGACCTTTATATGCCCACCCTGAATAGCACTGGAGGGAAGGTTCATTGCGGGACTGTGTAGAAGAGAAGAGGTCCTTCCTTATGTTGGGTGAGATAGGTAATGTGGGTGCTTTGCTTGTTGAGTGATATGAGATGTTTGTGGTTCTTGGTTGAGCTCACTAGCTTGGCATCATCTCCCTCGTTCCATGGATTGCTTGATAAAACCAGCTGTAGGTTGGATTAGCATTGGGATTAGATCTTGACTATGAGAGTGTCCATTAGCCCTCCTTAGTGGATACACAACCCAACTCAGGGGTGGTATCTCCGCTGAAAGAGTACAGGATGGACAGATACCTAAGGTTGGGTGGAAATTTTTCCTCACTTAGCCAATTTCTTGGGGTAGCTTCAGTTCCAAAAGAGAAGTGTTCTATATGTTAAATGTTGTCAATTCATATATTATATCTAGTTGTTATGCTATTGTTGTCATGCTATATGATAATGAATGAATGATTACATGGAATGTATCAGTAAAAGGATATATGTGAGCTTGAACATAAGATTGAATGCATGTTGGAATACTACATTATTTACATGAATGATATGCATAGCTAACCCCTCCAGGTTGTTGATAGGTTAACTAACTTAGTTCATTATATTTGTTTACTATGCATTGTATTCACCCTTCAAAGGGATGAATTAAATTAAATTGGTCTTAGAAAAGGAAGGGGATAACCCTTGATGTGTTTCAGAGCCCCTTCGTGGGTTAGGTGAAGGGAGAAGTCATGGAAGGAAGGAGGCAGAGTCCCTTGCAGAGGGATAAGGTCACTTATGTGGGGTTATGAATGTAATTTAATTTATGAAATTGGCATGGTTGGAGTGCTCAGATGGGGTGGGTACTGCACCATTGGATAAATCACTCCAATGGATTTCCAATGGTACCAACCTTGTCCCATTTGGACAAAGGATGAGGGAGTTATGCCCCTCAGAATTTTTCCTTGGAAGCTTGCTGGAGCAGGGGTCTGTGGCCTTGATCCTTCTGCATCCACAAGGACCATTCAACATCCACAATGAGGAGGACATATTGTAGAGGTGGGAACCAACCATTGTAGTGTATGGAAATCCGTAGTTCTGCATCCGCAATGCAGGATGAGGAATGTGGAATGTGGATTGCGTGAGGTAAAATTCCTTGGGCTTGAAATATGGAGTTATGCACTTCTACACCCACAATGTGGAATGAAGAATGTGGGTTATGGGAGGAAAATATCATCGAAATTGGAGGAATATGACTTATGAGTTCTGCATGCAGATTGTGGAAGTCGGACAGACAGATTTTCGAAGCTGAAAATGGCTTTCGAATTCCAACTTCTGAATTGCAGATTGCAGAAGTCGAAAGCGCGATTTCGATATAGAGTTGGTTTTGGACTTCCGACTTTCGAGTCTGCATGCAGACTGCAGAATGCAGAAGGGACGATTTTGGATTGCAATGGTGGATTGTGGATCTGAACCCATTTTAGTTTTGTGTGTAGTTGGGAGAATTTGGAAGAAAAAAAAATGTAACAGATATCTCCCATGGCCTCTGAAGGAAACCAGGGAGGTGTGGGAGCGTGACAATAAGGACCTTTGTCTCAAATATTCCATAAATAAGAGGGATATCCACATCTACAGCCTACAAAATTTAAGTTAGAAAATGTACATTCTGAAGGATGTTAATTGTGCAAAATTCATTCATCATAAGCACAACTTAGTGTCAGGAATGTGTGCCTACTCCTTTAATTATGAGGTATCTATAATGATGTGAGTTTGTTTCAAGAAATCGATAATGGATTGTTGTTGGGCCTCTATTTGATCAACATGTCTCTTCAAAAGGGAAATATCCGCTACATACTGTTGATTCACCTATAACCGCATGTACCATTCCTTGACATTTGCTTCCTTTAGATTCAACACCAATTTCTCTAAGTAATCCTTAAGCTTGGTAAATTTTGTTCTTTATGCTTGAAAGATTGTGGAAAAACTACCTACGGAAGACCAACTAGTTGTTGATGCTCAGACATTTCGACAAGGATTGGTTAATGGTTGAACAACAGATCGAATACTTCCAGGATAACTGGTCATCGGAAATTAAAAATGATGATCTTGATGGATGTCAAGTACATATACCAAATTTGGTAATATTTGCGGGATGGTATTTGTCATGGATGGATTATTTTTCATGCTAGTGAAAATCCGAAAGGACAAAAAGGGAATTGAATTGATTGCACCATATGAGTAATTTAATGATGCTTTTGCTACCTTCTTAAAAGTAGAAGTATGCAAGCTTGCATCATATGTTGTATTGGAAAATTTTTCAATCACGTCATTTCATTACGAATCTTGATTATGTTAGCAAAAAGTGTAAATCACATAAAGTAAGAGAATAGTGTGACTACATGAGAATCCAATATAGCGTAGAAAAATCAATACGATTAAGGGAGAGCAACTAGAACAAAGTGATGAAATGGGAAATTAGATGTGGTCAATATGAAGGATAGCATAAGTAATCCATACAGAAGGAACAATAGAATATAGTAACCAAAGCATATTTTCATGGGAGTGTTTGCAACTGTGTAGGGGGGAGCATACAAGCTATTAAGGAACTTGGAATAGTGTAGTGGAAGTGGTAGAAGAAAGGAATAAAAGCATAAAGACATGGGATCATCCCTTTTCCAATGATGTCAAAGGGTGAGAGATGCTAATGTGTTGTAGAGAAATGCTAGCGCAAGATCAATTGGCATGAATACAGGGCAAGCATGTTGAGCCCAGAAAGAACATGTAATACTTAGGAGGATATCGGTTTTGAATGTTGTTGACATCAATTCCAAAGGGGGGGATTGTTGAAATTTGGTGTTTTCATTTATATCAAGAGATTGATGAACTTAATGATGACATTGATGTCTTAAATCCAGTTTGAATAAGTATATAGAAAATATGTGTGAAAGCCTCTGCAATTCAAACGAAGTCCTAAAACCAAGCTACAAAATAAGGTTGTCTATGCATAACACTCTAATCCCACCTAGTGATGGTACTCCAGTTCAGAAGTCCCGCCAATTTATGGAACTAGTGTGAGAAAGACCCACAAAGTCATGACACTCCATCTGCATAAGATAAGACAAGTGGAAAATGTTAGAGTAAGCTTGATCGAAAAGTCGTAGACTTAGATAAGCCCCAACTTGTGGACATATCAATTGAGAAATTCTAGTATAAATATGGGTTAGATTGATGAATGAGAAATAAGCTTGGAAGAGAAAATGAAGTAGTATTATGAATTGGAGCATTTGTGAGAGAAGCCTAAGGAGCATGTGGACTAGTATGTGCACATAATTAGAAAATAAAGTAGATCATGTCAAAAGTATGCACAATAGGAAGCAAATTAGAGCGCATAACATAGTGTGAATTGTGTGTGCAAATCTAAAGATAGATTGATAGAAGTACAACAACATATGTATATTTATCTTAGGGTGGTAGGACGGGGAAAGGAAAGGAGATTGTATTCTCCACTTAGGTTGGTTCCTGAACACTACGAGTTGGTGCTTTCACAGAGTATTGGTGTCCTCACACGTTGGAGCCTGAATCAACAAGTTGGTGCTTGCACGGAGGATTGGTGTCCTCATAGGTTGGAGCCTATAGTTTGAGAGTTGGTTCTTGCATGTGGGATTAGTGTCCCAATAAGATTGGTGTTTGAGTGGGTTGGTGCTCACACCATTGGATATTGGTGTCTCCCATCTATCAATGTAATCCAATTTTCATATATATATAATATAAGTTTCTTCAAATATTCTGTGCACAAATGGTTTTTATTGACGTGTTTTTTAAATGAGAATTGGTGCATGTTTTTAAAGTGAAAAATTGTTTTAATATGCAAATTGATACTAATTCACCTCCCTCTATGTATCATTAATAATTACAACAATGTTTAGCAGTATATAACCCTTTTGTCAATTGTTTCCAATGGGAACTTTGCTCAGTGATATCGTGTTCCAAAATTTCAATGCATTTATGAACTGGAAATAAATGTCAGTTCTTTCTAGGTGATGAAATGAAAATATGATTTTCATATTAATGTTGTGGAAAAATTTCCCCTGTGGACATGTGATACCTCTCTTGGGTTGATACTCCTTCAATCAAAGATAGAAGGTAAAAAATGGGCACTAACTTTTCCATATTTCTAACTCACACACAAACAAATAAAGTGAAAGGAAGGAGAGTGGAAGTATATGGCCTACCTCTATTTAGATACCTATCCCAGCTGCTTCTAATGGTTCTAGCTCATATTCTTGAATCCCAATCTTACAGTGCAAGAAACAAAGAGAAAATCCTTTCCTATGAAATATATATGTTAATCATAGACCTAATAACCAAATCAAGTAATTATAATTTATTTGTGAATTCAACATGAGAAACACAAATTGGGGAGAATAGCCCATGTTTATATTAATGAATATGGAAATAATACACAAGAATCACTTACAACCTTATCCTTGATTTTGCAACATCTCCTCCAAGCCCTTCTTTCCATCCCCTTAGGTGTTACAAGACCATAAATGTGATGCTCTAACCATTCTACATCCTCCTTCACCCAAGAATGGCCTCCATTATATAGGTTGTCAAAGGCCTAACAACCATAGGTAATTTTGGAAGAGTTTATATCAAATGGGAATTTGGCTCAACAAGTTGGGATAGAAAGGATAGAGGTGGCTCGATTCCTTTACCAAACCAACTAGATATTCTTGGATCTTACTTCCAAAATAAGGCATGATAGATGTAACCACTTCATCGCTCCCCTAAAATTGAGAACAAAGGTATGAAATGGGAATTCATTTCTCCCTCGGAACTGAGTAAGGGGTGTTAAAATGGTTTCATCCCCCCCTATATGGGAAGGGGGGTGATGATGTTGGAAAAAAGACAAAAACTTAGGGTGAAAACTAGTATTTTGACTCCCAAATAATGTGTTTCCCTCTCAACATGCTTAGTGAATATGGAAAACATTTCCACATGGTAATGAAACTAAGTGCAACACTAAGTGTGGCAAATGGATGTATAACAGATTCCTCCTAATGTGTGAGGTCAATAGTGAAATTGATGTCCGATACACTTTACAAAAATATGTGCACAAGGGTGCTCGAATAGAAGAGATGGGTATAAGATGCAAACAAACATAAAAAAATATATATGTATCATCCCAGAGGAAAACATACCCATGATTGGAATAAAATGACTCAAGGCATGGACACCGACCAATACAGCATGGATTCATGAAATCAATGACTAAGGATATGGCCACCAAAAATACAATGTGGATCCATATCTCCATGAATCGACTAGGTCATAGCCACAAAAGAATAGACAATAGATCTACAATATGACAAAAACATTGTCATGGACTAATAGAGAGTGGATCTATGTAACGTCATATATATCAATGAGATTTCCAAAATGATGACCATACTGGAATCTTTTAAGTACTCAAATAATATCCATCACAACTTGGGTGAGGCACGTAACAGAGGTAGGTTCCCAAAGGATCCCCAAGGTCTTTGTCCCAATCCCAAACTAGTGCAATTCTAACCATGTGAATAAATGAGTTCATGTCGAACATGGTAAAAACCACTTGATTATCGGTCATTGATGTATACCGTTAATAGTGTGAGGAAAATCACCAATGATGACAATGACTACAAAGGTACCCTAATACATCCCAATGAATGCAAATAAATGAGCTAATGTCAAATACTCAAGGAATCATTTGGGGGGGGATTCCAATGTAATAATTGGTTTCTTAGTCTAATCACTACTACATTTGGGGGGGGATTCAACATTTAGACTAACGCCAAAATTCAAAAACCATTTTTTAATGTCACATAGACTTCATTTTCACAAGTTTTTTAAGAGAAAACAAAACTAGTGTTGCTTAAACGATGTATAGTATTTAACTTCTATTATGCAACGTCACTAGGTGTCCCTTATGCGACGTTCTCGTCTGTCTCTTAAGCAACTTTCAAGGATGTCTCTTAAGTCAATTTTTTTCTCTGTTGTCGCTTAAGCAAAGTGACATTAAAATTATTTTACTTTTTTTTGGATCAATTGGGAAAAAATGTAAACTCATTTCTATGGAAAAAGTATTTAGGTTTTTGGTTAAATTCAACAAGATTAATTCTTCGAAGGAATTTGGAGGCAGGAGAACTCTGCTTATAGGTAGGTGTTTTTTGGATCAATGATACCCAATTTTGAAATATTTTTTCTGATTAGGTTAAATATTTGATCTCTGTATTTCTTCTATTAGTTTCTTGATAATGTATTTTATTGAAATAGATTACAATGTCAGACAATCTTTCTCCCCGATCTGCTACCAGGTCTGAACAACTTGCTGCTATGCAAGCAAATATTAATTCTATATACGGTGATAGGAGCAACGATGTTCCAACAGATGAGTAGATTCAACCCTTCTGTGTTGAAGCTATAATCGGTGATGGAAAATATTATTTCCCATGTATGAAATGCAGAGGAATGAAAGAAGAAGAGTTATCAAGGAAACAACTAGGAAATATTGATCAAAGTATGGGAAATTGGAAGGGAGAAACCAATATGATATCCTGGTAAGTTATTACAAAATTGTTTTTTCTCATTTTTCAATACTCTTATTATTGATCGATATTTAAATACTAAATGGTTATATTTTTTATGACTACTGCATAGACAAGACCACCAACGCTTTCAAACCCACTTGCTACAATTCACGGTACTACATATGTGATACAAACCGTTACACCAAAACCTCAAGATGTTAGTGAAGGTCCTCCACTAGGATATTAACATCCCACCATGCTCCTCAGTCCAGACTCTGGGCTGGATGCGTGCCCGTACGGTGGTGTCCCCTTTGTGCCGTATGAGCCTCGGGTGAACACTGCAATGCCGACGTTGCCACCCGCTCTGTGACTTGAACCTAGGTGGAGAATCTGATACCAAATGATATGAACCATTACACCAAAACCTCGAGATGTTAGTGAAGTTTGTCCACTAGGATCTTAACAATTTGTTGAGGGAGGTGACATTGAGGTTGATACATTAGTGGAAGAAAACGACCAAATATTATTGAGAGTGAAGGGATAAATAGGTTGATCCATGACACATTTGTTTCCACGAATGAGAATGCACCTACAGATGATGCGTATGAAAACATTCATGATGTGGCTCTTATTGACAAAGAAAAAAAATCCTTATACAAAGACTCAAAGACAAGTCTTCTCTCAGCTCTTTTGTTGCTAGTCAAGTTGAAGGTCGTGAATGGTATTTCAAACACAACAATGACACAATTGTTAAGGTAAGAAATATTGATATTTGTATTTGCAATTGCTTGTTTTTTTTATATATTTATGTCATTTATTAGTCAATAATTATGATTTTTATACTAATTTATATATATATGTAGGTTGTTAGGAAACACCCTTCTACCACTGTCAAACACTTTACCTTGCACATATAGAAGAACTTGTCATTTTGAAAGATCTAGGAATGTAGTATAACTTAATTGATGCATGCCCCAATGATCATATCATATATTATGGACAACATGCATCAAAGAGTGAGTGCCATGAATGTGGAATTAGTAGATATCATACTGATCAGGTAACAAATAAGGTGCCCAAATAAGGTGCCCCACAAATTTGTTTTCCATATCCCAATAATCCCACATTTTCAACGACTGTTTAGGTGTAAAAAAATTGTAAAATTTATGGATTACCATGCATGACCCAAAAGTGAAGATGGTGTCATGCGAATTCCTAGAGATGGTTCTGCATTTAGAGACATTGATGAAATATCGTCAACTTTTAAAGAAGAACATGATAATGTTAGAATTTCATTGGTAGCTAATGGTGTCAACCCATTTGCAAAGCTCAGAACCATTTAATCAGTGTGGCCAGTCTTTGTTATAAACAATAACCTTAATCAATGGATGGAAATTAAAAGGGAGCACTTCATGTTGGCATTAATTGTTCCAAGTACTTATTTTTATGAATGTTAACATAATATAAGCAATCCTCTTTTTGTATTATTGCATGTGCAAGAACTTGTTAACCATGTATGTTACTTTTGAAATGACTACTAGGTAAGCACCAAGTTAAATATATGGATGTATATGTTGAGACTCTTATAGAATAACTTTTAAAATTATGGTCTAGTGTCAATATGTATGGCATCTCCAAACCTATAGGCCATAAAAAATTTAAGTTCCATGGAATACTTACATGGACAATTCATGATGCACCCGGTCTTACACATTTTTGGGGTATGTAAAGTTCCCATGTATCTCTATGCATCATTTATCATGCAATTATTTTTATAATATACGAAATTCTATATGTGAACACTATTCCATAAATTGCTGGCAGGGATTCAAACAAAGGGAAAATATGCATGTCCAATATGTGGCCCAATAATAGTATCTAGACATTCAAGAAGTTTATGAAAGGAGGTGTAAAATGAGTTTATACATTTTATCCACAAGGACCACATGTATCATATTACCGAAAAAAATGAATTCAATGGAAAGGAAGAGACTAGAAGAAAGCCACGAATAATGATGCCTCAACTATGGAAAAAAGCATTTCAAAAGATCCATGGTAAGCAATATTTGTTTGTAGCTAATTAATTCATTCTTGGTCACTTGTTTTTATTTATATATTTCATTATATTTATAGTCATGATTAGTATAAAATATTAATATGTCATTGATACTTCTCAAAGGTTGTCAGACCGGTCATCTTCCACGGGGTTTGAAACAATACTCTATCCAATTTAGTCAGTTGAAATACTATGAGCACCTACAAGTATCTCATTTGTTCGACACAATGCATATTGGAAACAATGTCATAGATTTATTGTGGAAAATTATATATGGGAGGAATCACAAGCCAAAAATTGCAAAAATTATTCGTGACATTCAAGAATCCAACTCATTGCAATATTTGAATCAAAACTAGGGTAGTGGAAATTACACCAATATCCCATGGTTATTAACCGAGCAAGAGAGTGTGGTTGTAAAATAGGTTGTACGGAATATAAAATTTTGCACTGGGTTTGCTTCAAACATAAGTAATATATTAACAAAGCAAGGTGTTTTCAAGGGGAATAAAAATCATGATTGGCATACATTTATCAAGTTTCTATGTTTTGCAACTTTGATTATTTATTTTATGTTATATACATTATTTTTTATTAATTCATGTTTATCTCCATTTAAGTTATATGTAATGGTATATACTTTATTCTTTAGTAATATGTGTTGCATCCTTGTTGTAGTATGTTCTACCTCTATCTATGCCTAATATCTTTGACAACAACATTAAGAAGGTTATTTATGATCTCAACAAGTACATGAGGTATGTATAAATTTATAGTTGAATTAATATTGATTGTATAGAGGATCAACACTTGATTTTATTGTCTTATATATTTGAAAATCAACACATCGAATTTCATTACACTTGTAGGTGGTTGTCATATAAAGAAATACACAAGGAAGATATTAGGTATTGGAAAAGGAAAATTCCCCAACTTATGTGTGACATGCAAAAGTATATGACTCCAACCATTTTAAATGCATAGGAACACTACCTGATACACCTAGCGGAAGAAATTGAAATATGTGTACCCATGTATACAAGGTCAATGTGGTTGGTGAAGAGGCACTTTAAAGCATTGAAGGCATTTGTTAGACATAGATCATGTGCAGAAGGATCGATGGTTGAAGGGTATATGCTATATCAATCCATTGTATATTTTAGTGAGTACTTACCAAAAGTAGTGGGTTATATGGATGTGCCTTTTCTTTTTGGATGCAATTCTACCACCAAATATAAAGGTGAGGTGTCGTTAGGGAATGGTATATCGAGAAAAGTTAAAGGTAAAATCTCGTAATTTATTTAATTACGCCATACATGTTTTTGGTACATAATTGGTTAGTAGCTTGGTTGTTTAACTAACACTTTTTTTTCATTGTTCTAGGTAGTGCAGAGTGGGATGCAATTCATGTATACAATGAAAATAATATTGATTTTATGAAGAGATGGATAGAACAATGTGAAGAAGTTCATGGTGAATTCGGATGGAATGACTTGAAAGAGATGATAAAAAAGGATCATTTGGATCATGACATAAGTTTAGGCCAACAACAAGTTGATTTAGCATATGGTACAAAAGATAGAAAGGTAAGACATGACTACCGTTTGTATTTATACTTCAAATCACATTATTTTATTTTTAATGAAATTATCTTATACATATACTTACCATTTCCTAACAATCCATTTCTAACATATTGAGAATATAGGTGAAACATCTTAACGCTATGTGGTGCAATGGTAGAAAATTTCGCATTAAAGAGTTGGATGACATGAGAAAAACATGTGATAGTGGTATTACTATAATTCTCCAGGTTACTAATATTTCCCACAAGGGTGATAGCCATCCGTTCACATCATATTTGAGGTACTATGGATATTTGGAAGAAATCTTGGATATAGACTTTAAATCCTTCAAAGTGGTTCTCTTCAAGGTGAGGTGGTACAGATTGTTGCTGCAAGGTGATGAACATACAATTATTTATCATGACAATGGATTTACAATTATTAATACTAATAGGTACAAGCCAAATACAGATCCATATGTACTTCCCAGTCAATGTGAGCAAGTATTTTTTCCATATGTACTAGGTAGAGTAGGTTGGTCTTTTGTTGTTACATTTGATCCAAGAGGATGAACCATAAAGTATACTTTTCCTGAAGATGAAGATGTTCAAGAAGAAGAAGATGTGGATGGAGAGATTGCTAATTTTTCAATAATTTCATTCCATTATCATTCAGTTTCACTAAGAGAATAACATGTACAACATATCAATCATAGACACAAATGCAATCACACAAGAGACACAGAGTTTCACTGGGGAAAACCAAGAAGGTGAAAAACCCCACAACTTCCTTAGAGATAAGATAAGACACAAACCAATATCACAAAGATCAAACCCAATAAGATGTCTCTAGTAGATGCTCCTCCTCCTCCACTAGTGCGCCACTTTCTCTCTTAGCTATGCGAGCTTGAGAAGTGAGTGAATGAATCAAATGAGAGACACAACCTCTCTATTTATACACTGACTTGACCTGCCAACAATTCACTGGGGCCGACTTCTCAATGAAGCCTAATAACTCAACCACATGACCTAACTAGGGATGATCCCACACTGGTGGTCTAATAAGCCATCAATAAAAATGATGACACTTATAATGTAACTTGCGTCACTTATAAAAGCACACTAATTGATTACTATATCATTGAAAGGGATCTGGATGATCGATGAAGGAGAAAAATATGTGCGCGGCTAAAACCCTATCCCCTGCCCTAGCTGCCGTCGGTGTTCATGGCCGTCGGGACTCTACAGGGATGGCGCTTCAAGGAGCTGGTGAGAAGGATTGTCGGCGTCTTTGGCCAGGCAGAGGAGGCGACACAATAGTCCAGAATAGTTGGGTTTCTGAGTCAAATAAAATCTTAAATACTGGAAGAAATGGGAACGAAGAGTCCTGTAGAGGCGACGGGCATGTGCGTTTTCTCCAGCACAGAGATAAGAGGTCGATGTGTCTATGGCCTGTCGACCCCCCTTCAAACCAGCTAAACGAAGCTGAGGAGCGTCAAATGGAAGAGACGGTAATATACTCCACTGGATCGGATTTTTTGAATCATTTTCTCTTTATCTCGGCTACCTGGGGTGCCGACGCAGGGTCCTTCATCTTTTTTTATAGCTGTGGAGAGGCTACAGTACCGTTTTCGACGACAATACAGGTCGTGGATTTATATTTTTTTTACTGTTCATTTCATGAGAGAAGTACTATTGCTGCATGTCCTTATACTGAAGGAAAAAATGGAGAAACGGGATGGAGATCAGGCTGCATGAGCTCTATAAGGACACCATCGGACCATCCACATGCTGACAAATGGTATGAATCACAAACTGCTTTTGGTGTTGGGGTAGAGGATGAAAATTTCCAGATTTTTATAAAAACACTTTCAGGGAAAACAGTCTTGGTGTGGGTTTCTGGTAATGATACAGGGGACACCTTAAAAACTATGATAGAACAGAGAGAGGGTCGCTCTCAAATACCCATTTACATTCTGTTCGGAGGCAAAATACTGAATGAGGGTGATAGGTTGAAGGACTGTCAGATCTCAAAAAGTTCCACTTTGCATGTGAGATATCGATTGCGGGGAGGATCGATTGGGAATAAAGGATCAGCAGGCCCATCTTCATACAAAGATGCAGCTCGTGCAAAGGGGCCACAGTCGACAGCAGCTCAACATTCTTCACAAACCAAGCCGTATATCATGGAGAAACTAGACGATATCCCATCTTTGGAGGTCAAGAATACAGAGGTAACACAACTATTCAGTAATCTGAAAACACATGCTCTCATTTGTCATTTTAATGGATTCTGGCCCAGATCTTATGATCTTCATAATTGGATCTACACAAATTGGTCAACAAATTGTCAAATTCTTTTATGCTCCAAAGGTTTTTTGTTGTACAGTTTGAATCAAAAGAAGAATATGAGAAGATCATTGAACAGGGTCCCTAGTTTTGGGGGAGAGCAGGGCTTTTCATAACCCCCTGGTTTCTCGATTTTGATGCCAACACTATGGTGGTTACCAAAATTCCGGTATGGGTGAGGCTGCCAAATCTGCCCCTTCCTTTCTGGCATCATTTAGTCTTGGAAGACATTGGAAATCTACTTGGGAAGTACATTAAAAGGGATACTGATTGACATGAGCAGGGTCTTTTTACCCATGCACGAATCTGTGTGGAGATAGACCTTAGCAAAGGTCTTCCTGATAGAATCAAGCTGATATATGAAAAGAAAAAATGGATCCAGGCACTGGACTATGAAAACACGGCTTTTAGATGCAGATTTTGTCATCTAACCGGACATTTACAGGATTCGTGCCCTCTTGCAAAACGACATCCCAAAAAGAACCAGGGGATGAAGACAAAGGGGAAAACATGGCAGGAAGATTATGCTCCCCCTACTAATGAGGATTCAGAGGGTGAGGAAAGTGAACCAGAAGAAAAACAAGAGGAGGAGATCAATGAGGAAATAGTGCATAAAGCTGAAATAGTGGAGACACCTCATTCTGATTCAAAACATGCCGGTAAGGAAACACTCACGGAAAACATGCACCTCATGGCTAATTCCTTAATCGGATCAAAACGTGCACATGAATCAGAAAACTCAGATTCTGATAAAGAAAAAACCTCTGTTCAGTCATCAGTGGCGCAGGCGAGTAAGGAGATGATTGTGGTAGTACCCCAGCAGGGGGGATGGACAGAAGTAAAATCAAAGAAGTGAGAGAAGAAAGGGAAATTAGAGGATTACTATAAAAGCCCTAATTCCTAGAAAGTTATGTAACAATATTGTTTCTATTTTTTTTGTAAGACCTTTGGTCTTGTCTCAAATGTGTTTATGCACATTCAGAATGTAATTTTGTATCGCTTCGGCTTGAAATAAAATTACTCTTTTTTCTCTTGAAAAAAAAAACTTGCGTCACTTATAAATACAAATGATGACACTTCCAATCAGAGGAATAATACATCTCTGTTGGATATACAATAAAGTACAAATGTAATATACAAGTGAATATCTTCCGAACTTACAAATACATCAGCACACCCTTTTAACTAGGAAGGTATTCTTTTGTCACAGGTCATCAATACATATTGGTGCAAGTCTTCAATTCTGGAGCTAGATCATCATCACTGCTGCTGTACTCGACATCTCGATCATTGGGCTATCTATGCATTCTGCTCGTCATAGGAAGTTCTATAGAGCCAAATTTTTTTCATGCTGGATGTAGGCCCACCACTTGTAGGTCTTCATCATCACTTCCCATACTGTGGATCCCAAGAATAATTACGTGCGTCAACAAAACCTCGAAAGAGCATCCCAAGCTGTTATGAGCATATAGCTCTACATGTCCGGATCTCCCAGGATCTTTTACATGTGACCTTCACAAAAACTTTAAAGAGCATCTTGCAACCTGCAAGATCTCTATAGAGCATCCCAGGCTGTTACGAGCACGCAGCTCTACCTGTCCAGATCTCCAGGATCTTATCTATGTGAACTTTTGCAAAACCTTTAAAGAGAATCTTGCAACCTACAAGATCTCTATAGAGCATCCCAGGCTCTTACGAGCACACAGATCTACCTGTCTGGATCTCCATAATCTTTTCTATGCGAAACGGTAGCAAAACCTTGAAAGAGCATCCTAGGCTGTTACGAGCACATATCTCTACCTGTCCAGATCTCCCAAGATATTTTCTATGCTACAAGTAGAAAAACCTTGGAAGAGCATCCCAGGATGTTATGATCACACAGCTCTACGTGTCCGGATCTTCTAGGATCTTTTCTATGCTACCTATATAACCTGTCCACGGCCAAAGAGTATCAACCTGATACTCATGATCATACCGATCATCATACAGTACACCATCCTGATGGACATCATATGGAACATCGACTTGATGCTCATCACACATGATCATACAATGCATCCAACTAATACATATCATCACATATGATCAAACTGATCATACAAAGCCTCCATCTGATGCATATCATACATATGATCCACCTGATCATACAAAGCATCCAACTGATGCATACCATCACATATGATCCACCTAATAATACAAAGCATCCACCTGATGTGTATCATACATATGATCCACTTGATCATACAAAGCATCCAACTGATGTATATCATCACATATGATCCACCTGATCATACAAAGAATCTACCTGATGCATATACAAATACATGATCCAACTAATCATACAAAGCATCCAACTGATACATATCCAAATTCATGATCCAACTGACCATACAAAGCATCCAACTGATGCATATACAAATACATAATCCAACTGATCATACAAAGCATCCAACTGATGCATATCCAAAGCAATAACTAGAGCATCGTCCTGATGCTCATCACACAACGCTTACATCCACAACCATGGGAAGGATCCTCCTCTCAACATGCTTGGAGTGTCTCTTGAAAATGTGTCCCATCACTTCTTCCTCGAAGTATCTTCAATCTAAAGAACACCAAGCCTCTCTCTGAATTACTCAAACTTCACTCTGGCTAGTGGTTTCGTCAACACATCTGCAACCTACTCATCCATTGCAACATACAAGAGCTTCATTGCTCCTCTCTACACCATATCCCTGATATAGTGATATTTGATCTTGATGTGCTTTGACCTGTCATGGAACAATGGGTTCTCAGACAACCTCACACAACTCTGGTTGTCACAAAAGATACCAGTAGCATCCAATGGGAGATCAAATAACTCAAACAGTAACTTCCTCAGCCATACTGCCTCACAACTAGCCAAACAAGCCACAACATACTCTGCTTTGGCTGTACTTAGTGCTATGCAGGACTGCTTCCTGCTAAACCAAGAGATCACACCTGATCCCATACTGGAGCAACACCTAGAAGTGCTCTTCCTATCTGCATCACTGCCTGCCCAATCTGAATCTAAATAAACCTGTAGGTTAAACTTTTGATTCGCATCATACTTAATCCCATAATCAATTGTACCCTTCAGGTACCTCAGAATATGCTTTACAACAATGAGGTGAACACCTCTTGGATCCGTCAGGCACTAGCTTAATGTGTTCACCGTAAAGAAAATATATGGTCTTGTGTTCGTTAGGTACATCAAGGACCCAATCATTTGACGATACATAGTGACATCAACCGACTCAGATGAATCATCACATAGAATCTTCAGGTTCGATGCCATAGGTGTGTCCATGGCCTTGCAGTCCATCATCCTGAACCGCTTCAGGATATGTACTGCATACTTCCCTTGTCCAAGGAAGATTCCATCTGCACTCTGCCACACCTCCATGCCTAGAAAGCAGTGTATCATCCCCAAGTCCTCCATGCCTAGAAAGCAGTGTATCATCCCCAAGTCCTTCATCTTGGACTTGAAAGCAACCTTCCTCTTCATATCGGGAATCAATCTATTCTCACCTGTAACAAATAGCTCATCCACATACAAAAGTAGTATCAATGGATTTCCTTCCTCAACCTTGTAGTGAAGGTTGGAATCCACTTTACTCTTAGTAAATCCTAAACTAGATAGAAAGTTGTATATCCTGCCATACCAAGTCCTAGGAACTTTCTTCAAGCCATACAAGGATTTCTTCAACTTGGACACATATGAATCCCTGTCATGTATCTCAAAACCGAGTGGCTACTCCACATATACTTCCTCTTCGACTACACCATTCAAGAAAGTTGTCTTGACATCCATCTGGTGTATCTTCCATTTCATCACTACAACCAAAGCAAGTACTGTTCTAATGGAATTATATCTTGCTACAGGGGAAAAGGTCTCTTCATAGTCTATCCCCTCTTTATAGGAGAAGCCACGAGCTACAAATATCACCTTGTATTTCTCTATACTGCCATCTGCAGCATGCTTGATCTTATATATCCACTTGGAAGTCACAACATACTTCCCTTTAGGTCTAGGAACCACATCCCAAACATCATTCTTCATGATCGACTGGTTTTCCTCGACCATGGCATCCTTCCATTCTTTCTTTTCCGATGCTTCTTCATAACTGGAAAGTTCTTTATTCATAATATCACAAAGTAAGGAAACATAACTGGTATGTGATCTAGTCCTCTTCCTTTCTCTGTGTTCTTATTCTGGAATGCCATACCTTTCTGCATCTTGAATGAGCTCTCTAGCCCATGCAGGTTTCCTCTTGTAAGATTTCTTCTCACGTGGTGGATCTATAGGTTCTTGTGGATCTTTAATTTCACGATCTTCTTCTGAAATTTCTTCATTCATAATGGTGTCTTGAAATTTGGTTACCTTTGGTTCTTCATTGTCTTCAACATGTGTCTTCCTTGATTTGATGTATGCTGAGTCTTCATCAAATGTTACATCCCTGCTGATGTCAATCTTCTTGAACCCTGGAGAGTATATTCTGTAAGCCTTAGAGCTTTCATTGTAACCCACAAAGATGCCCTTATTTCCTGAAGGATCTAGCTTTGTCCTCTTTTCCTTTTGAATTTGTGTATATACAGGACAACCAAATATCCTAAGATGGATAACTTCAGGTTTCTTACTAGAGAAGACTTCTTCTGGTGTCTTGTTGTCAAGTATCTTGTGAGATGTTCTGTTCTGTACATATATAGTTGTCCTAGTTGCTTCTTCCCATAGATGCATAGGCAGATCCTGGTCATGAAGCATTTCCTGTGCTGCTTCTATGATAGTTCTATTCTTCCTTTCTGCAACTCCATTTTGTTGTGGATTGTAGGGAGCATTCAACTCCCTCTTAATCCCTGAATCACTGCATAGCTTCTTGAAATCACTTGAAGTGAATTCTCCTCCATTGTCCGATTTGAAGGTCTTGATCTTCTTATCTGTTTGATTTTCTATCAAGGATTTGAATTCCTTGAACTTATCAAACACTTCATCTTTATTCTTCAAGAAATAAACCCAAGTCTTCGTAGAGAAATCATCAATGAAAGAAACATAATATACATACGCACTTAGAGAACTAGATGACATCAGACCGCATACATCAGAGTGGATAATCTCCAAGATTCTTTTTGCTTTGCTTTCACTGCTTGGAAATGCCTTCTTTGTGGTCTTTCCTTTTGCACATCCTTTGCAAACACCTTCATGCTTTGATTGGATTTTAGGAAGACCTTGTACAGCTTTGCTTGCAATTGGTAGTGCTCTATAGTGCACATGTGCAAGCCTTCTATGCCAAAGTTCACTTGGATCCATGGATTCATGTACCATGGCATGTTCAGGTTGTCCCTTCAATTTGTACAATCCTCCCTCTTGCTCTCCAATCACTACGGCATCATCCATGGTCTTACTCTTTGGCCACATGAGTACTTGGCCATCCAAAAATGCAACGCTCATTCATTTTGCATCCAAATATGATACGGAGAGAATATTCTTCTTGAGTCCAAGTACATATAGAACATTTTTTATTTTCAAAGACTTCCCAGAGTCTAGCATGTAGGAGGCTTCACCACTTCCTTTGATAGGATATTGATAGTCATCCCCAAGTTTCACCTTGTGAGGTGACTCATGTTCAGATAGGTCCATAAAAATTCTTTAAGCCCAGTCATATGTTTAGAAACCCCACTATCAATAAGCCAATCATTACACCCATGCTAGACAATACCTATGAGAGCAGAAATTAAGACATATTCATCGTCACTTGATGAGTCATCATTTCTGCTCTAGTCTTCTTCTTGGGAGGTTCATTATCCTTAGCAGCATGAGCATGATATCTCTTCTTGCTGCCCTTCTTATTCTTGTTGAAGTTTTTGTTGTTGTTCCTTTTGTTCTTAGGACATTCTGAGGCATAATGTCCTTTCTCATCACAAGAGTAACATCAAACTTGGGAGAGATCTTTCTTCTTTTGATGGAAGTGAGGATGTTTCTTGTTATGAGATTTCTCCCTCTTGAACTTGCTTCCCTTAGTGTGTGCTATGAGGGCTTGGTATTCACTTCCCATATTTTCTTCTCGGGCCACAAGCCTAGCTTCTTCTTATGAACATTCCTCCCATAGTCTACTGAAAGAGATCAATTTCCTTCTTGCACAGATTCCTTGGATGAAGGAGTCCCATGACCTAGGTAGGCCATTCAATGTTGTCATTACAATTTCACCATTCTCCACTACTTCATCCATGGCTTCAATTTGTTCCTTGATTTGAGAAACCTTAGAAAAGTAGGATTGAATGGTTTCTCCATTCTGAAGATTTACCCCTTTCAATTGGTTCTGCAGAGTCATCTTCCAATTTATGTTCTTTCCTTCAAACAACTTGGTCAAAGAGTCAAACATCTCCTTAGGTGTCTTTAGCGAAGACACATGGGGTATGTGTTGGTCCTTCATAGAATCAACAATGATTCTCTTAGAATTGACAAGGTTCTTCTTGTGTAAGGCCTTAGCCTCTTCTCCCTCTGGAACAGGAACCTCTTCACTTATGTAAGTGTCCAACTCATTCTCTTCTAGGATTAACCCAATACTATACATCCAGGCTCGGAAGTTATCAGTCCCTTCAAGCTTATCCTCAAGCTTGGCGTGGTGAGACATCTTAAAGAGTACTTCAAATGTAAATAGAAAAAATTTAGGTCTTACCACTTGATTTGCTGAAAATTGGATCTGGAGCTAGATTAGGGTTTGTCAAAGAAACCCTAAAAATTCAAAATTTGAATTTCAAACTTCTGAAAGGATAGCAAGATGCACCTTGCTGAGCTAGCCAAGCTGGTATACTTAGAATTTGAAATATGCAAAATTTCACACCTCAAAATTGCTTTTGAAACTTCTATATTCACTAGACAAAACCCTAAATTAGGGTTTGATTTTCTCACAGCTTCACCCAACCAAAAAGTTTGATCCAAAGCTCTAAACTTTGATTTTTCAGAGGAGCTTCCAACCATGGTCTCATATTTCAGAAATTTCAATTTTTGCAAAAACCCTAATTTTTAGGTCAAAAAATAAAAATGCTCAGAATTGAATTCTGTCTTGACAGAAAGATTCACCCTTCCTAGGAGAGTCAATCTATCCTTCTGCCTTTTATGATATGTGGAGAAAAACCCAAATATTAAGAATCCCTAGATTCCATAGCTGCATAGTGCCTTCTTCTTAGGTCAGCTCTAATACCATGTTAATTTTTCGATAATTTCATTCCATTATCATTCATGATCACTAAGAGAATAACATGTACATCATATCAATCATAGACACAAAATCAATCACACAAGAGACATAGAGTTTCACCGGGGAAAACCAAGAAGGTGAAAAACCCCGCAACTTCCTCAAAGATAAGATAAACCACAAGCCAATATCACAAAGATCAAACCCAATAAGATGTCTCTAGTAGATGCTCTTCCTCGTCCACTAGTGCGCCACTTTCTCTCTTAGCAATGCGAACTTGAGAAGTGAGTGAATGAATCAAATGAGAGACACAACCTCTCTATTTATACACTGACTTGAATTGCCAATAATTCATTGGGGCCGACTTCTCAATGAAGCCTAATAACCCAACCACATGACCTAACTAGGGCCGATCCCACACTGGTGGTCTAATAACCCATCAATACAAGTGACGAAACTTACAATGTAACTTGCAACACTTATAAATACAAATGAAGACACTTCCAATCAGAGGAATAATACATCTCTGTTGGTTATACAATAAAGTACAAATGTAATATACAAGTGAATATCTTCCAAAGTTACAAATACATCAACAGAGATCGAGGAATAAGTGGACTTAGATGAAGGGGGGAAGCAGGTTGACCAAATATCCCCTGAGTCACATCTTGATGATGATGACTACATTTATGATGACTTAGAACTATATGTTGCAGATGTTGTTTTGGACAATCCTTACAATGATTCTTAAGGGTTGGATACAAATTTTGATCTTCATGACTCATATCTTGACTTGGACAATGTTCAAGATCAATCTAAGATGGAATTGTAACAAATGTTGTTCAATGGATCTCTCTTTTTCAATTAGTATTGGGATAAATAAATTCATGGGAATTCTTTGTTATTGCATATTTAAATAGATCATCAATCTCATGGAACATTATTCTTTGTAATGTGTTGTAAATTGTATTTCATGCAATGCCAATTCAATTCTTTCTTTTCATTGATTTTGCATTTTATTTTATTTTGTACATGAAACCAAATTGTGGATGCTATAAAACATTTTGAGTGCGACTGTCCCGAAAAATTTGAGTGTGGTTGTAAAACTGGTTCAAAAAATACACATTTATAGATATTTGTTGCCATGCACTTTGAAAACAAAATGATTTTTAATAAAATATGTAAAGAGAATCTAACACATATTCAATTATGTGGGCGCTAATTCACCAATCCATCATTCTCCAATCTTTAGAATTATGTACATGTCTCTTTCTTAGGTAGAAATTTAGGGCCCATGTGGTGGTCAAATGGTTTGATGGCTTCTTCAATAGTAAAGAAGTGGGATTCATGTTTTCATGTAGTATTGAACCTTATTTGAATACATAATCCATCATGATCAATATTCATTATAAGATATTTATTTTTGAGGTTCCCATTCATATGGTGGTTGTATTTCATTTTCCACCATTCACATTCAGTAATTGATGAGAGTCAATTGCTATCCATGTGATTTGTTTAGTGTGTTGGTGCCAAGACAATTTGCAATGTCAATGTTTTAGTTAGCATGTCTCACTTGATCTCTTGATTATTGTTTATTCAATGGCTAACATGTATTTTAGTTATAATTTATTTGGCTATACAAGTGTCATTTCATGTTAATAGTGATGATAAACAAGTTGATTGTTATTTTCTCCTAATGTTTAATTAATGGTAATTAATAGGGTGGTATACTTTCAAGTTTTCATTCCATCTTCACTCAATAAAATGTGAGTTGTAGTGTTTAACCATGCTATTTTTCAAAAATAAATTGGTAAATCATTTTCAATCCTTTATTCATTACTAGGGTATTGGAAAAAATACACAACATTTCTACCCGAGACATGGTTGGAAAAAAATTGACAACATTTACACTATTGGTTGCAAAAATGTGTCATTATGGTTCATGGATTCACCTTGAATCATTCTGACACTCGTTATTTTTTTTCTTTATGGTTACTCTCAATACATATCATTATACCACAATAGTACAAAAATAATTCCTTTCGCTAACCCACAACTTCCTATTTATGTTTTCTCTTCTATTTCTTATTTCGCTAACCATTTGTTATTTCTAGGTTGAAAGTTCCCCATGTAGGGATCATGTGGTGGATTATGGCCCTATGCATGACCCATAATCCCAAAATGAAAATGTTATACCTTAATATATTGGATTTTTACCTTAAATCGAGATTGGATGATGATAACCATCCTTAGTGTTCCATACCTTGAAATGTAACACCACATCCTTCTCACATTTTAAATATTGCATATGTAACTAGGCCTACATTGTGGTTCGAGGCCCAACATATGGAATTTCTTACCCACACATAGATTTTATAAACTAATATCATGGTTTTTTTACCATTCCATGCCCTTATCCTTGATACACATGCATAGTGTGTCAAACCTTTAAATACCCATCATATCAAACTCATACACACCAAATATTCTATAGTAAAGGATGTGTGATGTTTGGATGCCTAAGCATTCTTTGTGAGCCCACTAAAAATATGTTATGGCCTAATACCAATACAATCTTTTTTATGCCTAAAACCTAGTGAAACAATTTCTGATACTAGTGCATTTGTTTTCATATGGAACCCAAGTGTGACATTGTTCCCACACAAGAATTAAAAATTCTCCATGTGTTGGTAGAAAACAATAAAATAAATTTCCAATAGATCAACTAGTAGAATAATGAGTTCAATTGGTGAAACAATGTCAAAAGTGTGCTCACTAAGAACATGGACCATTTGGACTAACAACAACAACAAAATGGGTTTCAAGGGAAGCTCATGCAAGCCAGCATGCCCATGTTTTAGAATAAGATAACGATACAATAAAAACAATTGCCTAAAATCCATTCAAGTTCAATACCAAAATTACCAAATTTTCTCTCATGGCTTCTTCAATAGTAAAGAAGTTGGATGCATGTTTACATGTAGTATTGAACCTTATTTGAAGACATAATCCATCATTATAAATATTCCTTATAATATATTTATTGTTGAGGTTCTCATAAATTATTCTCATGGTGGCATGTTGGACACAACAATTAGCAACATCCAATCCACTGTTTTTAACCTATTAGATAATTTCAAGGACATTTTTAGCAAAATATATTATCCCCCTAGGTACAGGGATGCCTTGGTTTTATAATGATTTTAGATTTAGTGGCTTCTAATCCAAATAGATAAAAAAACTCATCAATTAGTTCAATTGATTAGTGACAAAAAATTAGGTACAAGGCTCAAACAATGATTTAAAAGTTAGATTTATTTCGTAGTTTAGAAAAGGAAATAGAAACTCTCCATGTCACTTCCTTAGAGCATGATTCCTAGTCATGATTCCCAAATACACCTTACCAATAGGACTACAAATAAGAGTTTGATGGTTCTCGTAAAACTTACAATCTAGATAATAAGAATAAGCTCATTTATTTATTTTTATTTATTCTCTTCTATATCCCTTTATATTAGAGTGCAACTAAAAAACATAAGGGGGGGATCATGAGCATTATTAAATATTTTTACACGCATATCTTTAGTGACATGTCTCGGACATCAATGCAATTCCATCAATGTCTATCAAATGTCAATAGCATTGCATCAGCATTGGATACACTAAAGCAATGTTTATTAAGCATACCTACCAAGCAACGTTTAGAAGTGTTAATGATTATGGTGAAGAGGCTAGATAAGGGTTACAATGGTAATTGTTTATAGGGGATAGTTGTTCTGGGTTAGGGCTTATGATGTATATTATTAACACTATTTTATCATTTTATTGTGTTAGGGGTTATTATTAACACTATTTTATCATTTTACTGTGTTAGGGGTTAAGTGTTATAAGTCATGTTGGGGTTTATAGTTGTCAATGTTACTCGGGTTAAGGGTGATAAGAGTTAGGAATTATGATTATTTGGGGATAAGGGTTAGAGATAGTTGTTTTAGTTTTGGTATATTAGGTTATAATCATTATGGATTTTAGGATTTAAGGGTCATTAATTAAGGTTTATAGAAGTAAAGGGATTACAGTAATTATTTTTAAGGCTTTTTAGGTGTTAACTGATATTTGGTTAAGTGTTCATGGATTGTGATAT